>JBBPCZ010000019.1:10902866-10914580 GCA_037974445.1 Brycinus macrolepidotus | reverse complement strand
TCTTTAAGTCCATCTCATGAAAAATGGGAGCAAAAACAAAAGTGTTGCGTTTATATTTTTGTTGAGTGTACATAAAACCACATAAACCAAATGCAGACCTCAGAGTGTAAAAAGTTTTATTCACATTGTAAAGTTAAAAATGTTTGTTCAGACAGTGATGATTAAACATGTTTAAATGTGCATACCATTCATTCCAGTCCATATGAGAAAACCAAGCTCAAGAATTCATTGTTTTTGACATTTCATGAAATCCATGTGTTTAGTGTTTTAATCTGGGGATGTTTTAGTCTAAAGTGCTTTTTGAATGAGATGCAATACAGGGGAGCCAATCAGACCTGATTAACCCTTCTCAGTCTTATAGGCACATTAACAGAAATGGGCAATTCAATTAAAAAGAAGGGTATGCAAGGTTGGAAAATGTCCCAAATGAATGGTTTTGGCTATTGGCTATTGGTTAGTCTTTTAAATGCTAGACTGCATGCTTTATTGTTTGCAACAGAAGAAAGTTATCTTGTACTACAGGTTCTAATG
Source organism: Brycinus macrolepidotus (assembly GCA_037974445.1). NCBI lineage: Eukaryota > Metazoa > Chordata > Actinopteri > Characiformes > Alestidae > Brycinus > Brycinus macrolepidotus. Next base: position 10,914,049 of record JBBPCZ010000019.1, on the reverse strand, counting down.
GGTGCACTTACACACACACACACGTCCCGCGTCAGGAAGCAGGTGCCTGACTCTGAAGTGTAGCCTGAGGGCAGTAAAGCAGCACGTTCCCCTCCTCTACCTCTTAATTAGCACACTGGATTAATTTTATTGCCTATTACTTTTTTCACAAGGACTTACAGAATGTACACAAAGCGACTGTTCTCAGAAGGCGTTCCAGTGAAGCAGTTTTAAATACAGCGCAAGGCTTTTAGAAAACTTTACAACAAAACAAGACTGCACCCTGAAAATGCTGCAGGGGCTTTGCAGAAATCCATTCAGAAAAAGCAGCAACAGGAGACAAAACTTTAGCACAACTTATTCACTTGTGTATTTTTAAGATGTTTTATAAAAAGGACAAGACAGCTTAACTTTGATGAAAGTGACTACATTTAGGATTTATTGCTCGATTTTCACTTTGAGACAGAGTAATCTTTAGTTAAATACGTTATATCTATTTACCTTATATTTCGTATGTTTTTGTGTCCAATGTCAACTCAATCTTTGGCTTAGGTCTTGACCAGGGTACAAAATATGGGGGCTCTTGGGGGGTCCAAGACCCTCTGAGTTACACTTGAGATGCAATTAACAGCAAAATTCTGTGGGGTCCCTGTTAAAATCTTTAAAAAATATTGTCACTTGCATTTGTCAGTAAAATATCTTTTAAAAGCATTCTTTGTTCAAAATTCATGATTCAAATCGTAAACCATTCGGTGAACGTGACACAAAATTTATGAGCAGTGTGAATGCATGAGCATCATGAATGCATATTTTACTCGTGTTAAAAAATGCATATTGAGAATGTGCAAAACTTTTTAATTTAGGGACCTCCTAATTGTCACTAAATTGTCACCGTCTTATTGTCATAGTTTCTTAATGACTTTGGTCATGCTGACATTTTGATCATTTCTTTCCTTTCATTCCATTTATGATGCAAAACACTCATTATTAGCAATCATTATTTTGAGACAGAAAGTGTTCTGCGGGTGGCATCACACTTGCCTTTAACTACGACTATATGTGCGCAAGATGACTGCCCTACATATCCTCAGTTCATTTTATACATGGGTTGTGCACATCTTTAGAGGTTAACGTGACAATACCAACTTAACCTGTGGGGGTGGTGTGCCATGGTGTCACATGTTGAAAGCAGCACAACACCCACTTCTGTCATATTTATCTGCTGCTTTATCAACAGTCAGAGTAATACTCTGTTAAACTGATGATTTATTCATTTCTAATCAAAAGAAATCCGATTTATGGTAATGCCAAACTAATTTGACATTCTTACGCTGGCAGGAAATGCTTTGGCTCTGACCGGCTCACTTGTGGATACAGATTTAAATTCTCCAGTTAGACAAAATGTATGCAACTTTCCTAAAGTGCTACCCTAGGTGTCTACCTAATTCCCCTATATGGACGCACCAGCCCTGGATATAGGAGTACAAAGGAGAAATGGAGATGCAGAGGCAGTTAAGAAGAGCATCCAAGCCAATCCAAGAGGAAGCACCTTTAAACTCTGCTGTAAGACCAATTAAAACTTTGAAGAAAGTACCCCAGATCTTAAGGGAGGGGTGATCGTTAGAGGTCCCAAGCACAGGTGACGTTTAGGCATGTGGTGCCGTCTGGGTTTTCTGTCTATGACTGGAGAAAATGGTCAGTGAGTTTTTGTCAGTAATTTTCTTGTGATCCACATCTGGGCAGTCAGCCGAGGGGTCTCTGAACAAAGAGCAGGTCCTCTGACTTTGAAGCTTAAATGAGCTGGATACAGACCTAGCAACAGCCAGTCGTGATGCATCTTCCTAATGAAGCTACAAGCTACAGGATGTATGGTGCATTTGTACCTGTATACAGTTTTGTTCGATGCTTCAAGGTTCATTGACATGAACTGTGGCAGAGAAGTGTCAGTGCCTTGGATTCATATTAAAACAGATGACTTGGCACGACTGACTAAAAACATTCTTTTACCCACAAATCTAAATCTAAGACAGAAAGGCATGTTTGTCAAAAAAGGAAGATGTCAAGCACCAGAGCTCATGTGCACCTGGGTAAGTTATTAAAAAGAGAGGTAAAAGAAAACTTCTTTCAGTGCTCAGCAAGGGACTAAGAATTACCATCATGCTATAGATTTGTTTGTCTGTGTGAAAGGACACATCTATTTACATGTGACCATGTGTCCAGAGAGTTTCTGAAAGTATTAACATGAGAAAAGGAACATCCTATGTGATGTTGTTTCAATAACAAAACCTCACATTCCTGAAATGGTCACTATAGGTGACACCAAGTTTCTACTCCATTTTACTCGTGGCAAATATTCACATTCTAGGACTCCCCCATCACACAACACTATCAAGCTTGGAGGATGAAGGTAAGCATGTGTCTTTTTCAAAAAACAAAGCTAGTCAGCTCATTTTTCAGAATGTCGCTGATGCAACATCACTGTACAGCTCAACACACATGGAGGAGAATACTAACTGCCAATTCTTATATGTCAGCTAGCAGATGCCTGCATTATCCATCATCCTGCTGAGTGATGCACGGAAAAGCAGGACCACACCGCCCACCCAAAGAGAGCCAGGCCAATTAAACTCTCTTGGACTACTAGCCACGAATGTCTCGGGCATCGTCCAGAAAGTTTTGATATAGTCTTTTGACTGGAGTGGCACTCTTTAGACACCTTGAGCTTGAACTTTTAAATAATAAGGAATTGATAAAGAATCTAAAGAAAAAGGATTGGGTTTGAAAGTTATATGTTATTTTAAAGCCTCTTAACTAGTTATTTCTTGTGACCTATTTTTTGTTGACTGTTTTTACCCAAACCAAAAAACTTCCAATCAAGGGTAAAACACACATGGTAGACCACATCTGCCCCTTTCTGATCCACTGCTAGTTGCACAGAAAATATGTGATGGAATAGTTTTAAGGAGAACAAATCAATACATTTCAAGCAAAGGTCGATGTATCAGGTAAAGAGAGATCCATCATGCCAGAATTAATGCAATCAATATAAAGCTAGAGCCATGTACACACACACCTGATGTCTCATTAGTTTGTGGTATGGGAGAAGAGCCTAAAGGACCTAGTCTCATCTCATCTTACATGCTCCTCATTCAGCCGTAAACTAAAAAATCTTTTGTGGAGTTTGGCCTCTTACAGTGTTTTCCTCACAGATTATCTTTACACTTAGGAGAATAAATACAGTGAATGAAAATTGTTCTCTTGGAAGAAAAGAGGAGACACTTGCACTAATCTTTAGACAGCCTGGACTTAATGTTTGATAATCTTGGGGATTTTGAAGGAAGACACAACCCATTCCTAAAGAAGTTGTGTAAAATGTAAATAAAAGCAGAATGGTAAAAAAAACAATTGTAAATGAAAATTGTACAAAGACAATCTATCAAATGTTAAAACTGAAAAAAGAATAACCAGACTCTTCTACTACAGAGCCATACAGCATAGTTTTCCCCTTCGCCTCAGTCCATCAGAAATGAGCTTAGGCCCAGAAAAGGTGGTGGCGTTTCTGGATCATGTTTATGTGGCCCGGGAAATGACGCTCGGGAAGCACAATTACAAATTTCGGGGTTTAGTTTATTCCATAGATCTATTTACATAGATGGTTACATTTATATATGGTTTCTTCTCTGCAAGGTAAAAGTTTAACTTGCATTTGTGGCTGCAGTGATAAACTGTGTTTTCAGGAGTGTTCATGCAGTGATTTCCACTACAGAATTGTGTCTGTTTTTAATGTAGTGCCGCTGAGAGCCTGGAGATCAAAGTCATCTAATATTGGTTTTTGGCCTTGTCCCTTGCGTAAAGAGATTTCTCTGGATTCTCTGAATATTTTAATGATATTATGTGACACATATAATGAAATCCCCAAATTCTTTGCAATTTTCCATTGAGGAATATTTTTCGTAAAATATTGCACAATTTCTTCATGTAGTCTTTCACAGAGTTGGACAACGTCTATCCATCTTTGCTTCTGGGAGACTCTACCCTGCTGTTTTATACCTGATTATGTTACTGACCTGTACCACTAGCTTCATTACACAGCTTGTCTTTTGTTGCCCTGTTGCAACTTTTTAAACAAAAAGTAGTTTCCCTCAAATTCAAAATGAGCATATATTTTTCACAAAGCAACAACATTTCTTAGTTTTGTCTTTGTTCTGTTTTCAATCAAATATGGGTTTACATGGATACAGGGTTGTAAGCATCACTCTTTTAAGAGAGGAGCCTCTTTCTGTGGCTTCACCTCTACTGAGGCTAATCAATATGAGGATCAAAATGGTAGGTTTGGGGATTTGTGTGAAGGTATGGCTTCAATTATTTAATGAAAGTAAATTCATTCAGCCATACTAATTGGTCATCACATTACTGAATGTGCATGTTATATAAAACGGAGATACTGCTGTTAGTCCCTTTGTGGGAATGAATCTCAAAGCATCCCTTAGAGGGCTAATTCGAGAAAAGCTAAGTAGCTAGCTGACAAAAGGAAGTTACATGACAGCCTTCAGAAGATTCCAGATGCACCGCCTACACATCCTAATGGAGGTTACAGAAGCAAGTTGGACGAGCAAGGCTGCAGACCTGAGATACACTCAAGACCCTTCCTTGCCTTATTGGTTTATAAACTATATATGAACCATGTGTTCTTTTCCTGAAAGATATCCAGGATTTTGTGGAACACTGATCAGAGCTTTTTACAAAGCTTTTGATTTCTTGATAGAAATGAAATAAAAATAAAGGATATAAGAGAGAGAGGGAGAGAGAGAGAGAGAGAGAGAGAGAGCAAGAGAAAGAGAAAAGAGACAGTAAAGAGAGAGAGAACAGTACAAAACAGAAGAGAGAGTACAATAGTGACTACATGCAAGGTTTGTTTGTATCGGGATTGTCTGAGTGAGGCTCTTTGTAGTCTGCCACTCTCTGAAAAGATTGCCAGCCAGGCCTGAATCATTTTGTTATATAAAGAGCTGTTATAGATATAAGAACCATACAGCACACATGGTTAGGAGTGAATGATGCAACAATGCAATGCAAACCCCATGCTCTTATTTCTTAGAATTGAGATATCCATGAGTCATTTCACTCTTGTGAGTTTTGTTCGTGTGTGCATGTGTGTGTGTTTCTGTCTGTCTGTCTGTCTGTCTATTTTTTAGTTCATCTGCACAAGCTTTTGTATTGAACTGTTATGGTGCAAGCCATGTAAACTTAAGTAGCTTGTTTTGACACTGTCATTACTTATTGTTAATTTACTGTTAATGTAAAGATTATGTGAGATGTTTATCCCCTGCCGTTATCGCACATGGAGCTTGTTCTTTGGTTAACTCTGACAAGGAAATCTGCACTGCAAGTGTGTGTTTTGCCCAATACATTTTCCCCATAATGCTTTTTGCTACTCCCATTTTCTTTTGGAAGTCAGAGTCCAGCTCGGTAACATTTTAAACTGGAAATCCACACTTATCCTGTGACAATTTCTTATTAGATTGAATGAGATTTTTATCAAAACGCGCGTGTGGGCAAAGCACGGATCTACAATGTTTACTCACAAATCATTTTAGTTCGTTTTGCTTGATCAGCGTCACAATGACTAAAGACGTAGCAGCTGATTTTTCAGCTTTTCCTTAATGTCACAGCTCCAGTTTACAAACACAGACTCACTCTCAGGTACGTCAAGATCCAGAGAAATAAAATAAAATATTTCACATCTCATATATACTTCCATGTCCATCCAGCACTGTCTGCAGCCCGCTGAGTGCTGACCCTTTGTTTGTGCCCGCAGGGGTCTGCGTGGTGTATTCCCTCCAACACAGGGTGAGTGAGCACAGAGCAGTCCGACAGCACTCCCCTGCCAAAGCCCCGCGTCACTTTAGGTTAGTCCAGCAGCTTAGTCAGTATCTCCCACAGAGAGGTGTCTGTGAGCATGTGTGTGTGTGTGTGTGTGTTTGTGTCATGTTTCTGCTTCAGCGTAGTCATTTTGCCCTGTGTTCTCCAGAGCCTTGCTGTCAGAGTAATTTTCCTACCATCCATTCCACTGGCAGTGCAGGTCACTAAACAGCAGTAAACCTTCAGGTCAGGTTTAATCTTTGCTTGTGTGTTTCTGGTATACATACAAATTGGAAAAATGTCTGTCATGACATACATTAACACTATTTAAGCTCTTTTAACTGAAACTATTTATTTACAGTGAGCAAAAAATCCTGAAAAATATAGTTGTATTAGTAGTAGTAGTAGTAGTAGTAATAATAATAATAATAATAATAATAATATATTGTACTTATAAATCACTTTTCAAAAACTCAACAACGCTTATAATAGAGAACGTTCACACAGTTTTAGAACATGAAGACACAGCAATACACAAAGAGACAACAGTATTATAGAGGTCCTGGCATAGCTGAGGATGAATTCAAGATTGAAGAAGGTTGTAAGCTAGAGAACACAGATGTGTTTTCAGTTTGCATTTATATGTAGAGAGAGATTTGAACTGCTGGACATGTGGGGAGAGAGAATTCCAGAGAGGAGGATCAAAACGGAAAAAAGCTGCACAGGTGGAGGAAAGGGGTTTTAACAACGGAACTAACATGAGAGAGTCAAGTTGAGGATGACACACAGGTTGCAAACCAGAGAGCAAAGAAATAGCTATATCACTGACAGAAAGAGTAAGAGAAGCAGTTTTATTTCAGTTTTATTGAACCAATAAGAATGAGCTCCATTTGTTGCTGTTTAACAAGAAAGTTATGCTTCACAGAAAACTATGCTTTATAACTTTCTGTTTAATTTCTGTGTCAATCTCACACTGAACATTTGGGGATTAGAATAAAATTAACATTTAAATTAGTTAAATTTAAACCTTTTTTTTTCCAAAACCACAGATTACAAAATTATTGATACTACAGGAAATTCATATGAACAAAATATAAGTTCCTATGTTTTACCTTTTTAAAGTCTACCTGAATGTCCAGGAACATCATCAAAAGAAGATTAGAGAATACACTATTGAAACGACACAAAAGTGAGATGACCCTCATAAATTGGACAATGGCTATAAATATAAAATAAATTTAAAAAATGCCCATATCCACTGTTACGGCAGGAGTTGAAAAGATTATAACTGGAGCTGTAGTAAACTTGCCCAGGAGAGGTTTTGACATGACAGTGAAGATCTACACAGCAAGGTGGAAGGTATATAATACATCTTAAAGAAAGAATCAATATTTCAATAAAAGACTTAATTCAGTCTTATTCTTAATCAAATGGATGTGATGCTTGTTGGAATCCAGTAGTACATACAGTATACAATGCATGCCAAAAACAATAAATACTGTGCTTAAATTTTATCCTGTTAAAATTCTGCTAAAATTCTTTACTGTCTGTTTATATGTTTTAATGCTCCTTTGAGACCTTGGCAGAAGTAATAGCATTCTGTCTCCAAACAGGGCTGGGAATAAGACAATAAATACAACACAAACAGCAGCTTGGGCCACTGGAGTATTTCCTTTAAATTCACAGACAGGAAGAGCAGCGGGGAAATCATCTGTCCTGTTGTGCTCTCTAAAAGGTTTCCCAAGGTGGCACCTAAGCAAAGAGCTCATTAATAGCTCTGGTGCTTTGTGTTACAAAAGGCAATGAATAAAGGGCTATTTTAATTGAACTGGGGACTTATAAACGGATTTAGAAGGATTAAAGGTTCCATGACTGATTGGTGGACTAAACTGTCCAAAGCCACCTACTGCTAAAGCTCACACGGGTCCCAGTCTAGTCAGTGAAATGGTCCATTTAACCTATAGATTTCAATGAATCTTCACACTACTTCGTTTTGTCTTACTTAGAACATCACGATTATAATTTTTTAAAAATGTCATAAAGACATGTAAAAATGCTATTTTAATAACTAGAGTGATAAGGATAAGGATAAGTGATAAGGGTATAAGGATTTCTTTTGTCAGGAAATATAATGAAGTCTTGTGTTTGGAATCAGTGGTGCACAACAGTGAACTCCCAGAACGTCTTCTGGCCACTCAGCCATGATTGTCTCTGGGACAGACATTAATGCTCTGTGTCGTGGTTGACTGAATCTCTCCTAAGAACTCTACTCTCTAAAGAAAAAAGATATAAAGCTAAGAGCAACATGGCTCTGGCTTGCATCATTATCACTGGTATTGTCAATACAGAGCACAAACCAGTGGTGGACTTCAGTTTTGGAGATGGAAGTTCACTTATCAGTTTCACAGTGGAACGTTGTGCAATACTCAGATTGTTTCAGAATCAGTCTGTCTACATCTTGGTGGCCAAGAATGGAAAAGCCGCAGGCTCACTGCACTACTGTAATGGAAACGACATGCTCTCTGGAGAAGAGCTCAGCCTAGTGAACCCACAGTTTATAAATATGATGCATAAGTTCTTATGGTTTCTTTCAGTGACTTCTGGGCTGAGCTGGAAGTAGACAAGAAAACTATACATTGGATTTAATGCAACTACAGTATTCCACTACTGCAAATTAGCAAATAGGAATTCACAGTCAGCATTAAGCTTTAACAGTCATAGCCTTTCCTACTGCTCCAATTGCAGGGTAGACCAATTGGTTTCTTGTTCCTTGTGCCACCACACAAATACTGTGGAACTCATCTGTTTTTTCAACATCTGTCAACTAACACATTCAGAGTCAGAAATACATACAGTTCATATATTCCAAAGAAACGGTAGGGCTCTATACAGCAAAACTCTTGCAAATCTTGCACAGCAAAAGTTTGCTCTGGGGGTGTGTTGGTGAAAACAGCAAGTATGTTTGTTTTTCCTGTGAACAGGAAGTGCAGCTGGCAAGTTAGCTAGCTAACAAATTATTGGATCCAGCAAACCAGCTACTTCAGCAAACAATTCAGCTAGCTTGTGAAGTCATCCAGACACTGCGTTGTGTAATCTCTCCACCAATTTATTACCTCCCACTCTTTTCCTGTCACGTAGTGGTAGGTGGCACACACATTGCTAGCAAGCCCATCAGATTATGTCAGTAATGCTTACCCAAAAGTGTGTTTAATGCTGAGCATTCCATGCTGAGCTGACTGATTCTTGTGTAGATCTCATTTGCATGAAGTTGGAAATTTGAACAGAAATTGGGAACTAAAAACTTTTAATACTATTAAGGTTCTTCAGCAATTTAGCAATTAGTTGTTCTTAGAACTTTTGCATTATTTGAATGTTCTTTAATAAACTTTAAATGGGTTGTCCCCTGGAGCTGTCCCCTGTAGACCACCTAGCATGTTTGCCTGGATTTGACAAAACATCTTGCCCATATTTCAAAATATGATAGATAGATTAACGATCAGACTGGTTTTTATTTTGCAGTTAAATAGACACAGGAATCTGTCTAAACTGAAAGCATAGTGCAAATTTACCCCTGAATTATACTTTCATCAGTATCTTCGTATAAGAGTTGTTGAAACTCTTCACGCTCAGAGAGAATTATATCATGCATGCACTGTATGAATATGAAGCTTGTGGCCCAAAGAAGATATTAAATATATTACAATTGGATTACAAATCTCCAGCGTTGCCTTTTGTATTTTTCATTCCAACTAATTCTTTAAACATAACATGATGTCAGTGAAGTATGCATGCTGTATATTGTGTTTTTTAAATGTATAAAGTATCACATACTGTAAACCATATTAGCATTATATCTTATTATGCTTATTGTAACCCTCCAAAAAGCTCAAAGCATTTAACAGTATTATTAATGAATCCATCAGTCAGTTTTAATTGCATCTTAAAATATTAGACTGTGTTTGATTTAAAAATATTGCAAATGAAGAGAGTCTGTGGATCAGATGTTGCTTATCAGAACTGCTGGGAAGAGTTTATAATACCTGTTCCAGACACTTAACCAGCAAAACCCAGACCATCATGGTCTACATCAGCTTCTTTAGAGTGCCAGTTTTAAAACGTGAGACTCATTTGGTCCAACATGTTCATTAATAGGCTAATTAACAAGCGTAATTGACTCTCAAACAGCGCAAGTGTCAGCGTTAACAAGGTAAATGAATGAGTACTTCAGATAAATGTGCTCAAATGCATTAGATTCTCCCTAATCAAGAACATTACTATATAATTTTTAAACAGGTACATACATCCCAGAGCTCAATAATCAAACTAGTGAAATCCCTTATTGACTGCTGAAAAGTGTGCATGCTGCCAAAACTGCATTCTAAATACCATGTTGCTCATGGATTAAAAGATCACTTGTGAAAATCGCTTGACTCTTGAAAGGGTATCCTGTTTTCTGGGTTGTTTTGACATATTCAGATTGGGTGTATGTCTGTGAGTGGACATAAGAAACGTTACACCCACATGGCGCGCCTGGGAGGTACGTTTCACAGCGCCGTTTCTGTCTAAACCTTCACAGCCATTAAAGCCCCTAAACATAGCCCACACCATTAAACCAAGCTCAGAGGGAGTCTTCAAACAAATCACGCACATTTATGGTGATGGTGAGCAATGAGTCGGGCCCTGCTCGTGTCAGGCTCGTGTTCCTTTCAGCCCAGGAATCTGTTGAGTTATTCAGGGCAGCGGCTCAGTGTTTACTGCCATATCTAAACTAATGTCACTTACTGTGTGTCCACTCCACAAGCCAAGAGCCACTCAAGATCTGGAACGGGCTCGTCAGTAGGACAGTGTGCAGACAGCGGGCTGACTAAAGAAATGTAAATTGCAGCCACTAATCATCCAGTTCCTACTTCTCTCTTTACCCTTGTTTTTCCCCCTTTTTATTAATTTACTTAATTAGTTACTTAACAGGGACAACAGAATGGTAACAAACTGACAAACTTGATTTGTGGCCGAACCATCATTGTAAATGGCTCATATAAATAACCAAATTGTACTGTTTGTTTGTTTTTTTGTGAATAAAAAAAGTTTGATTATGTCAACATGTTAAAGTTTCGAACTGTACTCATAACCCAGTCCATACAGTCCATATATGGAGACTAAGCGACAACAGCAGTCATTTTAAATTCATTGTTTTTCTGATGTCATGAAAAACATATTTTTGTCTTTTCAGTAGAGTTGGATGTCTCGAGACCGGTCTTGGTTCTTGAGACCACTTTTACGTGGTCTTGGTCTTGTCACAGTCTCGACGGTCTTTGGTCTTGGTCTTGTCTTGGTCTCGGATC
>JBBPCZ010000019.1:10860672-10873900 GCA_037974445.1 Brycinus macrolepidotus | reverse complement strand
ACACACACACACACACACACACACACACACACACACACACACACACACACACACACACACACACACACAGTGAACAAAGCATCCCATCCATAAAACAGACTGGATACACAAGGACTAAAAAATATGGCAAACTAGTGGGCAATACATCACTTTCATAATGCCTAAAGACATTTTTAAGATGCATGATATCTATTATACTATTTCATTTTTCTGAGGTGTGCAACAAGGATTTATGTACAAGACATATTGTTCATAACTGATTTTTAAATATGTATATAAATTTTACTCTGGTTGGTGTTCACAGGCTCTCTACATTTGGTTTGCATCTTTATGATACATGCCAGTTGTTCAGCGTTCTACAAGAACTGACAATACTTACGACATATTCAGAAAACTGTATCATGATAGTTTCTTTAAATAACATATTGACATATTTCCGATCCTATCTAAATCACGCATCATAAACACAGCTGTTTAGTTGGTCCACATGTAAAAGGTGTGCACTTACTGACGCAGGAGATCAGGTCATTAAACCTCTCTTTTGGAAAGAGGGGATTCTCCAGACCCCGGAAGTACAGCTTCAGAACCCCCGCCACAGAGTTAATGTCATGGTTATTCTCATCATCTGTCAGAGGGTCATTACCTGGGAGACACAACATGGTCCAATATATTATGTTATGTACTTATTGTTTATACTGAAACCTAAACAGAGATGCTGTATTGCATAACCACAGGAGGTGTGCTTTTTGAATGGGTGCCTGGTGCCAAGGCTTAATTTAATTTCCTATTTATCATAAGAAATGTGTGACAATATGGAAACTATGCATCACTGTCATATCAAACCTTGTACCTTAATTTTTCACCAGCTGTCCTTTATATTGTGTTAAAATTTCATGACAAATGGATCAAACTGAACAGAAATGGTTCAAAAGTGCCTGGAACACAATTCTGTGCCACTGATTTAAAGCAAGAGCATTTTTCCATCTCCTGTAAAGTTACCAGTTTTGAGGTACAAACAAAAGTAAAAGCTGTGTTAATACATAAATGTGTCACAATAAAGCACAAAATAATCAAGGTGGTGATGGAACATGTAGGAAATGTTACTGTAGGTTGAGCATTTACTGTAAGCCTCACTCTCACCATGAACTTGGCATGTGAGTCATGGTCGATAAGAGCCACTACACTTATATAACAGAGTCAGTACCATGTTGGAAATGTTAGCGCTCTGAGAGCCGTCAGCTCGACACTGTGACAACACTTTACCACCCACCTCTCTCAAATGAGTTCTTAATATCATTGACTTCAACTTGAGAGCCTGACACACGGAATATGCCTTGATGCTGAAGGCCTGTGGTGGAGAGAGAGAGAGAGAAAGAGACATGGGAGGAAAGAGAAAACTTTATGCCACACGCAGTCCAGTCCAGATGTCCATTCAAACTGGATGAAAAGACTAGTCAGCTCACAGGCAGAAGCGTGAAATGCAAACTGAAAAGGCCAGTCATCCGCTTTAGAAAAGCTCCCTTTCTCTAATCAAAGATAATTAATGGGGGAGAGAGGGGCTGCAATCAACTTCAACAAAAGTGTCCTAGGGCCTGGATTAGCTTTTAATAATAAGCACAGTCAAGGGTCGGCACAGATTAATTAGAAACATCATCTCCACTGTCTCTCCTGTAAGTCGGCCCCACACAGAGTAATAATGCATCACAGCACTGCCCGGCAGACAAAACTTACATGTGTGTCTTGTTTAAAGACGGCACAATACCACTTTTTCTTTCCCAATACTAATACTGAAACCCTGAGTACCATACAATGCTGATATAGTCTTGTGGGGTCAGACATGATCTTATAACGGAAACACATATGGACTCAACATTACTGGTGCTGGATTATGGCAGAATTTGCCACAAACAAGAGTAACATGTCCCTAATCTTCTGTAGCCTGTCCTCTTCTAGTGTCCGGAATACAACTGATAAAACAAGCAAAACAAGCTAGCTAGCGGTATGCTATCATTAGCTAACCAGTAGCTAATTCTTATTTAATGCTATTTGTTAAGCAATGCTTTTTTAACATGTGTCCTCCAAACATGCAATGCACATTTGCATGCTTAATTGGTGGAACGTTCGAGGTTAGATTACATTACCTCATGGGGTAACAACAGACTTTTTGTCTACTGGATAGTGTTGATGAGCACATTACCCCTGAAAAGTCTGTCTGCCCATTCACCTTTAGCCCCTTTATCATGACTGTCCCCAGATGTTCGCATACAGGATCACATCTGGTCCCACGAGACTAATAATGAAACATCTGAATTTGGTTCTGACTTTTTAAAATCAATTTCTGACCTTTAAAATAAGCTACTAATCCACTTCACTTAAGATTAGCATCTGGAAAATACTGCTGTTGGAACAAATTTTAATTTTTCAGTTTTTGCCATTTATTTGAATAAATCATTTGAAAACACTACCCTTTAAATTATGTAAGCAGTTAACCCAACAGAACTACTTGTTACACAAACTTACATTAAAACTGGAAGTATCTGTAGAACTACCATTTCTGACATCAACTTTACACATACAGCCAACAAAAAGATATAGAATAAGCTGCCTTTTTATGCAGCTAAACACCTTGACACACAAAACTAAACAAATACAAAATTAATGGAAAAAAACTCCTATCATGCAAGGCATGTATTATTGTAATCTTACAAGGAAATTGTAATTCTGCTATAATATCCAGCTAGCTACTATTAACTATGCCAAAGATGTAATGACTAATCTCTTGCACGACAAGAAACTCTGTGATATTTCAAGTTACATGCATTATAGAATCATTTGTTCTTTACTCAAGTATCCAATTCTGTATTTTGGGCTAGCATTGGCCTGATACAGATACAGGAATCTTACTCTGGATTTATACTGGCATGGAAATGTGTGAGGTCCTTCTCTGTAAAGACTGTACTGTGGCACTGATAGGCACAAAACATCTACTATAACTGCACTGGTCTTGACTTGGCCTAAGATGCAAGAAATTCAGCCGTGGTGTGCACAAAGAGAGACACACCCAAACAGTAATGTGGAGACAACGGCTGGCCCCGCGCCTGGAGTCAGGCTGGAGAGAGCGGTTGAGGCCAGGGAAAGGACAGGTGGCAGTTAGCTTAAGGCTTTTAAGAAAGGAGACGCCGGAACAGAAGCTCTGAAGTAAACTTCCCCTCTGAGCTATTCTAGGGCTGTAATGACAACAGTCCTCAGTTTGCTCCATGTAATTATGCGTATTGTGAGCAAAAATGGCAAAATAAGGATATAACTGGAATGCAGCTTACCATAAAGATTGATGAAACGAATGCAGCTCTCCACCACTCGTGGGATCGCTTGTCCAGAGTCCTTTAAAAAAGAAACAGCAGTCAAATGTCTGCATGCATATCTTTTGAAAACAAAACAAGCAAGGGTCTTCCCTTAACCCTTGGAAGACACAGTTATTACTGCACGATGTAAATTCAAAACTGCTAAATCTAAACCTGCACATTTGTTTATGCCAGTAGATGATTTATGATTATTTGATTTTCATGAAGTTATTACTGTGAATACTCATTTTGTGTACTTTTTTGACATTTTTGGAAAAAAGTAATATTTATTCAAGTGCATATTTAGTCTATTAGTGCAGATCACATTCTGCTGACAACCAACGTACATTAATTGTAAATATAAATCTTTACATTACTACATACGTAATTACATAACCCCATTTCAATAATAGAATTGCAAACGGCAGTATTAACTCCAGACGTCTAAGGGTTAAATCATTCTGCATGCTGTGTGTTTGGTGTGTTAGTCACTGACAGAAGACTCCATGAAGTAGACCCAGCAAAGGCAATACTATTCAGCTTAGAAAACAGTTTTGACAGTAACATGTCTGAGAATACAATCAATGGATGTATCTAATTCTACGCCTCGTTGTGCACAGTAATGGCATGAGCTAAACAAATCAACAGGGCACAAAAGCTACACAAACAAGTCTTGAGGATGTCAGTATGCACAGTATATTAAAAAAAAATGCAGTGCTCTTCACCAGCTGCTCGAGAGCAAACTGCAAGCTATGAGAATCCCGCGATCAGATTGACTTTTGGCTGAAGCCGGGGCTGTTTGTTCTGGGCTTGGCTGGGTTTTCTCTTACCCTCTTAATAATGCTGTGATCTGCTTTTAACCCGGGGAATGCGCACGGCCTGCACACTGTAGCAGTGCCAAGGAGAGGCCTGGGTAGACCGAATTTACCAGCTACTCTTTGACAGATCCTGCTAGAGAATATTCTGACCTAAATCTGTCACAATATCAAAAGGTCTGCTACGGATTTGTAAATACTATCTATATGGTAAATTTAGTCAGATTTATAGCATCCATTCTAATACGATGCTCACAGGGAAGCAGTTAAAGAGGCTTATTCAACTAAAAGTAAAAATCAACCGCATGTCTAATTTAGAGCTGCGCAATATGGACAAAATATAAGTACTACAATTTCACAGCTACACATTGCAACTGTGATGCCTTTCAAGATATTAAAGGGCCCGTATCATCACTTATTAAAAGGCTTAAAGTCTGTAAATATGGTTCCAACTTGTACTCTTACTCCACCCATCCATATAGTCCACATACGGAAAATAAGCTTCAAAAAACAGCCCATTTTCAAACCATAGTTTTGTGATGCCACAAAGCCAACACATTTAATTATATCTCCTTATTCTGACTCATTTGCATATTGCAGCCTTTTGCGATATCGGTATTGCAGAGATAATCATAATAACGCAAATATATTGTGATAACGATTAGCAGATGATATACTGTTCAACCCTTGTCTGATAAAATTCTAAATGACACCTACCTCACACAAAATGTTAGATTTTGAGAAATAAGGAAGAATAAAGTCTTGCGTAAACTTTAGGCTGGTTTCTGCTAATGCTTATGATAAAGTTTTCTAGGATAACCTGGGTCTGTAAAGCTTATGGAACTCTTCTGTCATTATTAGCACAAATACACACACGTAGACATGCTGGACACACTAGAGGGAAGGGCAGGGCAGATGAATGTTGGGTTAGACAGACAGGTGATGTGAGACAACCAGAGCTCCACAGAGTCTCTACCTGATGCCGGGTGTGAGAGTTCCGCCGTCCACGGCTATGAGCAAAGAAGAGAGTACAGAGAAAGAAAGAGAGCACGAGAGAGAGAGTGAGAGAAAGAAAAAGGGAGAAAGAAAGAAGCAAAACCCCAGTTATTTGGTCCCAGCACTACAAGCAACCAACAGCGGCCTACAAAGCTATCATCAGTCTGCCAAAGGCACTAGCAGAGTCAGCTTCACAAATGGAGAACTCAGGGGGCACTGATGTTTTCTAGTTTTTACCACATACATAAACCATGCAGGGGCCTGATTAATATACTGGTTACCTGATAATGATGATAATGATGCTGCAGATTTGTCAAGTATCACACACATCTTTCAGTTGATACAACAGTTAGTGGCATGTTTTACGATGTGACAAAAAGCATTTAGTGTTACCTCACTGAGAGACGATGACAAACATTTCAATTGGAAAATTTCTGTTGAACTACAAAGATTCTGGTCTGGTTTGAGTTCATTTTTAACCATATTGAATTATTACTTTAGTTTTAGGCCCCAAAAATCAGACACTACATTTTCATGCGAGCTGATCCCTACACCAACTCGCACACACAGCCCCCTGTTTCTCCTGCTTTTGAGGACTCTGTGAGCACAGACTGGATGGACAGACCATAATGATCTCCTGGAAAAGCTGAGGCTAAAGCAGGTTTCTGGAGATCATTATGACACAGACGGCAGTCAGCACATGTATTGCCATAATTCTTGAATTAGAATTTAGTACCTTAATAAAGGCCTCCAAATTGCCACTAAATAGTTTAACGTTAAAAACTGAGCGAGGTCTGGGCCTCCGAGTGCCATATGGTTTAGGAGGAAGATTTGGAGGCCTATGACATAGAGAATATAACACATACACACTGAAAACACAGTATTATATCCTTTGCTCTTAACATTCTTGGCATCCAGTGAAAAAATACAGATAAAGACAGATGTTAAATAGCTTCCAATTGTATCTAATTAGAAGCATTGACTTCCAGTTAGATACAGAACTGCGAGTAAGGTATTACTCATTGTTTATAAGCCACTCAACCCTAAATATATCTCTGTTTGATGAAATGTTTGGTGAAATCCAGAAGGTCTCTTAAATCAGCAGGAGGTGGTCAGCAAGGGGTGCCTTAAAGACCTCTGTGTATGATAATGTGCTGTACAAGTTAACTTGCCTTGCCTTAATGGCAGCACTTCAGAAATAATAAAAAAAAAAAAATTAATCCTGCCATCAACTTTATAATGGATGCATGAAATTCAGTAACACTGTGAGACCAGTCAAAGCACAAATTTAGTTTCCAGTCCTCATGGACATGGCGCTGATGTTCCGAATAATGCACGGACTTGCCCTTTAAGGCTGCTCAGACCAAAAAGACTCCTGCAGAGCTGGACATAGCCCAGCTCAGTGAACCGCACACACTGATCTCCTGTCCATACACGTCACTTCCACTGCACATCAAAGGCCATGGAAATACCAGGCCCGCTGTGACCAGCGAGAGGCATCATGTGTGAGAGAGAAGCCCCAGGCACGAGAGGAGGTACTGCAGGTAAGGGCTGTTCTTTGTTCACAGGAGACTTGTGTAGAACAAAACCACCAACAAAAAATATAATGATGGTACAAGTGGGTTATGTGCACCAAGTAGCACTGTGCACACTGCAGCTAGATCACACACCTACCATTGCAAGTTACTGTGTTCTCAACTTGCTTATGTGGTTTTTGTCACTGTATGACAAGGTTATTGAAAAACATGAACAGCAGCACATACAAAATGCAAAATGCACTATTTTTCAGCTTAGTAATATACATTTGTCAAATTTAACAGTTAACAGTGTTTGAGCATGTGAGTGTGTATGTGTGTATGTATAATAACTGATTACAACTGTAACTGGTTAGACTGAGAGGGAGGAATTAGCAGAATTATAGTAAAATTTCCAGGACACTCATAAAAGGGGACAAGGGCAACAAAAGTGGTCATCAAAGGAGAAAATATTTCTCTAGTGTGAGAACATTCAGTCAGTTCCTTCTGAGAAACATCACTGTGCCACCTTCCACTGTGTCTAAAACAACACAGCCAAACTCAGCAGGACAGAGAGCATTTTCATCTGTTTACAAAGTGTGTCCTGGAGGCTTCTGCTAGTTCAGAGTGAAGTCAAAAGCACTCCGGTGCTACAGTGCAATTCAAGTCTGAGGGATGGAACCCTGGGAACCAGAATATTGCTCCTACACGCCACAGTGGGACTGAGCTGAATTAAGACACAGGGGGAGTCCAAAACATCTGCTCAACTTACTAAATAAAGTAAACTTTTAAGTGTACCAGAGCAAAGTTGACAACGATCGTTTCCCTCCTTATATACATTTCTAACTGTATATAAGGAGGTTTCCATGACTGCATTGTACATTCTAATATAATAAAAGGAAGAACAGCACATCCATCAGTAAAAAATAATAGTGCATTTTATACGGAGCAATAAAGTGAAAGTCAATAACAATAATGGAAGAAGCCCCTAAAAAACTGCTCTTTCAAAAATCTGCCTTTTCACATCCCAACCTTACATGATTTCTGACCCCCAGTCTATTATTGGAGAAAGAAAAAAAAAAAGCTAAAATAAGGGAAAATGTTGAAAAAGGGAGAGAATGGGTTTACCTTGTGGTCATGTACTCTGCTCGGTGACCTAGACAGAGAGAGGGAGAGAGGGAAAGAGGGACAACGTGACTGGTGTGCCAGAATGCCTCGACCGAGTGCACGTTCAGTAAAGCATATGCAACCAGCCATCTGGCTCAAGTCCGGGCACACGCATGCATTCACACCTTCCTGAGTTTGAAGTCTGAGCTTGTTTTACACTTTAAACTTTCTCAGATGGCCATGATTCAGGCCTCTCTGAAACTTTTGAACTGTCAGGTCATAAGTGGCTATCTCCTGACAGGCCTGGTCTGACTCAAGCGGAGAGCTGCAAAGCCGGCCCTGTGGTGAGTCTGTACCCCAGAGCCTGACTGACAGTTGCGAAGGCAGACAAGCTGGGGCTGGACAGCAAGAACTGAAAATGCCTACTACACTGACAGCCCACCCATGCAGCTCACACCAGCGCAGGCCTGGACAGCGGCAGTTGGGTGTTTACACTAGATTTGTGATGTGCTCCAGGGCAGCCTGGCCTGTAGCACAGCTCTGTGCAGAGAACTGTGTGGTGGATTGCTGGAGGCCTATTAGCTAACAACAGGGGTGTTAGAGAGCATAAACAACTTTTTTTTTTTTTTTTTTTACAGAAATCTGATCAAAAGACAGTACTGTTGATATGTTTTATTTTGCTCTGTCTGTTTTCACTTATCTCTTGAGCCAGTACTGGTGCAGCATGGTGCATTTCTCAAAAATGCACTAAGGCAGCTTTTTAGTCAGGCATTCTCCGTTAATAGCTTTAAATAAGGAGCTTAAAATATAGCTTTTTAGTTTCACTTTTTCAAGATGTTATAAATTTTACCGGACTCGTTATAATTAGTGGTATTTAAGGCTGCACAATATATCTGTTGATTGTTATCATGATATCCTATCCCCAACACCGATATTGCAGAAGTTAATGGGTGTTCAAATAAATCAAGGTGTTCATGTAATCGACTTATTTATCAAATTATTTTGCCCAATCTTTATCCATTAAAGGCTTTGATTGGCTGAGGTGTTTTTAAAGGGCCCGTATTATATATTTTCAGCCTCTTTCATTTTTTACCTGACGTTTGATGAGTTTGTGTAACAAAAGGATTTCACAATTCATCATAATTCGCTCTTATATGATCATTTTCCTACCACAGAATTAAACAGTTGTTACTGCGTCTTAAGGCTGGTCTATGTAACCAATTTCTCTTCGGATTGGCAGCCCTGTATTACAGCTCATTCAAAAGAGAACACGGGGCTGAAACACTTCTTTGAACTTCAGTATGAAGTGCTAAAGTGCTGTAGGCAGAGTAAGGAGACACATGGTAATCTGTGGGTTTTGTGACATCACAAAAACTGATTTGAAACCAGGGTGTATTTGCAGCTTAGCTTCCATTTATGGACTCTGTGGATGGGACGGCGAATATTTATATCCTTTAAGCTTTTTTAATTCCAGAAAAGTGATGATACAGGCCCTTTAATCTATTGAAAGGCATCACAACTGCAATATGTAGCAGTATATTGCCAGTACTAATATTCTGCTATTATCGCACAGCCATAATAGCCATATAATTATTTTCATTTCCTTCCTTGTTCTATGTTGTTACTTATTTTGTTACTGTCTTTTGTCTTCTAATAGTGTATATAAAGTACCAAGTAAATAACATTATTTTTTATATTAATTACAAATAAGCCTATGTATTATGAAGCAATGTGTAGAATCCATTTGTATTTCGTGTGATAGTTACCTTCTCCCAGTGCTCTCTTCAGGAGGTCATGCTTGGCCTGGAGCTTGGCAATGAGATTGCTGCCTTCAAGAAACTCACGGAATTTCTGAAAAAGCAGAAGACCACCAGCATGAAGCCAATTAAATACTCCCAGCCCATCTCTGACTATACTACTCTAACAAAAACACGCAACCACACTACACTCCACTCCTATACAAATACACTGCTAATGGTCGTGTACTCTTTTTTTAATATGCTACTCACTACAGTAGTATGTGGCTTGAGATTCAGCCTTTGTCTCTGATAAATTAGCTTGCAAGGCTGCAGGATGAGGATGATGGACAATGATGGGAAAAGTCCATTTTCTTATTCTTTGTGGGGCTTATTGAGCATGGCACTCCGAGCAACATTTTGAAATGATTTTGAGATTAACGATATCTGGCACATTTTTCTTTGCCCAATAATAAAAATGTGCCAAATATTTTTAATTTGTCTAACAATACTACTACACAACAACCTAAATATGCTAAATTTGTTGAGATCAGCACATTTCTCCTCACCATGAAGTAGAACTGCTCGGTCTCCTGCTGGTTGGCACGTCTCTTTGCGATGCTGGGCTTGCTGAGGTATGTCTCCGACACGGTGGACTTGACCGACTCTGTGGAGCGGCTGTGGTGGAAACACTCAGAGACATCATAGTCCTCAATAGTCACCATGTCCTGGATGGTGGTTAGAGTGGCCTCAGAGGTCTTCTTGATCTACACAAAAAAAAAAAAAAATACAAAATGTGACTGAGTAAGAGTAAGTGAGACAGTGAGAAAAGAACACACGGCTAAAAAGCTAATAATAATTTAAAAAAAAAGTAATTTAGGTTAGGATGGTTAAATGGAGTGCAGTGGTCAAATGTGATACGAAAAGAAAATAAAAGAAAAAAGACACCCAGATGGAGTCAAAAGTGGTGTCAAAACCAGTATGTAACGACAAGCAGAGAGCCAATAAAAACATCCCTGAGCAGCTCACACACCATATGCATGAAAAGGTGCTCTTCCTCCAACTGTCCCTACCTGATATGTTCACTGTGACAAATGCATCAGACCTTGAACACGACATCAGACCAAGGCAATCAATCTGCAGCACTCAGAGAGCGGAGAGCAGGAAGCCTGGGAGGGATGTTATTCACTCAGGCTTTTAGAATTCATTTCCATACACACTCCTCTGCCGGCCACACAGCATTTCCATAAGCTTATAAATGTCAAGGACTGTTTCTGAGCATCTCATCAGACAGAACTTTGGAGAACAGTGCTGGCTGGTGTCCTCTGAGGCTCGCTGTATTCCCACTACTGGTTCTGGATTTAAACCCCTTACCACAAAGCTATAGTGACCATACAGAACACTAACCAGGAGTTGACAAAAACAATAAAAATGCTTACTTCAAAAAGCACACTACAATGCTGATATATGGCGATGATATATCCACAATCATTTTTGGCAAATTGCAACACACTGCAGGAAGCACTTGGGGCAACAGGTCTTCTATAGTTCTGTTATAGTTATGTTACACCATAAACGAATATCTTTAAATAATTACGGCAACAAATAAAGAGCCAGTGAAGAAGGTGAGAACTAAACTGTCATAGCTAAAGGAGTTTTTTTTACATTCTAAACTAGCGGCGCAGCATAATGCAACACATTGTCATTGTTGGGGAAAAAAAAACAACTTTTCAGTAGAAGAGTATTAATTAACTTCTTATATAAATTAAACACTGTGATCTGGAATTTAAAAATTTGCAACAAATGTCCACGGCATAACATTAGTACATGACACTGTACAGAAGGGCAGTGTTTGTAGGGCTACATGACATGATCCTTTCACGACAACTAACAAAAAGCTAAATAAACTTAAATAATCAGAATCGGAATCGGAATCGGAATCAGAATCGCGTTTATTGGCCAAGTATGTGAGCGGGAGACATACAAGGAATTTGATTCAGCTCAATGGTGTCTCTCAAGCACAACAGTATAAAACAACAAGAATATGTAAAGACACAATGAACAATATACTGAGCAATATAATATACAATAATGTACAATCTACAATATGAATACGTAATATGGATTTATATTTATAAATATAAAGACAAATGTTAACAAATGTATATAAGTATTATTTGTACATATAATATTTTTATACTATTTATGAATATAAATATATGAATATAAAGGCTTATTCCAACAAGTGTCAGTTGTCACAAAGGCTGCTTTTGTCCATTCTGATGTCATAGGAAATGTTATGACAAATGTAATGACAAAGCAGTTATGAATGTCTATACACGTTTAGGACAGCTGTCATTAAAACACTTACATTGGTTTTGTGTAGTCTTATAAAATACTGGCCACAAAACCCTTCCTGCCACTGGGAAAGGTTAATAAAACCAAGGGCTCAGGCACACACTCACAATCCCAGAGCAAGAAATCTCTATGACCATCAGCATGAGGTTTTTTTTTTTTATATGTCGGTTTAAGGCCTCGGTGGTGCTCCAGCACACACAGTGAGCTCATCCCTCTCATTAAGCCTGAGGGTCAGGCTGAGCCGTGCCCTAAAGCCTTCTCCTCCAATAAGAATCAATGAAAGATGTCGTCAAAGTTAGTGGAGACCAGTAGCCGAGTCCTCTCTCAAACACCATAGATCTGAGCTGTCTCGTAAATACACTATTTTCAACCTGGATGACTCATTTGCCTTTGTTCCAGCCTGAACACACTGGAAGTCAATCACATGTTTCAGACTCATCTGCCTTTAAGCACTCAGTAAGAGTTTCGGTTACTGTCTCCTCCAAAGAACTGCCACACCTGTTTGCGTACACACTCTGGATGGATGTGGTTCAGAGGGCAAGCTTCAAACAGCCCAAAACTGAGGGCAAACCTCAGCAAGTCAGAACAGGCTGAAGTGCACCAGAAAAGAGAAAATCAATCTGTTTCACATCTATCAAGAGCACCAAATGAAAGAGCCCTGAAAAGCCACTTTAAAAAGAGATTTCTATACTCAATCAATCTATGCAACTGAACTCTCTGAGGAATGTGGTGCCTCCAGCAGTGCCTCTCAGGCGAGACCATTAGAGAAGAGAAAATAGAAGGTTTTAAAGCTTATGAAGAGGATGAAGAAGTCTTGGCATGTTTTTGAGATTGTGTGAAAATAGCCCCTCAAAGCACAATAATGCAAGCTGTATATAATCCATTATAAAAACCAAATATAGCTGAAAGAAATTATGACTTTGTACACGTTCCACATTCAGGATAATGTGCAATGTGCAGTGCATATGTAATACAGAATATCATTTTCTTGGGAGTTTTGCAAAGTACTGTACTTATGTAACATTTATACACACACGATAAAAGCAACTAATCTATCTATCTACACTATATGGACACACCTCTTAATTAATGAATTCGAGTGGCCCCTTACTTCCAGTGAAGTACAATCTTAATGCTTCAGCATACCAAGACATTTTGGACAATGCTATGCTTCCAGTTTTGTGGACACAGTCTGGGGAAGGGCCTTTTCTATTCCAGCAAGACATTTCTATTCCCCAGTGCACATAAAGACACGGTTGGATGAGTTCAGTGTGGAGGAATTTTACTGGCCCGCACAGAGCCCTGATCTCAACCCCATCCAACACCTTTGGGATGAACTGGAACGGAGATTGTGAGCCAGG
>JBBPCZ010000019.1:10848905-10859249 GCA_037974445.1 Brycinus macrolepidotus | reverse complement strand
AGAGAGAGAGAGAGAGAGAGAGAGAGAGAGAGAGAGAGAGAGAGAGAGAGAGAGAGAGAGGGGGTAGAGAAAGAAAAAAGAAAGAAAGAAAATAGAGAGGGAGAGAGAGACAGAGAGAGAAAGAGAGAGACAGCACAACAAAAAATGGAATGTGTGCATCACTCTGACTGATGTCTAACCTAATCTCTGCAGGAGGAATAAAAAGGAACTAGAGGGGAAAAGAAAATGAAGTGAGATGAAGAGTCCACTTAAGGATGAGAGCAAAGTCCTCCATGCTTTCTACCGAAGGTGTGTATGAAAGAGAGTCTCTGGGTGAGTGTTATATGGAAACCGTAAGTAAAGCTAATAAAGTATTCATCAGTTCTTCTTGTGCTCTCTTCTTCTTCTCTCTTTTTGTGCACTGTAATGCAGCGTCGGCTCTAAGAAACAGCTGCATCAACTCAGCTCAAAAGGAAAAGAAAATCATTTGTCAGTTAGAAAAGACCTTGCTCTGCGTCCGGGATATACAGTGTGCCTTTCTCCTGACCACTGCAGTTGTTTTTGACCGGTGGTCACAGTCCTATGAGGTCCTCAGCCATTTCAGCATTCCAGGAAATGCCCTGACCTCATATCCGATCCTCATGTGTTTCTGCAGCACCAGCCTCTAAAGGACCATGGCCCACTATGGTGCC
This sequence comes from Brycinus macrolepidotus, assembly GCA_037974445.1. NCBI lineage: Eukaryota > Metazoa > Chordata > Actinopteri > Characiformes > Alestidae > Brycinus > Brycinus macrolepidotus. The sequence continues at coordinate 10,858,578 of JBBPCZ010000019.1, read as the reverse complement.
TTCCATTGGCTGCTCATCCTGGATGGAGCTCTGGTCACTGCACAAGGTCAGAGGCTCAGACAGTCAATTCCCACAGCACACACAGTTTAAAAAAAACATTCTTGACAGGACTGCCAAGAACCTAGTGTCCCAAATCTCTAAAACAAAAAACAAAAAAACAAGCTGGACAGAATGGGTGGGCAATTCGATATCGTTATAATAGTCACAATAGTCACAATTCGCTTTTTTGAGTATATCATGAGCATCGTCAGACTACTGCATGCCTCATAAAACAGATTTAGACTGATTGTGGAGAGGCTGTAAACAACATCAGCCAGTGTGCAGTAACTCCATAATAACAAGTTACACGACTGGATATGAGCACATAATGCCATCATTTCATTTCATTTCATTTTTTTTCTTCACCAGTTGTTTATTGCTATGTTCCTTCATAAACAGTGAAAAAAAAAATCATCATGTTTAGTTTTTATTGCCTTTTTGAATGTGGTACTACACTTTGGTGCATTTTTTGGTTTTAATTTGTTTGAATACCTTAAATACACAAAATATTCTGATGCATGTCATTAGAATATGTTACATAATGTTTAAAAGGAACACTGTGGCATAACAAGCAGAAACTATGCAGCCTTATCCATGTTTACATACATAGCAACGTGCCATAAAAATCCATGCAAGGAAGACTATTTTAAGACCTCCCTGAGAGTGCAAATGAAAGAATTCAGAGATAGGGATCTAGTTTTCCTGCTAAACCAATGACAAATCTGAGCCTTAAATCACAATGATCCTTGGTTCTTCACAGCACTTTCAGTTCCTCAACCCACTGCCTGCACGGTTTTCTCTACGCAGGCAGAAGAAAAGAAGGATGGTATGTGGAACGGTAGAATGAAGGAATGGAGATAAGAGTAGAAAGAGGGCAGATGATCGCCTGCGATTACGCCACAAGAAATGTGCCGCTGCCATCTTTTCTATTCAGCAGGTGTCCAGACATTCGGCACTCTGAAGGCCGATTCAGACGCGGAAGCCCTGGGATGAGCTTCAGGCGGTGGTTCAGAGAACAAAAAAAGAGGCAGACAGAGTTTAGAAATAAAGAGAGGGTGATTGAGAAGAGGCAGCTTGGCTTTACTGGGGTTATTTAGAGGACAACAGAAACGCTGCAGTGCGGACACTCTCCTCTGCCAGGGTCTCTAAAGCCTTTACTACAATTAGCTCTTGGCAATTCAATTAGGCACACAAATCTACAGTAATGCTGTCACATTCTGATGCAATACAAAGAGATGTAGTGTGTCTTCAAGGACTTGGCTTTCATATCTCAACACGAGTGCCACAATGTGATCACAAATTGCAGTGGGTCTAATACAGAAAAGATGTAGCAATAGTCATTGCCAAGGCCCGGCTACTTTGCAGTAACAAAACAGAAATGCTAACAGTTGTTAAAGCAGACATTCTCCTACATAATCTCAGTCCTGCAGAAGCCCCTACCCTGCACTGTTTAAAATGTACCATCATATCATACCTAATCAGATGAACTGGGTCAAGCACGTTGGAGCTGGAACTGTAATTGTGCAAGACTAGGTATAGACATTTAATCATTTATGCTATTCACATATGTGCAAATTTTGTAAAGAACAGTATTTAAATATTCCAGCAAGAAAATGTTAGTATACTGTTATGAAAAGAAAACCCAAACACATATAATGTGTAGACAGTTTAATAAGTATGGGGAATCTGATTATTCAGTTGATTTAGGGATAGCTTCCCAGATAGACATTAAACCTAGTTCTGGAGTACATTTTCACTTTAATGGAGAATCTACATTCTGAACGCTGTGTAGGTCAGGACTACGCTTAATCTCCGCCCAGAAGACTGACCTTTAGTGTTTTAGGTGTATGTACATGAACATACTATCAGATGACCCATAGAATGGGAACTCCTTCCAACTCTGAAATATTTCCATGTGCATCTCTGCTTAAAGAGATTTATTCTTATCTATTGTGAGTTGCAACATGCTGGTTACATTTCAAACTACACATGCCTTATTTCAATTGCTGAATAAGGAAACAAATGCTAAGAGTTTGGATGCGTGTTAATGTGAATAACAATGCTCATCCATCACCTGGACTGCAGTTACAGTTGAGGTAAGACGAGAACTTGGGTTTGCTCACCTCCTCGTTCTCGATCTTGAGCGTGGCCAGGCGGGACTGTAGCTGTTGGAACCTGAGCACCAGCTCAGCCTGGACGGGGGGCTGTGCCGTGATCTGACACACCTGGAGGAACAGAACATCACGTCAGACGCCCGCTGAAAAACCAGCATGCTCTTCTGCACCCTCAATTCTCAAGCTTTGACAGCTTGAGGCAACCACTTATTCTCCCCACATCACAACCAAAAAGGACAAGAGGCCAAGAAAAAATCATCCTAGTCAGTAATTAGACTGCAAAACACATTTCAATCCCATGTGCGTTTACTGACCAAAACTGTAGCACCACAAAGCAATTGGTTGTAAACTTTGCACAGACGTGATATCAGTGACAAAATGGCCAATTAGGGAGCAAAATTCAATAAAGCAGCAATAAAAAAAAACACCTTGAGGGTAAGAAGGCTCCAGTGCTCTCTGTGTAAATGTGGCTCTGGCAGCTGAAACATATTAAAACTGGGAAATGAAACCACTCTAACCACGTCTCATCCGACTCCTAATTAGCATGTCTTTTTCCCCTCTGCACTACTGAGCTACTATAACCCAAACCAGGGCTTTAGAAAATCACAACACTGAGGTTGACTTAAAGCCATATGAAAAAATGTCCTCATTTCACGTGGAATCTGATCATAAAGACATTGTAACTGAAATCATAATACATTCTACTGTGATGTTCTTCCAACTGAAATGCAGCATTATTGAGTGTTCCTTTGGTGAGTGAGCATTTAGCTCAGTTGCAGGTGAAATATGATATTCATGGTTAATACTGTTTTCCCTGCCTGCTAGTGCAGGATGACAATCAAAATTCATAGGACATAAAAGTCACGAAGATTGTGGGAAAATAAATTTTGTGGGGAAAAAAAAAAAATGGTATGACGGACTGTGCTTAATATGACCAAAGATGTGAGCTAACATGGTACTTTAATTTTAAAGTTTTGACAAAACGTTTATCATAAACAGAGATAGAGAGAAAGAGAGGAGAAATACTGTGAGACAGAAAAATTCTAACCTCATCTCCCATGTGTGACTGAAACTCAAATTTGACTGGAGGACAGAAAGCAGTGGGGTACATCTCCATGAACCGCTGGCGGTCACTGCGAGGGTCCAGACTGTCCACAGCATTCTCAATGATATCCAGGCCCTCATGACGAGAGGTCTCTAGGTTATACTCGGCTGAAAGGTAGGTCCTCAAAGCTCGGTTCAGAGAAGCATGGTAGCCCAGATCACAGCACTGCTCCGAAACAAGCACAAAGACACCAAGAGAGGAGAGTTACAGACTATTCAGTCCCCCTCGCCCTCAGCCTGTCGTCTAACAGACATTTAACATGGCTAATAATCTGGTCATTTCTGCAATACTGCTCAGCGAACAGTAAGCATTTAGAGCATAAACATTCCCTTTGATACTAATTTTAACTGTCACTATGAAGCATTCTGGAAAAGTAAGCATTAAAGGAAAAAGTTCAGTCAAAAAGCCAGCATTGTAAACAACAAATGAAAAAAGTCACCAATTAACATAACGCAAATGACATCATGCTAACTGCCGGCTATTGGCTTCCAGTCAGTGTTAGTTACACCAGCACGTTTTGTAATGCTATTAACAATATTTTATGCCTTTCGAGTTCAGTTAAGGTCAGTATTTGGGCATGGCTAATGCTGGACATTCTTAATGCATTAGACATGAGCAGGCCAGGGCAGTAAAGCACGCTCTCTATCAACCTTTGTGGCCCTGATAGAACTCAGGTCCCTGACTGACCAGCATCAGATGACCTAACTGCACTGACTGCTCTCCGTGCTGTACGTCTTTATTTGGCCTTGAAGGCTGTTTATCCAACATATACAGGCTCCCAGCAGCAAGCCAAACATTACAGGCTTTGCAGAGAATTTTGATATTTTGTTTATGATTAAGATAGTGTCATGGAGACACAAAATGAGTCACGGTGACCTGGAAGAATGAAAATGAGAAATAAAAGAGATTCTTTAGAACGGGAGAGGGTGAAAAATTAATGTTACAATAATATGACCACTTTCACTATGCCAAACTTTTTAAACTGCATACAACAATTCCATCAGCAGGTTAAAACTCAACCATATATTTCAAAATAATTTGCTTTCGGACCTTATAATTCAGTTTAATTGTAATGTATTATATTAAGTATTGGCTTCCAAAATTATTATTCAGTGGCAATTGAGAAAATGAAATTATGATTACTGGTCCAACATTAACTAGCAGTGAATGAATAAAGCACTCCCTCAAATAGACAGCACAGTGGATAATATCATCACCCCATTTACAGATTTAAGGTTTGACTTCCTCTCCAGGCAGGGAAAGGCTATACCAATAAGAGTCATTCGGCAAGACTGCTAATGCTACATTCATCTACCACTGTCACAATGGATAAGACCATCCGATAGACATGAAAATGCCAATTTAGCTGTGCCATGTAAAATTAAGTAACGACCTACCTTTTCATCTCAGTTTCAACTTGTCTTATAATTACAGCTTAAATTATCTGAATCAGCCACATCAATGAGTCAATTATCAGTTATTGTTAACAAACAAGAAATTCCATATTGGCGCACACTTGTACTACAGTTAGTAATTCTGCATTACATCTCACGAGAATACATAGAAACCGTGGATTTTGACACGGCACTGTGACTAACAGTACTGGCTCCCACTGTGCTCTGCCTGCAGAGTGTTTTGCTGATTACATTGTCAAAGTGAGACAGGGGCCTGTAGAGTGTGTGTGTGTGCGAGAATAGGATCAGTCTGCTGGTGAGCTTTGGGAGTGCATGCTGACACTGGAACAGTCGGATGAGTGGCGCAGATTCTTCCCCTCAGGCCTGATGGCCAAATTTAATCTACTCTTCCTCCTTTAAGTATGTCCGTCTCGTTCTCCTTCTCTGTCTTGGACGAGACAGCATGTCTGGGAGTCGTCCGCAGTAAACAGCCCATTCAGAGATTGGTACTGGCTGCTCAGGCAGAGGCCGGGAGGCAAGGGTTCAATCTCAGCGCGCAGCATGACACTGAGGCAAGGTCACACTGCCCACCTCCTTCAGAGGGGCAGGCTGAATGCAGAACACAAGAATCCCATCCAAAAGATCTGTTTACTGTCAGCTTCCTGCAGGGACACTTTGGCTTTGCAGGTGAAAAATGCACATCTTGTCAACAGTTTGGGAGCACCTTGCCTTCCTTAGATTTTTTTCTGAATAATGTTTGATTTTTACTGCTATTGTTTTTTACTTAAAGTAAGAAGCAATACTTTTGTTAACTCCTTAAACTGCAAGGACCTGTATTTAGGCCTAGAGTTACATAACTAACTCCCTTAAACACACATTAGTTACAGAACAATTCCAAATAGTTACTGAATAATAAGCCTGAGGTCTACTGAAAAATAAGCATCAATGTTAAGGATTAAACCAAATTAAGCTTTATATTTTAGGTACACGTAACTTCTTATTCAAAGTAACTACTTTCATATGAAGAGCAGGATTTGACCGTTTTTGTTTAGACAAACTGTTGTTAAAAGAACATTTTAAGCGTCTTTTAAATGTGTTTAAAATACCTGAAAGATTTGACTGCTGACATCATGACAAGGGGGGAAAGTTGTATATTCTCCCCAAGGCAAAGTTTTTATCAGTTGTTACTTCAGCTACTGCAAAGAACATTGGGAAGATTTAAACTGCTTTCTCTGTAAAAGGTGATGCTATAGCTGATGCTGAATCTCAAACAACCTTAGAGGGATGCTAAAGTAATTCGCAAAAACTGGGTACCGAGAGCAGACACTTTTTCTCCACTCAGACACATATCGAAGCATGCACCCTTTGAAAGGAAATAGGACAAGTACCTTCAAATTAAATATGCATGAGTTCTGTAATAGCATTTGCCATCTGAAAATAATTGTAGCCCTGCCAAAAGGTATGTGGTGAGGCAGAAAAACGCATCCTGATCTCATTCAACAGAGAAGAACAATGACAGAAATGAATATGGAGCCAGTGTCCACCCACATGACCACAGCACCACTGTTTCCCTTCTCTCCTTCCTGAACTGCTGTCTGTTCCAAAACTCTTTCCCCTCTCTTTTCCTCATTTGACACAGACACTGTTAAACTCATCATTCCCTCCAGACAGCGATATTAAAATCTCTTCAAAAGGCTTGAGGGAGCACTCCTCAATAACGACGCTCTAACGTTTGGGGAAGAGAGTCTTAGACAAAATGCAATTTAGTGCAACGTGTTTGTGAAGACTCCTTTCACTCTGTCTGCATCTGAAGCCTTAAGAGCTTAAATTTGAGCAGAATCTGACAGCTGCATCTTCTCTTGAGCATATACGTCTCCTCAGATCAAAGTGGATGTAAAAGGAAAGGCAGATATGTAGGTTTAATCCAACAGACTGCAAATGAGGCAGCAACACTGACATCCCTGTCCTTCCCAAAAGACCTGAAGTCAGTCTGGAGCTCCATTTATAACTGTTCTACTTGTACTTCTAAGTGTTTTCAACCCAAGATGACAGTGGCTGCATTTCTTCAGTACTTACATCTATTAAATCAGCCAAGTCATGAATATAATACTTGAAGACAGAGGAGTTAGTGGCTTCCAGCGTCAGCAGGTACTCATTGCGGGCTTTGATCGACTTCAGCTTGTTCTCAGAGTACTTGGCCTGCCTCTGATGGGAGAAGAAAAAAAAAAGAGACAGAATATAATAAATGAGAAGTTTATAGTGAGGAAAATAATTCTTTTGTGAAAACGGCATGCTTTCATGTCTGTGCAAACTCTTCTCCTTCTACGATCTCCTACAAGATGAGTGGCAAATGCTCATATCCAAAAATAAACAACGAAGAAATCATAAGCAAATATGAGATCATCCAAGACCTGCCCCCACCCAAAAAAAAAAAATAAAAAAATAAAAAAAAATCTAAGAGACAACAAGCCAAGAGACAAAAATAAGCCTAATGGGATAAAAGAGCAGATATTTAAACGTAAACAAACAACTCATCCCAGATAGTATCCTATCACTGTTGACTCTGTCTTTTGACACTGCAAAAGCGTGTTAGTCATGTAACTGCTCTGGCTGACCAATAGACAGTGACTCATCCAGACATTCATATTTTAAGGACTCCACAGTCCTGCATTCCAGGAAGCGTCAAAGGAGGGGAAAAAAAGCTTCTTCCCACAGCTATAAAGCCATTCGTCACAGGCTTTAACAGAAAACAGGCCAGCTGAGAGCATAAAGCATGGCCTCCTCACCGGGACGGCACTTTTAGGTGACTGTTTCCATCGAAAACAGGTCCAGCACGTAAAATGCTGGACTGACATTTTGAAATGGCCTCTAACACGCCAGGAAAGTAACACTGGCAATCAGTCAGCCCCTGTGTTTATTTGAAATGGTAGATAAAGTGAGTGGTTTGACAGGCTGTAACGTATGAAGACAAAAATAAAAAAAAGTAGTGCTTTAGCCCATTTTTATAAATAATGGTATGTTCAGAAACCACATAAGCAAGTCAACATCAAAAATGAAGTGGCCGATCAAAAATATATACAAATGTGATTCTTCAACAAACTGCTCCTTTAGGCCTTACACCTTTGGCAAACCCAGCCTGATCACCTTGAGGGAAAACTCTGGAAAGGGACATGTTGTTCAGTACCTTCTCCTTCATCTTCTCGATCTTCTTGACAGAGCTACGCCTCTGGTGCTTCTCCTCCATCCGCATGCTGAAGACTGGATCTCCAGAGCGTCCAATCTGCCTCTCCTCCTGCTTCTCAAACTCCTTCAGCTTGCTCTCTGCACTGATGCTCTCTGTGTGGTACATGTGGTAGGTTTTCATCACCTGCAGGGGCCAAGAAGACAGAGATCAAAGTTCAGGTCCAGCCATCTGTGCTCCAGAGAGCTGCACCACCTGACAGCTTTCACCCACACACTCAACACTCAAATCAATTCACTTCTCATAGTGTTCGCTCTTTTTCCCCTGTGAATGCACACATATACTTGTGTGTGTGCATATGACAGCCTTTCTGCTCCACACAGATAAAGTGTCGTCACTGCTGTCTGGGTTAGAGGGGGTAGACTTTCCACGCCTGGAATTACTATAAAGTGTAGAGTTACTATAAGCACACACAGACTGATATTCTCGTTTCTCCCTCCAGTCATATAAGAAACACTAGATCTGTAATGAGGCACAGAGGGGCTCTTTATTTACCCTCAGCCATCTTCATAGCCAGGACCTGGAGCAGAGAGGAGTTAACACATCACAAATCAGTTGTGGACTGACAGGCTGACCAACTACGGCGTCTTTAGCATCTCAGTGTTAGAAGAGGGTAAAAAAGAAAAATAAATTTAAAAAATGCCATTTATACAGTAGAATCTTAGAAGGCTCAAACATAAAAGGCTCAAAGTGCATTACATAATGAATAAAAATAAAACCAGCAAACAGAGTAAATGCATATAATTCAAATCAACTGTTTAATGGAAATAAAGTAAAGGCAGAAACTAAGGTAAGGATGTAACTAGGCCTCTTGTTGCTGCTTATTCATTTCTTCTTCCCCATATTCGTTTAAAAAGGGAAAAAAAAAACCTTTACTCTTAACTCCATGCCTTCCTTACTTTTGCTTTAACCTCTGACTTTTCTTCGACAAGAGTTGTTTAGGTGTGTAACTTAGCTGGTAGTAACTTGGTTGAATAGCGGACGTTGATTTAAGTATAGCTTTACAGGTTGAAGAACAGATGTGGACTACTTGAGCACTAATGTATGTCGCTCTGAAAAGAGAGCATCTGCTAAATGCCAAAAATGTAAATGTAAGAATGCATCGTATTGTCTAGACTCTCGACTCAATGCACAGGCACTGCACAAAGCATTCAAAAGAGTGGAACCAATTGTGCTGCTTGGTGTAAGTGTGTTAGCCAGGGGCTAACGTGTGTGCTCATGATTAGCATGTTGGCTTGGGTTTAGTGTATTTGTTTGCCTTTAGCTTGCAACCAGTGGAACTAGATGTAAACAGAAAAGAAATTCAGTACTGTGGTTGTTAAACTAAACATTATGCTATTCGAGTCTGAAATGTACTTCCATATTCACTTTTATAATGCAGCAATAAACTGAATATGGATGCATTAACACAATAAAATATACCCTTACTAAAATGATACACAGTAATACTACAGGAATTATCTTCACATTTTATAGAATACTCTCAATTCTTTTTTTATTATATATAATACTTATTTACATAATACTTGAGTGGAATTTTTCTGGTGCAACATGTGCAATTTTAGGGGTGGAATATTATTACTGGGCGAAATGTGCAATTTATTAATGTGCAGTTTATAATGTGCAATTTTCTGGTCCATTACTTTTGTTTTTGCCAATGCCTGTCACTCCATTGTGTACTTGTATATATATATCCACAGTGTTCTCACATATATTTATGTATCCACTCTGTGCATATAATCATACATATACCCATTGTACATGTGTACATACATACATA
>JBBPCZ010000019.1:10819810-10839061 GCA_037974445.1 Brycinus macrolepidotus | reverse complement strand
AACAGATACCAGTAGTTTACGGGAGATAGGGGGTTTTGGTTTTTTCTGTATATGGGAGAGAGAGAGAGAGAGAGAGAGAGAGAGAGAGAGAGAGAGAGAGAGAGAGAGAGAGAGAGAAAGAGAGTGAGTTAGTGTGAGTAAGACCATACTGAATCAGACTGAAAGGCTGAGGCGTTTGCCTGTTCTCTCTTGCAGGCTGACAGATCCATCTGTGCAGGAGATCAAGGCTTGAAGAAGCTCCTCAGTCATCAGCATGCACTATGAGAACTTCAAGTGCTCTCTATAGAGCTGAGACTCTGTAACATACACACAGTTCAGCAGCAGAGTCTAAAAATACTTAAGTTTGCTGGTGCTGAAAAGTTGGTTGCCAGAGTACAAAGAGCTTAAAAGAGACAAAGACGAATTCTAGTGAAACTTTCGGGAGCAGGACCTAAATCATCAGCTGTGTACTTGATTAGAGGGCATAAATACACTCACGTCTCGAGTTTAATCTGCTCAGACAACAGAGAAAGAAAGACAAATGCCTGCACCATGTTTTAACACTTTAACAGACACACAATGAAATAACTATTCAAAATAGTTTGGGAGGTTTATTTCTGCTACTTGTATCAACCATTTTCAACAATATTTAATTATTTAATATTTAATATTTAATATTTATATTTTAATATAAAATATATATATTTAATATTTTTTTCCAAATCCACATCATTGGCCATAATTTATACTGTTTGACCATATGTTTAAGGCCAAAGAAGCAGTGGATACTAGAAGTGGAACAATGCGCAGCGTCAGTGGTACAACAAAAAAATAAATATGTAAAAATTATTAGGTGTAAAAACCTCCATGTGCTTGCCTTTTAAGCGCAATAAAATCATTTACAATTTTTAATCTCACACATCCACTACAGAGAGAGACATACAAGCAAATGCAGCAGCAGAAGAAATCACTTATAAAAGACAAAATGATAATTAGTCCTAGAGGCCTGGGACAAACATTTCTGAACGAAATACAAAGGCTAATTTACATACATCAGCGACTGTGTAACTCTCTTTTGGTTGCATGTGGACATATTTAGCCTTGCAGCCTCACCCCATCTTTACACCAGCTGTGACCGAAAAAATAACATCTAGCATGAAATATAGCACGCAGGAACTAACAGGGTACAGATGAGCCTCAAATTACAGTATAATAGGAGTTAAGCTGCACGTTGAAGGGTTAATGGTCGCGAGGTCACTCCAGTGTAGTGCATCAGTTCTGCATGTGTGTAGTACTTCCTCAGGATAATCTAAAACACTCCTTATGCACCCCAAGGCTATAGTAGCTATTGTATGCGCACGAGTGGAGGAAACAGCCTGAGCCTGCAGAGGCAGGAACCTTAGGGAGGACCTTTTCTGAATGTCTCCCTTTAACTCGGCCTGCAAAACAGGCAGCTCGTGTCAACACAGCAGGTGAGCACCCATCACCTTGCATTCCAGCCCTGAACCACACGACATGGACATCCATGAGCCCTGCGTACAGCACGAGAGGGACAAGATCCGGCATCCTGAACAGATGGGATGAAATATTTAAACTTTGGTGAATTCCATACCATTCTTCAAAAACATGAACAGGAAACAAAGCTTTTGGAGGAAATTACTAAATACTGGACAGCTAAGAAGAAATGCTTAAATGCTGCTTTCTGTAATGATCACTGAAACATAACCATGATATGGGTTCTCTTCTTTATTCGATAATTGATTAAACTTAATTAAAAATGATGCCCACAGTGACGATTATGTATGACGAAGCTGGACTTTGAGAAGGTCTGAGTTGGCCCTCTAATAATTTATCGTATCCCCACCTGCTCACTCAATGAGAGAACAAACAATTTTATAATTTGTATTATTTAACTTTTTGTATTCGTGTATGTTTTAACACTGCATTTTTCAAAATGTAACAGTGTAATGTTATAAACAAAGTATAGTTCAATGTTGTAATCTATATAATTTACCTTATTGAATTCTTATTTCCCTTTTAAAACGTCAATTTTTTTGTTACACATTTTTAAATACAATTTTGAAAACTACTTCCCTTCTTTATTTGCATACTGTAGAGTAGAGTTGCAAAAAAAGTTAGGGCACCCCTTCGCTACAGCAATATGCAATACAAAGGTTATAGTAAGAAATTGCCTGATGAACCCAAATATTTGTTTTGGTTTTTTTTTGCCACATAGAATTTATATTATTGAGAATATTTAAATATTGTGAAAGGCTTTGTATTTATGCATTACTTGGTCTTTAAAAATGTTTAGATTAAAATATTATATTTAAAAAATATTTAAACAAAATAAAAAAAAACATAGGCAAAAATCCACAAATATACACCCCAAACATACACACATACCCCTTCTGCCCACCATCTTACATCAACACACATGATTGGGCTTCTCACATTATGTGTAATGTTCTGCTTGTTTTTACAATCAGAAATAAAAATATATTTATTTTAACTTTTAAATGACACCATTTTTAAAAACGGACACTACTTCCTAAAGCTGTAAAGTTTAGAGATCTCTGGCTCGACACAACGTCTGATAATGAAACTAAGCTTCCTGCGATGTCTGAAGCCTCCACTGTCGACCCAAATACACTGATCCTCCAAGTAAGTAATGTTGTATAAAACAATGTTTTAGCAGTGTTGCACTTCCGACGTGCCTTCACATTGCTCGCCTGCTGAGGGTTAAGGGTCAAAATAATTGGTGGATTACTTGAGTACTAATATGATCAATGGTGAAAGACCTATAAAAATGAACACAAACAAAGGAAAGAGTTGATCAGCATTTTATACGTCCTCCTCCAACTTTGACACTCACGCTATTTGTCATACTTTTATGAAGCTTGTTAAATGATGTAAAGGACCTTGCTATTCAATCCTCAACTGCATGAAGACCATTAATAGACTAAATAAAGATTATCCATAGCCTTTTTAACTCCATGCTTTTCCTAATATTGTTCACAATGAGATTTAAATTGGGTGATTGTGCTGGCAATGACGTCTTCTAAAATTCCTCTTCCTCAGACCTCTTGAGCTGTATGGCATCCAGCACTGTCTTTTAGGAATATCTTATGGTTTTCCTGCTCTAAATGAAGAGGATGAACAGACCCCTTCATACACACAAGAAGTGCTGAACATCCGTGCATAACATGTATTTGAGCAATTCGTCCTGGCTTCCGAGTTATAGTAGGTTCCGTAGATGAGAAGCATTCTTTGGAGTAAATGCCGGGACTTTAAAGCCAGGATTGGACAATCAGTCATGCCAGACTGGATCAAATGGATAATCTAATTGAGCTAAAAGCCCAGTGAGACTCACAATATGAAGGCTGCATGGCAGGAGGATTTGAGATTGCTGAGAGAGTTATGGCAGCCCGCACGTGCTCCGTCACACTGCAGCTCCCATAAATCCTTCTCCAAGACTGCGTCAGTCTCCTGAGCACGCGGGCTGTTTTCTTTGCTTCATACAGAGTAATGTATGGAAGGCATGCAAAGAGCTGAGCTGCTGTTGAGTGGCGTGAACACATGACTAACATTTGCCTTGTACCACGTGGTTAAAGATGTAGGGGCACAGAAGCCAAACAAATGCACTGCTGCCATCCCATAACTGATCATACCCCTATTGGGTAAGGGTCATGTTTCACATTCAGGTTTTCACATTCACCACCCATTTTAAAGAGATTTTAAGCTGTATTTCCTTCTACCTTAGTTTTTTGTTATTACTTTATTCCTCGTTTCTTTTTTCATTACTTTGAAATTCAGTAAAATTACCTTAAAACAGTTTTTTGGGACTTTTTCACGTTTTCTGCCCAGTCATGTCCAATTCCACCCACTTGCTCCCAACACTCCGAGGCTAGAATGTGCTTCCTCTGAGTCACCAAGCACTGCATGTGACATCATTGGACAGAATAATGTGTTTGGAGGAGAGCGCTGACTGCCAATTCTGTTACGTCAGTTAGCAAACAACCGCACTGGCTATCATCACGCTACGTGATGGAGGAGTTGGTCATCACACCCACCCAGAGAGGGCAAAGCCAATTGTGGCTTTTGGACTGCCGGTCATGGATGGCTGCAGCGCCACCAGGGCTCAAACTCTCAATCTCCTGATGATGGGGTCAGCTTTCTTAAACAGTTTTTAATCTGGTATGCTAGAATCACACATTTGTGCTGTTGATAGAATTTAGAACCAAGGGTCCACATGGTCAGCGTATGTGAGAAAATGGATGCAAAGCAAATAAGTAAATCGATACACAAGAGGACGGTTTAGAGGAGCCAAAAGATTGCTTACATTTAATTTGTTCGGTCAAAATTATTTTTCTTGTATGTAAAATGATCTACATAAAGAAATAGAGCTAAAGGATTAAAGGCTAATATCACACCAGAGTATGGACAGCTTTATTTGGTTATATTATTTGAAATAATTTAGTGTTTTTATTTTCCATGATCTAATGATGAATATATTTGTTTTTATGGAGTAATTTAACAGCTGCTATCCTGTCAGGTTTTATTTGGCATGTTTGGTGATAACGGATCGGCCCCGTTTCTGACTGCATTTTCTTGAGCTTGGGTCACTTTTGTACTCATTGTGGGTCAGGTCAAGCTCAGACAAAATTATCAGGATCAGACCCAAAACTCGATAATGAGAAGTAGATCTGGTCAGGCTTGAACAGAACATTCTCAGGCAAAATTTCCATCCCGATTAAAGCACTAATCCCAACGGCAAGCGCTGCAGGAAAACATGGTCAATTGTGATGGGACCAGAAAGAGAGGCAGAGCAGTCCTAAAAAGATACAGCAGCAGTGCTCTTTAATGGGTCAGTATTGGGTATTTTAAGCCAGGTTGAATTCTTGTCCTTTTTAAGACCATTTAACTCCACTGCACTCTGTGTGAGCCACCATCATGAAAGTTGCATAAATGGATCTTCTCTATTCTCTGCTTGTTTTACTAAGTCTAATTTTGAGTTTAAAGTAATAAGCATCTTAAAGTAATCTCGAAACCTAGTGCATCTTGCATAAGTTCATGTTAAGGACATGTTTAATGTACTAGAAGATGCACTGCACATTTATTGTACAATGCAACTGAAAAAGACTGTATTGTCTGATGATCAATATTAAAGGACTTGCTGGCATGAAACTTGATCTGGACATCCCTATCAACAGCAGCCTGAACTGAATGGTATTCTGCATGCTCTAACTTCTGGCATTCTCGCTGTGTATTCATCTTCAAACCCATCCTATGGCTGGTTGAATCCCAAAAGGGGCAGGGAAAAGACAACCCTGCAAGAGACACAATTCCAATGGAATAACAGAGGGTGGAATTTAACTCCAAAACTGTCGAGATCAGGGTCAGCGAGTAAAGAGCAAGAAAAACAATCAATGGAATGACAGGAAAAGCTGCAACAAAAACGGCCCACCAGGAATGAAAGGCTTACACTGGCATGGAAAGGGGGAGGCTGTTCATCGTATATGCTGCAACACAGAATTCAGCGGCAGCTGCACTCCCTAATGAGGCTACCTGCTGCCCTGACCATTCCCCCTTCCCCTGGCAGGTCAAACCGCTCAGACCCTCAGTGACCTTTCAGAGCTTCATACCCCACACAATCACAGGAAACATGACACACTAACCCCTTTCAAACAGGCAGCCTAGCCCAGCAAGCCTACAGAGCACTCACACGCAAAACCTACCCAGGAACGAGGGCAGCAAGTCAATATTCTGTAAAATCCGACCTGGCAGTTTCCCAGGTTGTGACTTTCACAATGTCCCTTTCATTTGTGGATATAACTGCAGCAGTAACAGGTTAAGCATACAAAACCGTACGAATGCTACCGATGAACGAAACAGAATGCTACAGAACGAAAGTAACCAAATGTTCCTATAGATCAATAAAAAGATTGTCCAGAGAATAATTACACAAGCTAAGGTTTTTTATGCATATTATATCACAGCCTTTTGCTTTAACTCTGATCTATGTAACTTCCAAGCTCTGTATGAAAAAAAAATTCAACACAAGCATAGTCATGTGCATCACCTGACCTGTTAAACTGATTGACTGACTGACTAGTCATTGACAGTGAAGGGTTAAGACTGCACTGTTTTAGATTGCTGTCGACTGGAACTAAAGAACTAAGAAAACTCACTGTTCAGGGAACACAAGCAAAAGGGAAAATTCAAAGTGAATACTCAGTGTGCTCAGGAATACACTGAAAAGTGCAGAGAAAGAAAGAAACGTCCGATGCAGACTGTACGCCAAGGTGGCCAAAATCTGAGATCTGGTCAGTGACTATTTTAACTTCCATTCACCCTTTATCAGACTGTCCAGAAATAACACACCGATAATACTCAAAAGTGTGGCTTGTGAGACTAACATTCTTGGCCTTCTTGAGTTTTTGTTAGACACACTTGATTTGGATGGAACAATAATCACCATCATTAAGAAAAATAATTTTCTATCTGTTGAGAAATGTGCAGATGCCGTTTAGCACCAGTGGAACAGACAGGATCTTTCATTATCTATCCCATTCCTCCACTTTCCCCACAGAGCCTCAAGAACTCTATTGCTGCTGCCTGCAAAAAAGCAATCACAACTCAGCAGAAAAATAAAGAGGAAGCATTTGATATTGCTGATTCACTTTTATTCTTCAGCTCAAGAAAGAGAAAACCATTTGACTATCAATTTGGATGGCAGGATGAAGTTTCCAGAGCCAGGGAACATTCTAATGACAACCAATTGGTCTTCAGAGGACCTGGCCAGACAGCTTAGCTAGGGATTTAGGAACCAGCAGCAAGGTCAAGGAATGGCAGCTTACATAAGCAGCTTTTTTGACATATCAAATCCTATACAGGGCTGCAAAGCAATTATTTTGATAGTTAATTATCTGCAAACTAATTGACAAATAGCTGATTAAATGGAAAATAGTTTGGCATTTTTGTTACTGTCAAGATCTCCTAAGGCCAACTTCATTAACAATTATTTCATTTTTAGCATCATCTTAACTTGTTACTGCACTGATGCCCACTAATCTTCTATTTTTTTGTATCAAATGAAATGTATTGCAAATTACTGCAAATATGCAGACCATCACTCACCCAGTTCAACATTTTAAAGTGCCAGTCCGATGTTACTTCTGCTTCTCTAGATAAGCTGTGAATGGTTTTCAGGATGAGCTGATGATATTTTTTCATGTGAAAGCCATCCTTATAGAACGAATTGTACTAATTAACCAGTTTTGTGTAGCTAGGTAATGTATTTCATACCATAACAGGGTGAACTACAGGATGTTCAACTGTTTAGTATCTATTAAATAAAGAGAATCAATACAGCTTAGAACAGTACAGTGAGTAGCGTTATTAATGCAACATGGTAAGATTTAATGCTTCTCATAAGATTAACATCCTGAGGAAATTGCAAACTGTGTCCTCATGGAGTAGTTTTTATTGTCAACATTATCAGTAATGTTGAAAAATAGTTTCAGCTCTATCACATATATTGATGAGGCAGCCATTGGTATTAAATATGAAAAAGAAAAAAAAAAAAAAAACTCAATGCAACAGGCCTGAAACTGGACAGATCACACAAAGCAAAAGTGCATGTTCTACTCTACAAACAAACAAAATGTGGTATTTTTGAGCAGGCTCTAGGAGTGGGAGGACGACCCTGGACATAAGTCAGATCTTTGCTGTCCATATCCCAGCATACCTCTTTGAACAAACAGAGCCTGATATGTTAGTTCAGCAAACAGAGCCATTAAACTAGGCCTTCTCTCTGAGGACCAGTCCACTCTGTTTCTAGAGGCAGGGTTCTATACAAGAAGAGGAACCGCTGAGAACAAAAGCTCTGCCGATCCAGCTGCCTCTCTTATAATTGCCTATGTTCTTGTTTATGTGTATGTATATGTGGCGTGTGCTCACATGAGACAAGTCTTCTATTCCCAAGAGAGTGTAAAATGTTGGTGGGCTGCCAGGCAACAGTATTCAAAATCCTCTCACTACTACTTCTTGTGATTCTTTAAGCAAGAATATAAAGGACTGAAACCAGCAGGCATGCAGCTGGGATGTCTACAGTTACACTTACGATGTAAATTTTATCTTAGATATAGTAAATGCAAGACATGCTTGGTGTCTGAAGTAGAGGTGTGCAATATGACAATATTTATGACAATAATTATACTTTTCTAAGAATACCGTGAATGTCATCAGCACATTAAGAGTAATGATAGTACTGCACAAACTGTATTACAAAAGTAATATATTGTGCTACAGTAATACTAATTAAACAAGACTGTGAGTCTGCTTTCACACCTACCTCATTTGGTCAGGACCTTCAGACTTTCCATTTTGGTCCAAAGGTGTGAGAAACTGAAGCATGGTTTGGTTTGAAAGCACTTTTTTGGTTTGTTTGGTCTTTTGTACCAATTACAGGACGCTGAGGCTGGCCTCAGGACGCTGAGGAGAAGGAAAATGAGCCCTGGAGGCTCGTGGGGAGAAGCAAAGAGATGACACTGTAATTTGGTCGGAAAAAGAAATCAAAACTTAACTTGGAAAAATGCATAAATATGGAGAAGAGGCAACAGTGGCAACAAAATGACTCTGTTCATTGACATCGTGTCGACGTCAGACTCATGCCTGTCTACAAACCAATCAATGTCAAGTATAGGGAAAAGCACCGCATGCAGGTGAGGACAACAGGTTCATGTAAAGTTGAAATGTGAAACCAAAACCAACCAGATAAAAAGTATACAACGTTATAAATAGATGAACCTTTGGACCTTGGTCTAGACATTCAGGTGTGAAAACATCTTGAAATGCTCAACAGAAATCACTACTTTTTCAAAGTATACTTTTACATGGTATTCATACTATAACTCATTCAGTCTTTTTTGCCTGTACCAACTGAGCAAACTTTAGTTTTGCACTAGAGCTTCAATGCTAATACAGCTATTGAGTAAAGGAAGATAATGAGTATTAGCATTGTGCAAACTCAAACCATGTTAAGCTGTCAGACGATTTCAAATAACTTTATTTTATTTATGTGGCTTCTGACCATGTATGACATACTGTTATGTTTGAGCAGAAGTACAAAGAAAATTTAGGCTTCACGGTGGCTGCTCAGCTTCAGGGACATTTCTGTTGACTTTAACCAAGTATGATCTTTCAGGCACAGTATTTGCATGACGCTAATTGGTGGGTACAAGATTCCACCACTTATTAACAACATTGGTCTAGTATCTCACATGCAAAATGAGCAACAAAACATTAGTCTTGTCGCTAATCAACTAATTATGAAACGTGGAAAAACTGAAAAATCTAAACTGCTTCAATGTCAAGGGTGTAACATTTTCTGAGTGTTTTCCTCAGTGTGGTGGCCTGGTCATGTCTCTTCATAGGGCTGAAGCCAAAGGCAGGACAAGATCTCTGTCCCGTGGACAGTGGGACAGCAGTTTTGTGGCCACAAGAGCTCTAGATTAGCCATTTTCACTTTCAGATAATCTTGTGTTCTAAAAAAGAGGCTATCGAGAATTAGCAGAGTAGTCTGTTGTATCTTCCTCACTGAGAAACCTTTAAAAACTTGAGTTCTTTTGCATTGGCTCATTCTGCTCTCCGGCGCAGAAATACCAGCTAATTACAGTCCAATCTGCACGCTCATTTTAATGCTAATTCGCCCTCTCACACACAGCCGCGCTAAGCTGGTTTTAGCTCTCACTGCCTGGCTTACAGCAGCACTTTCCAGACTTCTTAATCTCCAAAAGTCTTTCAAGAGAAAGCGGTGAAACTGGCAACCTCATACAGGAACAGGCGTCTTACACAACTATCTGCTTTACTGTACACTACCACTGAAACATTGTTCCATATTAATCATTCTTGTAATTGAGGCTACATACAATTACAATTTACATTAAATAGCTTTAAACGATATAAAGTAAACACCAAATTATACTTCAGATGTTTTATTCATTATTGCAAAGCAATAATGGAAAATATGGGCAAAACCAATAATTTAAGTTAAACTAGACACCTTTTTGCTAACTTCATTCTTGATGTCATTTTTAGAATTGTCTATGGGTCCATCCATAATTATGGTTGAATCCAAAATGTTTTAATTATTTATAGTTTTCTACTAATTGTTTGAAGCCTGTTACAATGTACTACCATTATATTAACATTAATATTTGTTATAAACTAGTCATAGGCATCATCCAATGTCTTTCCAGATCTCAAAGTATGCTGGTGTCCAGTGTTAGCGCTTATGCTACCCGTGCACTGAAGGAGAGGTTTATAACAGGACGCAAAACCGCACAGCACCGTGGCCGAGCCTCTCTGCTGCTCCAGTTCAGCTCACAGCTGCTGGACTCATCTGGCTCGGCAGTCAGCCGCATGCTCTATTTACAGAAGCGCAGGGCAAACACTTGACAGATTTTTTTTTCCCCTTTCCCACTAGTTCAAACATTATGCTAATGTGAGCCTGTACTTCTCCAAGATGGCGGGCTGGTGGGGTAATGAGACCACAAACTTACTTTAAATGCATGTCAACATTCCAGCGGGTCCAACGTCCCAGACTGGAGCGCACGGCTGCACCACCCATGGAATACAATCAGGAGAGAAATTAACTGGTGAACTCCAGGCTCTTCAGGCACTCCATAGTGTGTAATCACATTTCATTTCAGTCGTAAGTTATAAGGAGGAAATATATTCTCAATGGTAATGTGAATGACCTTTAAGTAAATCTGGACGATTAATATTCATTATGGAACAATAGAAAGTACAGCTTGCATTTTCACATGGTGTAAAAACTAATAAATGAATACAATGAAGTTTAAAAGTTTTGATCTGAGCCTTGAAACACTGCCTACAGAAGCAAGCATCAGATTCATTTGGAGTCAAATAAACCACAGCTTGCAACATTTCAAACAATTCAAGACTGGAGGGAAACTGGACTGAGAAGAGGCAGAACTGGCAATTATTTTGTCCAAAAATGTTGGCCACGGGCTCCACAAGTCACTTCTGAATATGTTCTAATCAATGCCCCCACTATACCATCTGTGCTGTGCCCATGTGAGTAAAAGTCACATAACTCAATGACCAAAAGTCAAGACAATACGATCACAGACTTTAAAACTGCCTTCACAAGAAAGTCACAGTTCCTAAAATCCTGTTACAGGCATACAGGCTTTGGAAGGGAGAGGTAAAGGGCAATATTAAAAAGTCAGTATCGGAAAAATCACTTCATTTTGCATTTTCGCTTCTCTGAAAAACAAAAGCTTCTTAAGAAAGGCTGAAGAAAGGCTAAAATATGGATATGGATTCATAGCGTGAGGCTAAACAGTCATGCCTGTCTTTGCAGAATATTGTATTTCAATTCCCCAGCGTTCATTTATTCATAAAGGAACAAATACATTTTTCAAAACGGAGTGAAAACCACTTTTCAAAATCCATTTCAGTCGGCTCAGGCAGGGAAATAAACACAGTGGCATCAGAATGCAATTTCTGGAGGTGTCATTTAGTAAATGTGTAATAGATGACAAGCAGAATTACATTACGCTGCCCCTCTTCAGGCTTCAAATGAACATTCCTGAGGCAAAGACTGACAGTCAGACTGTAATTTGCATTTGAATAAAGTGCTTCCTTCAACACGCAGAAGCCGTTATCACTATTGAATCAAAAAGGTGCAGATATTGGTAGTTACATAACGCTGAAGGGAGAGAGAAAACCACAACCTGGAAAGAAGCCATACAGCAGGGGTCAATTCCCAGTCATGGAGATTCAAAATTTCTCTGATCAAACATTCTTACTTCCGTTACATTTACAGGTATAACTGGTGAGTTAAAGTGGACCAGACAGCAAACCAGACTCCGACTCTCCAGGACTGTATGATGACCCTGACTCTATAGCACCTCGTAAGGAAACACACATCACTCACTTGTATTGTTGGTGATCTTTGGTGCTTCTGGTCTTGGCCATGAAGCGCTCTGCAAGTTTCTCCAAGTTGCGGGAATATTCCATCTCAATCTCTGACTTCTTGCGGAAGAAATCCTGAAGGTCCTGCAGGAGCTGGACCCTCATCTCCGTCTGTTGCTCCAGACATTTTTGCTGCTCTACCAGCTGAGCTCGAATCTCTGCAAAAAACACAACCAAACAGATCAGTCAAAGCATCAAAACTCAAGACATCATCAGCTACAGACAAATTTATAATTCAATATGATTATCGCTGTGAAAGCTCAATACTACAACCTGGGGTTACAAGCTAAATACAAATGTTCTGCACAGCTAGCAGGCTCTACAGGTGGTGCATGTACCCCCGTGGCAGCTGCCCTCCTCTCTAGCACTTCATTATGGCTAAGCACTACAGTAACCAGAACAATGAATGTTCTCTGATACTAATTAATCTCACAAGGCACCCAGAAAAGCCATCTTGAACGTCTCTGGTCTCTGTGCACGCGCATATTTCTCCAGAGTAACAAGGCAGACACAAAACACACTTAAACAGACCCAAACCATCTCCCGCTCTCATATGATTTCTCACCTGTCATAAATGGGGCTCATTAAGGTTGCAGCTTACAGAGGCCTCAGTGCTCTATACTGAACTCCATATGCTAAAAGCACTTCTTCTCAGCTCCCCTGAGGGGCCAGTCATGTTTAATGTATTGTTCATAACGTGGAATATCTGGCTCTGGCACTTCCACTACGGGAGGAAACAGATTAATGAGGGGAAAAAGGCAACGAGAAAACTACCTCATTTGAATAGTGAGGGTTTCAAAAAAGCTCATTTCTGTGCCAATTTTAGTTGCATGGACAATGGCGAGGATTTAACCTATGAAGTGCAATGAGCTTTCTATATGTTGTATTGGCGCACAGTACAGTATGCCTTTAGCAAAATAAAGCTGGTACATACATCCTCTATTTTTTGAAAAGAAAAAAAAACGGAAACACATCAACCATGGACTATTTACATAATGTACAGAAACATGCTTTCATAAGGCAAACTCCTCCAGATCAAGTGATTCAACTACAACAAATCCGACTTTCAGTCTACCTCTTTGGAAATACAGGCATAGTTAGACAAGGCCAGTGAAGGCTTTGTGTGAAAGCAGAAGAAAGCATCAGTTCTTGTTAATTTAACTGCACAGCCACAGAAACGCACTCAACTGGGAACTCTTTAACGATTTTAGAAATGTTCAAAAGGTTTGGCCACAAACGGGACATAATAATTATAATAACGAAACATTACATTTTCTTCTTCAATAAGCTCAAAGTGTTTAAATTCGCGCGAGCCCAACTATGAAGCAAGGACAAAGTCCACCATGAAAATAAGAAAGAAAAAAAAAGTTTAAGCCCCTGAGGACAGACACATTCTCCAATCCAGCTCACCCCTTAAAACCAAACGTCCAACCCAACAGCCAGTAAAATGCCGAAAAAAACAGCTAACAAATCAAGAAAGAGAAACAAACCAGGAAAGTTTTGTGATAAATGAAAGCAGCATTGGTGGCATTTGAAATAGCACAAAGAACTGGAATTTGAAAGAGAGGATAAAAAAGAGTGCGTGTATGGTTCAGTGGGCACTCAAATTACCACGTTTCTGAGGTACAGGGTGAAGTTGGCCCTTTGATCAAAAGACTGTCCAGATGTTTTTTTTTTTCCCCCTAGTCATTTTATTTTTAAATCAAACCACTAAGCCACAGTCCTCAGTAGTAACAAGGGACAGCTGACGCAGGTTAGGGGATCTACTAACAAAAAAAAGGGAACAACAGGTACTCCCATACTACAATCTGAGCATGATAAACTTTTTAGTCGAACCAGGCTTTGTATCGCCACTTCAAAGTGCTGGTGTAAGGTTTGCTCTCTGTTCCTCTTCCTTCATCACCTCTCGGTATCAAGTGACCCTCTTGCGATTACAAAGAAAATTCCTCGACCTGTGAGGTCACCTATATGGTAAACATCTGTGCACAGCCATAGTGCTCAGGGGTGTGTGTGTGTGTGTGTGTGTGTGTGTGTGTGTGTGTGTGTGTGTGTGTGTGTGTGATCAAAGCCCCCTGTGATCCACTTCAAACAGAGACACAGATGAGAACACCTGTGCTCCAGTCTAATCCTACACAAACAAGACATGTAAGAAGAGTCGACCGCAGTGCAGCCGTACAGGCTAATCAGCTGCTCTGCCTCAGTCTTTGGAGTTAGCAATCAGAACTCCACTGACGGGTGCTGCACAGGATACTGGCTGACGAGCCTGAATGAGAGGGGTGGAGTGCAGTGGGGCGAGCGAATAGGTTGTCAGATTTCAGAGATTACACTTTAAATGCAGGGCCAGAATTATGAGAACCATCCACCACGACTGCGGACCATTTAGTGGACACTATGTTAGCATTAACCAAAAGGCCTTTTGTTCTGTTACAAGCCAACTTGACCCTTTGAAGGCTGCACTAAACAAAGGGAGTCTTGCCACTATCCCTTTCATCCTGGAAATGGGGCCAGGGTAGCCAATCGCCTCTTCCTCTGATGGTGGACTTGTCGCATATTTAAAAACTGCTTTGTCAGGAAGGCAAAGCTGCTCTTTCTTTACTATTGTGCTAAATACACAAGTATACTATGGCTAGGGAAATGGAAAAAGTGGAGCCCGGAGGGCGTATTTTTAATTTACTAATCTAAATCACTAAGCTGCTACTCCTTTGTAAGTGTTCTACAGTGGAGTTCCTAGTGAAGTTCTCTCTCCCAGCTGGCTCCTTCACTTCCGCTGTTTGAGACCAGAAGCAAGCTTTGCACGGGCTATTGATGGCCCACCCAAGCCTGTGCCAATATTTATGTGGGCCATACTGTACCAGAATCCCTCATGATCGAGAGGGTCATCAGAAGCACCTGAAATAGCAGCAGTTATCAGTAGATCACAGTCAGTGTAGAGGGCTGTCCAGCACTGCACCACCATCTGCCCAACAACACTGCATGAGGCCACAGCCCAACCTTTCTCTTTTTCTCTCTCTCTCTCTCTCTCTCACGCATGCACACACGCACCCACGCACGCACACTGTGTATACAAATCTGTTGCCAAGGTCATGACCTTTAGAGTGCCAGGTCAAAGCACTGGACACTAAAGCAATCTGAACGAAACCAAAACATTTGACCAAAGTTTCTTCTGCATTTCTACAAAAAAAGTGAAACTGACACACCTCTACTCTTCAAGGTTTTAAGTTATCGATGCTGGTCATTGTCATCACAAAAGAGCAAACCATAATCAAATTACCAATACCATAGCAAAAATTCCATTAGGTACATCAGGTAGAAGAGCTAAATAAACACTGGAAAACTTAAGGATGTTAAATAAAATATTACAGCACTTTTAAGCTATAACCAGCACTTTTAAGTTTATGCTGATGTTATAACACATAACTTAAATCTAACATTTCCTCAAAACTTTACTAGAGAGACAAAGCATTACACTTGCCAACACATCTATCAAACAATTTAAAGAACATATGATAAAGTACCAGATTGTGTTAAACTACAGTCTGGTGTACATCAACTCATCTCTTTTAATAATAAAATCATAAAAAAATGGCCCGGCTGGGTGCCAGAGTGCGGCAGCGAAGATGTGTGCAGGACGAACCCCCCCACACGCCCACTCATCTTTCCCAGCTCCGCTCAGCCAGGCCGCCTGCTGGCGCTTCATCACCTCCACGCAGTTCTGACAGCCTGAGCAGCAGATTAGACTGTGCTGGGCTTCTCATGGGTCGCCTCATTATGGCTTTCTCTCTCCGCATGCAACATGGAGCTTAGAGCATAGCCCTTATTTAGCCTCAGCTCCACTGGGAGACTGGGAGAAGTATGCTGTGCTCCTGTCGTTAGGGCACATTTACTCTGAGCCCATTTCCTGCAGGTGGAGGCAGGGGGCGTTACTGTCTGACTAAAGCTAGGAACAGTAATACACAATCACAAACGAATCATTAGAGTTGAGTGATTTCTCATCATGACTTTGACATGTAAAGCCGGAGTTCAGTCACTGTGTTAGTTGGAACTATGGGACCTTATCTGGCTCCTAGAAAGGCATTAGGGAGCCAGCTATAGGCCTACCATTATACAGTGAAAACAACAGAGAAGAGAAACAGTACATCTTCCATTTGAAACAGTTCATTTTTCAGCCTTAAATTACTTTTGCCTTTAACCAATCAGGCCAATTACGATAACAGAGCTAAAGATTTTTGGATAGATAGGGCCTTTCACTCATAAAACCAACTATAGAGAATGAAAGACAGACAGAAACTAGAGCTGGAAGGCCCTCCGGTGATGTATGACAGGAGTGTGCTGGACTTGGTCCAATACTACAGACAATGCACAGACATCAAATATCACAATTAATACTTCAGTAATATGCATTTATTACAATACAATGTCATGTGTTTGGTGCCTATTTTTGCATTGCAACATTACAGTATTAGCTCTGTTACACTCTAAGTGTCTGCACCTTCTGTAGAGTCTGCAGAGTAGCTTCCCACTCCTGACTAAGCTTCATGACTGTCACAAGCACTTTTTAAATGAAAGGGAGGACAGCCGTGGCCCTTTTTATGTTTTCTTTCAGATATGAAAACAGTCATCATATGTTGGTATTACAGACGAGGCAAAACAACTGTGCCAAACCACAGTCCTCTCCTAAAGATCTAGTGGTGCAGTGCAGCAGCCACATTCTATTCAACACTTATTCTTCAGCTCAACTATGAATAATAAGCTACCAGCAATACAATGGTGCGACATGCTCTAAAAATATCACATCTAAAGTCTGTTTCTTGGTGTATTTCATATTATGCAGACTAAAATAACTCTGCGGTCCAGTTTCTTTTAATAAACATAGACTTCCTTTCTGAACAAAGTGGACTTCATAAAATGCTTGTTTGTTGGAGTGCTAGCCTACTTCTGACACATCAAGGGGGGCAAGGACTCGGGGGCCGTGTATGGCTCTTAGCTCATTACCATTTCCTGAGACGTCTGCAAACACACACACGCTTGCATGCATACGCACACAAACTCACATACACACATAGAAGTAGACCGGATTCAGACTGCTTATGTTTCTGTAGGTCCTTGTTCAAACCAATCTTTTGGGCTACTGACCTTTAGAACAGTTTCCCTTTGCTTTGCCATTTTAGTAGCCATAAAATCATCAAACAGCTTCAGAAAACGTCACAATACAAAGTGGTATTGCATTTAAAGTCTAATGATTTTTTTGGTGATCATTAGGTCATTAGGTGATCCCAGCTCCACAGGCACACTGGCCAACCGCCAACTGGTTATGACAGAAACTGGGCCGATGGCAGAAGTCCAGGCAGATGTGTGGAGCACCAATCACTGCATATAATTACAGTGGGGTCATCAGTCAAATCCAAGCCAAATAAAGGAGCAGAGCCGTGGAGGCACGAGACGTGGGAGAAGTAAGCAGACTGCAAAAGAGAAGGTGTTTATTCAGCTGCTGTGTGATATCCGCAGGGTCTGTTTGTGCTGGAGAGTACTAGGTCTTCAACTCCTCAGCCAAAGGAAAAGGTGAAGGTGGGAGCACGAGGCAAGACAGCACAACAGGATGGAGGGTGAATTACAGTCGGCCCAACACATGCTATATAGTAGCTTTGCTTATCCGCTCCCATTAGCAGTTTAGCTAAACTAACAGAGCTTGAATATTTGTAAATGAAAGCCATTTTTTAGTTTTAGATTTTTAGGCACATCAATGGGTGTAAAATAAAGTAAAGTAAAGTAATGTGGCCCTTATAGTCACACATGAACACACCACAGCACAGCACACAGTGTGAACAATGTGAAATTCTTTCTCCGCATTTAACCCATTCACCATGTGAAGCAGTGGGCTGCCACCAACAGGGGCGCCCAGGGAGCAGTGTGTGGGGACGGTACCTAGTTCAAGGGTACCTCAGTGGTGCCACTGGCAGTCCTGTGATTCGCACCCACGACCTTCTGATCGCAAGGGCAACTCCCTAACAACCAGACCACCAGCTGCACCTGCTACTTGAAAAATTTTAAGTGGTGAACAAATTGATTCAATTGACTTAATTATTCTGTAACAGGACTCTAATAGGATATTTTGGCTCATGTAAATAAAAGTTCTGATGTAGAAGCTCCCAAAAATGACAATTTCTTTATTTCTGACTTCAGAAAAATATGGATACATTTACCCTAAAAGGATGCATCTAGATGCTGAGGTCAGAACACTGGGTTTCCATGAAATTTACTTTTTAATATCGCATTGTTTCATCCTCACTACATAACTGAATTTTGACAGAATGATGCAAACTAAAGGTACATACTCGATACATACATATAATCTCATACCAAAAAGAAATACAACACTCTGGAAACTTCTTTGTTGTATGGTGTTTACTCAGAGATGACACTACGCGCTCTTGGCTGGCTTTGTTCTTTTATTTTTCTTTGCCAGTCGGAAGAGTGGGATTAGGAGATAGATATCGGATTTCAGTCCCGAGAAAACTTGATGGCCACACTGAGGACAGAACCTGCTAGGGCAAGTCTGGTGTTATAAGCTATACTACACTGTGATGAAAAACTGATGGTTCTCCTGTAATTAGTTGGGGTTTTCCCCCTCAACATTTAAAAGCCTGCAAGCAATATAAACAAATCCAGAAGTTTACATCCATTCTTAAAACCATGTGACCATACCCTAGAGATCAAAAGATGCCCTGAGTTGGACAGGAAAAAAGCAGCTCTTAAAGAGAGCACTTCAGCAATCATTAGGAAATCGTTCAACCAGCTCCAAAAGCCACAGAGCGCACATCGTTTGAAGTGGGAAATATTTTCTAAAAAGCTTGCTGTTCACTGCTGGAGGGGACCCTGGAGAGGCCTGAGGCACCACACACAGGCTATACACATGCCTACTAATAAACAGACACCTGCATAGTTCTATCATTCTCCACTGGCCCTCAGACACACACCTCCTAATACACTTACAGCAGTAAAGTTCTAAGAATCTTCAAACACCTGCACAGACCATCACATCTGACTCACTTTGTCATGCACACAGCACTAGGTAGCCCATTACACACACCTGCATGACAATAATCTTCCCTTTCAGTTTCAAAGCATCCTCGACTTGCAGCACCTGGTACACCTCTTTTATAAGACACACACATATCTATCTATCTATCTATCTATCTATATATACACACACACACACACACACACACACACACACACACACACACACACACACACACACACACACAC
>JBBPCZ010000019.1:10808125-10819710 GCA_037974445.1 Brycinus macrolepidotus | reverse complement strand
ACACACACACACACGTACATACACACACACACACATACATACATACACATATATATATATATATACATATATACACACACACACACACACACACACACACACACACACACACAGCTGTAATTAAACAGAGTGGTTACATTTTCTAACCCTAAACAAACCTGGAAAGGCTAGAGATGTTGAGCTTCCTGACAGGTTGCTGTTGTTTTTTTCCAACACTGCTGCTCAGTGGACAGCAAAGCTGTGATTTTAAAGTGGGTCAGCAGTCGCTGCCAGACTTTAGCCCCTTGTCCTGCTGCCCCACTGACCAGGCAGTGATGGACAAACCCAGAGAGGCTCAGAGCGATCCGCCTGGCTTGACCTGACAGCCCCAACAATGACACTCCAGGAGGGCATGGAGACAGAGCTGATGGGGGAAAGGTGTCATATTCTCTGTGTCTGACTTGACAGAACTAAATATAGGCAATCAACCAAGATATGTTTGATGTCCAAAGTATGCTGGTTAATGTAGCTACAAATAAATTAACATTTTAAACCAACCACTAACATTCTGTAAACTGTTACCGATAGAAATTTAGGCTTCAGTATAACTGCTACAACAGTTTTAATCTATGCTCCATACTTCTGTCAGTGTTATAGATAACAGCATGCATTCCAGTGTCAGAAACCATATAATCAAGTCTCTTTGAGACTGTTTAACATCTTGATGTAAGAAGCTGATGATGGCAACATTGCCTTACTTGTTAACTACATTAGCTTTGTGCCTTCAGTACAAAAGAGGTAGACTTTGTAGAAAATTGGCCAAACTATCACTCTGAGAGGGTGATAACTGTCGAATACCCAACTAAAAATGACAGACGACACCACATTGCAACTGAAATCATTCAGGGCTTGGAGAAGAGTCATGTATCCGTTCTGACCATCCTTCGTTCTGACTGCATGTCAACACCTTTGTGCTCTTCCTGCCCCCAACATCCTCTCCTTCAGAACCATGGTCCTTAGCGATCCCTTACCGAGGTGTTATGTAACATTTAGCTAACACTCTGTATAATCAGATCACGCCTGGCAGGGTTCTTTAATGCTGGAAAGAAGGACCTGTTCGTCAAAGCGACTAAATGCTCCATAATCTCTTATTAAACATTCCATCTTGATAAACCAATGCAATAATGCGGCCCTTGGTGCTGGACGTGTCCTGGGGTTAGTCTCTTTAAATCACTAACAGACAGGAGAATGCAAGGGCTCTATGAAATTTTCTAGCATTATGTAACCCACAAACTTTGTATTGTTGTGCTTTTCTTTCTATGTGTGATTTTAAGAGGGGGTTATGTCATCTTCTGTTATTTTAGCTGAGGTTATGGGTTAAACTTGTAAAGAGACATGACGTTCCAAGGCCAACATAACACTGAATGAGGACCAGCATGCTAGAAGCAGCACAAGATTCAGACCAGGCAAAAGCATGTGAGCTAGACTCAGCTATCTACAGCTATTTACCCAAAAATATGCACAGCAGGACAGCATGTGGGCCAGAAAGACAACCTCAAACCACACAGTGCAGTACATCATTACAGACTTCAAGGAGAAACAACAGTGCATGAATACCATCAGGCCACATGAGAGCTATTAGCCAGTCCAACAGGACATTTACCACAGGCCTAGTCTACCCAAAAGCAGTCCATCTGACCCCATGTCTCCCCCTCTTCGCCTCCACATTCTTCACCCCCTTCTCACTCCTGTGCACAAAAACACCCTCAGTGACTCTTTGAACAGGAGAAGTCAAAAGAAGGAGAGCAACCCTAGGACAGCATTTATATTCAAGACCCATACTGCAGCACAACAGTCTCTGTCATGCTATGTTAGCCTGGGGAAGAAGGATTCACAGTAATAACAGGAACATTATGAGAGGTAAAATGAGAGAAGCTACAGAATTCCTGTCCCACAGGGCAAGAAATGTGGGAAAGGAGGCTCTCTCTGCGGCGAGACTAAAAGGGCACTGGCTGGTGAGCAGGTAACTCACTATGGAAGGCAGAAGGCTTGGTGGGTATCATTACGGTTTTGCAAATCCAGCTGACTTGCTCTGAACCTTTAAAAAAAAAGTATTTTTAGTCTTAATACTCAGGTCTTATTTGTTCAGCACTGTCAAAACTACCTCAAACTGCACAAAGCTGCAATCTCATCGAGTAAAGTAACCCCAAGTGACTTGCTTACGTGCTGGTCTTGCTTACTGAAGGTCATGCAGACCCTATCTACACCTGGTCACTTCATGTGACTATTATCTGGACTGTATCCTGATCAGATTGAAACCACTTGGTAGATAAAT
Organism: Brycinus macrolepidotus; assembly: GCA_037974445.1. Lineage (NCBI taxonomy): Eukaryota > Metazoa > Chordata > Actinopteri > Characiformes > Alestidae > Brycinus > Brycinus macrolepidotus. The sequence goes on along the minus strand of JBBPCZ010000019.1, from coordinate 10,817,396 downwards.
GTGACTCCGGTTAGCAAGACAGAAATCCGATTACAATGTGGTGAGTAATATCCAAAACCGCTCATAGACAACAACCCATTGCCTGTGCTACTCATCAGTTTTCTGTTCTATTCAAAAGAAAAGCACAATATCACACAACACAATCAGTGTTTACAAGAAGACGGTTGTAAAGTATAATTATCCTCCTTTGTCATCGTCTTCATGCACCACATGGGCTAAAACTATGTATTGTAGCAAGACTGAAAAACAGGGGGAAGTTTCACTCAAACTGCGAAGTGCCATCACAGCAGTGGGAGGGGCTTTGGTTGCTGAACATGTCTTGAAGAGATGGATGCATTTGCACTGCCATAACATGTGGCTGTGATGCGTCTCAGACCACCCCCTTAAGTGGGTTGTGTGACTGGATTTAGATCTTATTTAAATGCACCTTGGGCGTATTTACAACTGCATTTTATGTGGCTTGGGCTAATCCAGATTTGATTCTGAATTCTCAAGATGCATGAAGTGACCAGGTGTAAAGAGGGTCACAGTCATCTACAAAAATGAACAAATAGATAGAATTGGGCTTTTTAAGCTATATTGCTTAGGTTTTCATTGAGTACAATGTTTGATTATCGACCCATAAGCTTTCACAACTTTTGCACTACATTAGCCTCGGTGCCCCAGCGCAAAACTTAAGAAGGCATCAAGTTTGTCACAATTCATCAACTTCACTTAGTGTAAACTAAATAAATTTAATTTCTGAAAGAAGCAGAAGTTTCCTGTCAGTTGTCCCTAGAACAGACAGCTGTTGACAAGATGAACACAACAAAGAGCAGACAGTACACAACTTAACCTTCCATCATGCCCAAGCATGTTTCTTCTTCCTTTACTTGAACAATAGAAAACATTCTTTCCCATTCAAAAGCATAGAAAACAAAAAAGGACAGCAGACGCACACATACATGGAGTGAAAGGTACATCTTTGTGAAGTGGTTAAGTTTGTGAGAGGCTGAGTTTGCACACAGGGCTTTAACTGTGGTCAGGCCCATGTGAATAAAACTTCTTATCTCCAAGAACCAGCTGGGAGACTAGCCACAGGCACTTCGCTGATGTCCTCACCCACAAACACACACATCTCGATACGCAGACCTATCTTGATCTCTTTCTCTCACTCTTGCCAAGAAAGACCCTAAAAAACACACCCACCAACCTCTAGCAGTATGTATCTGGAAAGGTTTTTATTTGTTTCCTCATTGAATGAGATCAAAAGTCAGGTGTTAATGACTGGGCTTTTAGATGTGAAACTGTCTGGGCTTTTAAACAGCGGGTCATTTAACATTCAGGATGATTTGCATTTTCTGTCCTCAGGACATACACAGGTCTGAAGAATATGTTGGCTGTGTCTTCAAGCTTCTTTCTGAGAGCCACTGATCTCAGTGGTCTGCATTCAAACTCAGTCAAGTAGAAGATTGATTAAGGCTTTGTGATGAAGCAAAAGAGCTTGATTAAAAGGCCTAGTCTTCCTTCGCAAGCAAAATTACATTTTTTTTCCAGTGGAATTTGCTGTGTTTAGCCATTTCATGCCATAGACGTCTTAGACGGATAAACTCCTTTGTCCTTGACCAATTATGTGACTGCACTGGCTGCACTGACCTTTGAAGGCCATTCATTTGGCGGTACTCAATATCCAAAATGGAGAAAAGACTAATTTAACCAACTAATTAGCCCTTACAAAATTAACTGTTTTCACAAAACATTTGTTATGAAGCAATGTTCACAGTATAATGTTACTCCAGTGAAGTATATTACAGACATACTGTAGTCATTTTACTGCAATATAATGCAGATATTTTATTTTCATAGAAACGTCAGCATTTTTTGTAAGGGTAACTCTTCTCCACTGGCTATGAATAACCTTATAAAAGAGATTGTCTGTTGCACTGTCAGTTGGAAATTATTACCTATTCACTATTTTGAGCTAGTGCATTAGCTAGCTTGCAAACTGCTATCTTAGTTCTTAGTCACCCTATTGTAACCAATCATGCTGTTATCACTGAGTAGTACTTGGTAAGCACTACTGAATGTTGTGGTAAGTATATAATTATGTTTACATGTTTCTTTACTGTTTATGGCAGGTGAGTTAGACAGCTTGCTAACTACAAAACCTAACTGCAGCTACCCTACCTCATTGCCATTTAACAAGCCCGTTGTTTATGTATTTCTCTATAGATAAGTGAGCACCACTCTACCTTTAATGATCTCATATAATTAAGTTCACTTTTGTCTCATAGTTTTTTTTAGCTAGCTTGCTTGCAGAATCAACATGAGCCTTTTTTTTTGGTTGCCAATGTACCGCCAATGTACCGACCCAGCCTCAACACAGCCATTTTTAAGCCTATGTGAAAAACACAAGACTTCTATTAACAAGCTAATGTTTGGCTACTTCAAGGTATACTCTGCAGTGTAATAATATATGTTCCTCTCTTAGCATGTCTGTTACAATGAGTTGCCTCATTTCCACAGAACTACAACACACTCATTAGCCTCTATTTGGCCAACGTGTTGATTCATGACTGGGAAATTCAGAAGATGACAGACAGAGATAGCTGTGAAAAAGGTTTTAAGTAGCAGTGGTGCCACGGCTCCTGTGTGGTGGGATAAGCAGAGTGAGTAAGCCAGGTGCATTACACCTTCCGGGACATATTTACAGTCATGTCTAATGTCAAACCAGGAGACACAAAGAGCAGCCTCTCCATCTGTGAACAAAAGAACCTCTAACTGATCAAGGAACCAGAACATATCTAAAAGACTAGAGAAGGAAAGCAGGAGCAAATATCCCACAAAAGAAATAAGGCCCAATGCAAGGGCCACAACAAAACAATTAAATTAAAAAATCATAATTTTAGACAGTCTGAAAACAAACAAGTGTACAATAAATGCACAGCAAAAATCTGAATTGTGACAATGATTTGGTTGGTGTGCATCAGATGATAAAAATATCAAGTCATGAAGTCAAACTGAAATAAGGTTACGGTCGCAAAGCATTCCTTGGGCTATTGAGATTCATCACTTTCTGCAAACCACAGGACACGCTCTCCCCACAGGGGTATAGAGTTCACAGCTGGAATCTGAGTCCATGAACTGGAGCGTGCTTCGCGGGATAAAGATGTGCTTTCCTGCAGGCCACTCAACTTTAGTCCTAATGCCTGCAAAGTTTCAAGCGTTCCCTGCCGCGACACACCTGATCCAACTCTTTAGCTAATTATCAACCCCTGCATGTGTTGGACCAGATGTAGAAAATAGTATGTAGGGAATAACATTAGGGAACTACACAGGACACTGGGTTCTAGGGTTGGACTTGAGAACCCCCGCCGTAGGCCATTAAAGGGTTAAGGCAGACCCATCCCCCACTTACCACTCCCACCAGTCCAGCTCCAGGAATCTGCAGAGGCCACAGTCAGGCTGGATTGCCAGGTAATTACAGTGGAAAGCAATATGGAGGAAGTGAGAGAAAACCCACATTGTCTTATCTTGAGCAACTGTCGCTTCAAGGCATATTCACAGCCTCTCAATGGCCTTCCTCCCTTTTTCCCATGGACTTGAAGACCCTCGGAAAGACTAGGAGATCCCACTCTTAACAGAAAGAAAACCTGAAACCAGAGAGTCAATTGTTTTCTGGAGAGTCACTGCCTTAACTTGCAAGCTAGTCTCCATTTACTTAATACTAAACCTTCCACATCTTAATCAAATAAAGGCAATTCAAATGAGAGAAGGCAATGTACATTATTTTGGTGGTTTATTTTTCCGCTGAGATACCCATACATTTAACGCCTTAAGCCCTATGTGGGTCCACACCCAATGTCTATAACTTACATACTCGTTTCATAGTAGCTAACAAATAATTCATAACAGCACTGAAAAAGAAGATTTACACAAGTAGATTTTTAAAACATCCAAAGTTTACTTCTTTAGTTTGGCACTGGAGCTTTGAGGCTAGAATGAATAATGTCAGCCAGAAAGGTTTCAGTTCTTGCAAGCTTCTTTGCCTTATAGCTCCAGCGCAAAACTACGGAAGTAACAAAAAGTCACAGTATTACGAAGTGTGAAAAATTCACAGAACCCCAAGCAAACCACAGCCGAAAGTGAATTTGTGATTATGTAACATAAAAACGGCATGTGATCACACTTTTCCCCCCTCAATTGTTATGTTTTTTTTTTTTTGCATGTACGTGAAAAATATCACGTGCAAACAGTGTCTTTTTTTCTGAAAAAGGAAAATTCAGATGCCAAACACATGGCCAATCAACTACATCTGGCGAAAGATAAAACTGCATAAAAGTGATTTTTTTTTTAACTATTACAGTAAAATAATAACTGGATACAAAACCTAGGGTTAAATGGTACTGTGGTAAGAAAAAGATTTCATGGAACAAAATTGTATGATTCAGGTTTGTAATACAGTAGAACTTCTCATGCTACATTTGAGCCACATTTACATAATAAAATCTCATTGGTGTCTAAACAAAACAGCTTAATACTGTTCTAATACACCTAATGATACCTTTAGGAAGCCACTGTTGTTACTGAAGCAAACCCAACGCAGCACATCTGAAACCTGTTTTAGAGATGAGCTGAAAAGGTAAGATTACCATTACCAAAGAACCATTTAACTCATTTTACATTTACGGCATTTAGGAGACGCTTTTATCCAAAGCGATTTCCATTGCCTAACTACAGGGGACAGTCTCCCTGGAGCAACTTGGGTTTAAGGGTTTTGCTCAGGAACCCAGTGGTGGTAGGCTGAAGGTAGGATTCGAACCCATGACCTCTTGGTCCAGAGGCAAGTATCCTACCCACTAGGCCACCACCACCCCAAGAGTAAGAGACAGGTTAAGTGGAATTAAGGTCTTCAGTCTTACACACTGGGGACTGTGTCAGGCCCAAAAACTGCAGGTGAGACCCACACAGATCCATCTATCAACAGGGCTCTCTGTCTCACTGCCAATGTGCCACACCTCTGCTCTGTGGTCACACATGTGCCAATGGGCCAGCTGACCATTCATCACCACACTGACACGTCATTAAACACAACAAATCAGCAGAGGCCCAGGGGAGAAGCTGCTTCCTCAACGCATGCTGATGAAAAAAGCATGATGTATGAGTTTGCGAGCAGTCTCGCTATTAAAGGAGAGCAAAACTCACCATCATACGCACACATGACGCAAGTGTCAAGACTAACTGTTCTGTAAGTTGCTTCTAGCACTGCATCTGCACCCCTTACTATAAAAGCAAAACAACCCAATTCCATCTGGACATACACAGGTAAAGGCCTACTGAGACTGCAAGCATGGTGCCTTCTGAGATTTCTCTTTAACTGCTACAGGCACTACACCTGCAACTCATAATCCTTGGCCAAGACTTTCATCTAAATGGGATAACTCATTGAGCCGTAACTCACTTTATATATCTGGTTATGCCATTATGAGGGACTCTTATAAAGGGTGATGGAAAACAAACTACATTCACAAAACATTGAGCATATTTTCAGCGCTTGTTTATGCTTTTGCTTAGCTGAAGCGCTGCTCTATTCCCTCTCACTCAAGAGCCTCTCCTGCAGCTAAATGGAGTAGCGCTCCAACAGGGATATGAGTAAGAGCAGAGCACTCCAGCGCAGAACTCAGTGTCAAGCCCATTCTATTTTCAGTGCTCGTTGCTCTGGCGTCCTTGAGCAACTGTTCGGAGCGGGCGCTCGTGTTGCCGTCATCCTCACTCCTCAAAGCCATTACGAAAATGAGCCAGGCCTTCTGGGAGCTGCTGCAGAAAGTAGCTGCGCTCCTTTTCAGTCTAACCTGAAAAACAGAGCCCTACATAAAAGCAGAGAGGATGCGGCCGGTACATGCTGGATCACCTCGCTTCAATTCCTCGTGCGGGGGCCCAAGCGGCCAGTGTCACTTTACAGTGAAATCAGCAGAAAACGAGATAGGAAAAGACGATCAGGAAATGCATCTGGTGACTTGATGACCCTTTGGAACTTCATGATCACTCAAAGCACAGGAGAAAAATCAAAATAGAGAAAAACGTTTGTGGTGCTTGTGGTATAAGTACCAAACCTGACGCAAGAAATAATGAATAATGCATGCGAACAACCACAGGGCATCCAGAGTCACAGCTGTTCATGCCCGAGGCAACACCCGTGGGTAAGAGACAAACATCAGGGTCAGAGTGAGGGACAGTGTGTCAAACTAAAATAAGGACAACTGCTCTAAATGGTACTTATCAGCCAGAGGCCTTGTCTATTACAGAATTATGTAGGTTCCATTCCAGCTGTCTGTCCAACTATTTTGAGCTGCTTCCTTAAAAACAGGGAAGTATCACTAGTTGTTGGAAAGAGTTTGAAGAAAGCTTACATGATGTTGTGCAATAAGTTAAAAATAGCAAAAACAGCCCTAAGCGTAGGAACTATCACTGGGATGTCACAAGTTCGACCCCCTTGTGATGTCACAGCCATCTGTGGCCAAGAGAGCATGACTAACCTCACTCTCTTTTGGGATGGTCCTGCCTCTCCCTAACCCTCAGCGCAATGGTAACCAAACATGAGCATCTGTTATCTGCCAAAACAGAATTTACTTTTCTCTTTTGAGTGCAGTGAGCAGCTCAAAAAGATGTGGTGGCTGGTTTCATGTGGCTCAGAGGAAGCACATGCTAGCCTTCACCCTCCTAGTGATGGTAGTATCATGTGATTTAGGAGTTCTAGCTAGTGGGTCAGAATGGAGTAACTTGGGGAGAAATATGGGTAAAAACATTGAGTATCTACACATATATACATACACATTTGATAGGTTTGAACTGATAAGAGCCAGCAGTGCCACATAAAAAAAGCTATCAAAACATATAAATAAATTTTATTCAGAGTTTCACGCACGGCACTGTATTAAATACAGTTAAACAAGACTAACTGTGCTGTTTGTAATGAAACGTGCATTTGTGCCCAGAATTATTTTAACTGATGATGAGATCACAATATCCTCAGAAAAGCACATTGAAACATATTGTGATGTAATTTATCACAACGATGAATATCGAAACAAAAATAGACAAAGAATTAGACAAATCTGTATTATGAAATATTGCAAGAGACATTTTTTTCCCCACTTAAGAAAGGCCCTGAACAGTACAGGTTACACTGAAGGCATCATGGAGAAACAAAATGGATTTCAAGATTTTGCGTACTGTGAGAGTCTCGTTTCTCTGCAGTTGGGCTGATGTGAGAAAGTTCCCAAATTCTTCATTATAGCAAAGCCCTGCCATTACTTCCACCAAAGGCACAGGCCTGAAAGGGCCATCTGCAGCTCTAGAGAGGGACGGGGGAAGGATGGTTGCGAGCACAGATGACAGGAACCATGAAGATGTCTCTAATTAGGAAACTTCTTTGAATGACATAATGACCTCCATATGTCAAAACGACTGTTCATATAAGACACTTTCAGAGCGAGAACAGCATGTCCTACAACTGAGCTATGAAAGCAGATTATTCCTAAATTAGAAAAAGAAAAAAAAGCAATTCTGGATAAAAAGCCTCACATGAGGACATAGCGGAGAGTGGCTGAGGATCAGAGCATGGGATACAGACTGGATCTGAAAAAAAGGTCTTTATATGGGAGTGCCATACACATTTGTAACTGAAACCAAACCCCGGCTCCAGCTTTGCCCTGCAGGGAGGGTGTAGTACGATCATGCCAAAGATTACAGCTCTACCCCTAGACCACAAAGAGGGGGTTTATTGTGTGACATTGTGCGGCAGGGCCGATGGCAAACACTTCTCCCACTCTGAGGGCAAAGGCAGCCTCTGAAAACACCAGAGAAACTCTACTACGTACAGAGGGGTGACACTGCATTGTATGGCTTACATAAATAAAGGCCAGGGCCACGTCTTCGCCTCAAGTGATAATCAATCAGGCCTAAAGCAGACAAAGAGGGGGAAGGCCTTTCACCTGCCATTTCATTGACTCATTTCATTCTAAAGGATCAGCTCCCCCATCCTCTCACTGCACTGGCCCCAGCCATCTTTTAAAGGCAGGCTTACTGAAAAGATGGCCAATGGCTATTGATTATGCTGGACCTAAGCACCCTGCCCCCTTTAAGGGTTCAAAAGGTCAAGGTGGTAGAAACTAAAAGGGGGTCAAAGGTGGCCAGGGCGTAGATTAATCTCCTTTCCATCCTGTGAGCTGGGTTTGAAGCAAAATCTTCATTAGGAAAAGGCAGGACAAGCTGATTCCACGGTTTACGTCACACTGTGGTCTTAAACGTCACTCTGTGGCTAACCACAAAACAGGCAGAGGAAAAACTAGACTGGCGCAATCCCTTTGTTATTAAAAAAAAAGAAAAAAGAAATACAATCAATGGTGATTTCGCCTGCTTTTACCTACTGAGTCTTACACTTATCCACAAAAAAGAACTTTTTGGAACGAAACAAAATGAAAAGTGCTGGACTTCTGCTACTGAAATGACAGATATAAATTATGCGCCGATATAAATTGGGTTCATCTACCACTTTATTGTGTGTGTCAAAGCTAGGTTTAACTGCTTTTCAGAGAAGAAGCAAAAGTCCTAGTATTTCATACAGGTTTCAATCCTCTCTGGACAATGGCAGAAAGCAAAGTTAAACCATGAAATGAGTGCAAACTGGTGAAGCATTCAGGGTGTTTTCGGCTTTTCTCTTTGTTGACTTGATGAAATATGACCACCTATTAGATAAAGGCAGAAATGTTAGCACAATGAAAGCTGCTAGGTCGTTGTGCCTGCCAAACATTTGATTGTTTGAAAAGGAATTCATTTACATCTGAGGCATAGCAGGAGGCAGACTGGGCTGGACGCCAAGAGCAGGCCTGAAGGAAGAGTAAAGTTAGTGGACCCCAACTAACTGCACTCAGCCGGCTACGCTAAAGGATACACACTTGCAGCGAAGTTGTAGAACAGTGCCAATACCCTAGCAAGCGCAAAAATTAAAAAAAAACTGCAGTACGTCAGTAATATATTCTATGTAGTGATTTTGTGACAATGAACGCAGCACAGAGGTTCGGTCAGGGCCTATGGGGGATGGACAGCGCAGGTGTTATGTTGAGCTCTTTGGTTGCTTTGAGAAACAAGCAGGGGTAATCAGCATGGTTGCCTAGGAAACATACACAACCACCAGCACCTGCTTATTGTGAACACAGCTGAGAGAGAGAGAGAGAGAGAGAGAGAGAGAGAGAGAGAGAGAGAGAGAGAGAGAGAGAGAGAGAGAGAGAGA
>JBBPCZ010000019.1:10782225-10795992 GCA_037974445.1 Brycinus macrolepidotus | reverse complement strand
TTAAAGCTGAAAGTCTGCAGTTAAAGCACATCTTGTTCGTTTCATTTCAAATCCATTGTGGTGGTGTATAGAGCCAAGAAGATAAGAATTGTGTCGATGTCCCAATATTTATGGACCTGACTGTATGTACTATTACCATTTGGCTTGTGACTTGGGGTGAATTTTTTTCCTTTTTTTAGGGGGTGGGGGTTCCTGTGTATTGATCTCTACTGCAGGCTATTTCTCTTTTTTTATGTGTATTTATCTGGCTTGCTTTCTGATGTTTAAAGACATGATGCAATGCTCTTTATGTAAGTATTGCAACATTCTTATATAATCTTTCCAGTGGCACTTTAGAAAATCACGTGTAATTCATCCTCTTCAAAGTGTACACATTGGATTTGCTCTGTTCAGCCACTTTTAAAAACCTAGTAAATTTTACATGAAGCAGTAGGAACTCACCTGTTCAGTCTGGTGCTCCGTCATTTTGTCTGGCCGTGATTTCTGGAGTAAACATGTTTACCAGGTCAGGAGTCTTTTAAGTGAGCTTTTAACTAATTTGGCCTTCATAAGAGTCTAACTCAAATCTCTTCAATACATCTTCCTGTACTGTGCTTTTCAAATCGGCCATGTACCTTTGGTACTTTAGAGCATTGCCAAACGTTGATTGACGTAAGTGTTGCTTATGTAGGACAGATGTTTTGCTCGATGTTTTTAACTTGACACCCCTCAGCCTTGTTTCTTTGACTCTTGGCCAGGGATGAGGGACCAAACAGTGCTATAGTAGTTTATTTATCTGGCCATATTGGGTATATAGTTCATTTTTGATGTGAAAAGACTTATGAAACACCTCTGCTGTTAGTCTGCACAGACTGTTTTACTGTATATGTTAATACACATTTACTTTATATTTATTTATATAAAAATATAAAGAAATATATATGCATATATTTATAATTATAATATATGCAAAAGTTTAGACACTTTACTGAGTCAGTACAGTAGGATATCCCAGCTAAGGGTTTGGGGAATTTTCAAACACTTCCTAGGAACATGTTTCTAGTTCTGCAATATTCTTGCACTGCATGTTTAATATGAGGTTGCAGAGGTTGAGCTTCTTTTTGAAAATCAACAAAATGTGTCATTTGGCTAGAGGGCCAAAGTTGACGAATTCAAATAATAAACAATGACATGTTATATGAACAGACAGGGCTTAGTGTATGGCACATAGTTTGAATTGCCACCAAACGGTGCTGTCTAGGAAGTGAAGTGCAAACTGGAGCTGTTGGCTTTCAAAATGCCCCAGAGAAAAGCAGTGTTTTATGAATGGGATATGGAAGAGCTCATGTTCAAACAATCTATTCATTCCTGACTGAGCCAAGCCACCAAACCTGGAAAGAGTTTAGTTTAACTGACGGGGTTCTGCTTAAAAACTTGGGTTTGACGTTTTGTCTGTGATGTAAGTGGGCTGTTTGGGTCAGTCTCCTCCAATGGGGAAAGGGGCTTGGCTCTACACCCATTCCTAGGGGTCTCTACATAAAAGCGTGGGTGTCCTACTCTCTCTCACTGCTCTGTGTCTGATTCCAGTAATCGCCACTGCAAGGTGAACTTCCTTTTGGGCTACTTGTGAAGGTATTTATCTAGCCTTACTGAAAAACATTTACGCTCACTTTTCTCACATATGGAGATATTTGGAAATTCTGTTATTTTTAGAATTAAGCATACAAAGAATTAGTATTTTTACTGATGCAGCAGGTGGGCTTTTACAGTAATCCCTTAATCTCTATTATTTTTTATTGCAGATGTGATTCATGACTAGCAGTGGAGTTCAGTTAAAATTGCCTTTTTACTGGTTTTCTTAAAATGATTGCACGAAGATTTAGTGTGGTAAAATGTGAAGCCTTTATAATTAATGATTTTAAAGAGAAGTGCTTTGAAAATGGTAAATCTCTTTATACCTCCCTAATTGTCCCTATGTATTGTTATAAAGTCCTAGTCTAGAGCTGAATCATTCTGCATTACAATCATTGGCAGGTGAAAAACATTGATTAAGTTACAGTGGCACCTATCAGGGGGTGGGATATATTAGACAGCATGTGAACAGTCCGTCCAAGTTGTCTTGGAAGCAGGAAAAATGAGCAAACGTGAAGATCAGAGTGCCTATACTGACCACGAAGCACTGCTAAAGGCGCCTATAGTTGACACAGGAACGTTAGAACTGGACCATGGAGCAATGAAAGAAGGTGGCTGGGTCTAATGAATTATTTTCTCACACCTCATGTGGACGGCTGAGTAAGTGAGTATCACTTACATGTGGAAAAGATATGACACCAGGATTCACTATAAGAAGAAGGCAAGCTGACAGAGGCGGTGTGGGCAATGTTCTGCTGGGAAAACTTGGCTCTTGGCATCATGTGGGTGTTACTTTGACACATACCACCTACCTAAACATTGTTGCAGACCAAGTACACCCCTTCATGTCAATGGTATTCCCTAGTGGCAGTATAATGCACCCTGCCACACTGCAGAAATTGTTCAGGAATTGTTTGAGGTACATGTTAAAGTCGTCAAGGTGTTGACTTGGCCTCCAAATTCCTCAGATCTCAGTCCGACTGAGCATCTGTTGGATGTGCTGGATAAACTAGTCTAATCCATGGAGGTCCCACCTCACAACTTATAGGAGTTAAAGGATCTGTTGCTAATGTCCAGATACCACAGCAGACCTTCAGGTGTCTTGTAGAGTCAATGCCTTGGTGAGTCAGCAATTTTGGCAAGACCTACACAATATTAGGCAGGTGGTTTTAATGTTATGGCTGATCGGTGTATGTTATTTAATGTATGCTCATTCATTTTGATTTCATATTTGCAAATTTCTAAATCATGCCTTGGTATTTTTTTTTCAGTTGCTGTAACATAAAGAAAATGTCCTACGTGGTGAGAATGAAGGGCAGCAGAGTCACCCACAATGGGGTTCACAGAGATGCGATGAATGGAAATGGTATCGATAAAAATGGTATTGGTCAAAATGGTATCGACAGAAATGATGTCGATAGAAATGGTGTGAGCAAGAACGGCATCATTGGAAACCGCTTAAATGTGAATGGTAACGACGGGAACCGGTTTGATGAAAACGGTTTTAAAGGGAATGGCGTCCACCATGTGACCCTGCGTGCACCGGTGAGTGCAGCTAAGTTAAAGGCCCGCAGACAGCGCTGGAACGTCAGAGCCTCAGAGATGTCCAAGAACACACTGAACCCCATCCGAGCTATTGTGGACGGCATGAAGCTCACACCAAACCCTGACAAGCCCATGATCGCCCTATCCATTGGTACACTCACAGCAAAACACACTTATTATTTCTGACGTGAGAATACGCTAAATAGACATTTTCCTATGTATAAAGATTATTGTACATTAATTAATATACACCCCAACACCACAGTCTATTATAAACACTTCTAGTTAACTTTTTGGATGCCATAATGTGAAATTTCCTTGCAGTCCTGTGTCAGCTATAATGTCTGATGTATTTGTTTCTTTTCTTTGTTTTCTTCAGGTGACCCAACTGTATTTGGAAACTTGCCTACGGATGAAAGTGTGCTCCAGGCAATGAAGGACGCTATAGATTCCCATAAATACAACGGCTATGCCCCGTCAGTAGGTGAGAAAATAAACGGCCTGCTTAAGGAAACAGAGGATGGCAGCATAGTAACAAGACTTTTAGTAATCTTGTTTTCAAAATGTCAGTATTTTCTGAAAACACGTTCTTTTGCATGCTTTTTTGTACAGTTTTGGCTCCATGTTTATAGGCTTTAGTGTGGTAAAATACTTTCTCACTGCAGACCAGTGAAATTAGTGACAAAGTTATAAAACAAGTTATTAAGGCTATAAAAGCAGTCATTAGCTATAAAACCTACTTTAACATTATAAAACCTGACCATTTTCAGGTTACATGAAGAGCAGAGAGGCTGTGGCAAACTTCTACAGCCAACCAGGTGCTCCACTGGAGGCCAAGGTGTGCCATCTGGGTCAATTTCTCTATTTGAGTGTGTTGCATCATTCTGTGTGAGACCTTAGAAAAATGTGGAATTTAAAAATCATTCCTGACTTTTATGTTTAACGTCTTCAGGATGTGATCTTGACCAGCGGCTGTAGCCAAGCCATAGAGCTGGCCATCAGTGTCTTGTGTAACCCAGGAGACAACATCCTGGTTCCTTGCCCTGGATTCTCCCTCTACAAAACTCTGGCAGTGTCTATGGGCATCCAGGTCAAACTTTACAATCTGCTGGTGAGTAACTGCAGCCAACAGAGCAGATTCCCTAAAAGTTGAACTGTAAAAGGTGGCACTGAAAGTAGCACAAGTGAAAAGTTCTAGTAAAGTGGGTCACATCTGTCTATGCTTAATCAAGGGTAATGACCCTTCGCTACTTTTCTCTAATCCTAAATGTGCACAGATGCACGCACGCATACAGTATGATCAATAAGTAACTGGACGGTGACACTCATTTTTAGCTGTGTACTCTGGGACATTGGCTATGGTTATGAGGTTACAGGGCAGATTAGCAGCTTTCATTCAGGATAATTTACATCTGTATTTAGTGAGTGACAGAGAAATCACAGCCTCTTTTATACATTTTCCACCCATTAAAGGGAACCAAATGGACCAGCTAACAAAAGGCATAAACCGTTCAGGCATCGGGTTCCTGTTACCACCACTGTGAACAATACATTTCTCTTGATCGGAGGATTTCACATCAAACCAGTCTGAGAGATTTGGTTTACATTTCAGTTATTTAATTATGCAGAGATTTTGAAAAATTCATGGAAGTAATTTCTAAGTGTGTCAAATAAGAGAATGAACCCAGGTGAGCATAGCTGTAGTAAACTCCCAGACAGACCACAAAATATCGCTGTAGCAGATGACCAATGAATAATTATAATCAAGAAAAACATTTTTGATCACGAATACTATTCCAGATGAAGGCATAGATGTGTCAAAGAACAAAACAAACAAAAAAATATGCTTCTGTTGGAGATAAAAGGTAGGGTTCTAAGAGGATGTTGTTTGGGAATCCATCTGGATGAGTATAGGGTTGTTGAATTCGAAAAACCTGTGAGTCAGAATCAGTTGAAAAGTTTGTGGTCATGAGCACTGAATTATGGATGCATGAGTAGTATGAAACTGTATTTTTTTTTTTTTTTAAATCACTGTATTCTGGAGTCCATAACTGAATCCCAAAAGGTGGCCATCAGCTTGATTGTAAATGTACTGAGCTACCTCAGATACAAGACTACATGTGCACATTAAATCATCTTTGCTGCAAATGAAAGAGAATGCAGTCAAACACATCCATGCATGCAAGCAAAAATTAGATCATACTAGGAAAATGCATTTGCAGATATTAAACTTAAGATCTTAGACAAAGTATTTAGTCCTTCTTTTTGAAATGTACCTTTAGCCAGAGAAATCCTGGGAGATTGATCTGCAACATTTGGAAAGTCTGATCAATGACCGAACAACATGCCTGATTGTCAACAACCCCTCCAACCCCTGCGGCTCTGTGTTTACCAAAGGGCACCTGCAGAATATTCTCGAAGGTGTGTGCAGTTTTTATGACTTGATCCGCGTGATCTTTTATTTGTATAAGTGAATCTTTTTTCTTACTGGGGTGGACTTTTCATGCATGTCTGCAAAACTCATTTATTTCTTCTGTGGTCCAGTTGCATCGAAACACTGCATCCCCATCCTTGCAGATGAAATCTATGGAGACATGGTGAGTTAGAAAATGCAAACATTCTCCAACACACCATGCAAAATCACTCACATCTCAGATCCTTCAAAAATCATTTTAGACTGAGTTGCCTCCTCAGGTTATAGGTCTAAGACACAGACGGCTGCAATAAAAGAAGCAAGGTGTTGGCCTCAGGGAGTGAGTTCCAGGATGGTGCTGGCTCTCATGGGAACAGGGTGCTGGCGTTACAAGCCCCGTGTAATACCAGCAAGGCACATTCTTTTTGATGAACATTAGAGAGGGAAGAGGGGCGAGTGCTTTTCCCTGGCTCAGCTCCGCGCTGGAGACCACATCAGCACAGGAGGGATTAGAGCAGAGTGTGTATGAATGGAAGGTTGGCAAACTGTGCCATGCAAAGCTACAGGTCATCAAGGACGAGTGAAGGATGAGCACAGGTTCACTGGGTCTGCACACTGATAGAGCTGAGATCAAGAGATGAGTCAGTACACTTGTGTCCTCTAAATAGTTTCAGACTAAATGACTGCTTGCGAATGAGATACGTCCTTTACTATGATGGACAACAGAGGCTTAGAGGTGTCTCATTAAAGGAGCACAGGAGAACTAATAGAAAGCTAAATGTTTTTCAGGGGAATTTGGAATGGAAAAGTAGGGATATACTATACTGTAGCCGTAAATCAAATAGATATTTAATCATGAGTTATGAGTATGAGTTGTAGTTAGTAAACAGGGATTTTCTTTACTAGCTCAGGCCTTACATACAACATGTGTCTCCCAGATCAAAAGAAAAAGAGGAAACCGAGTGTAAAGTGGACAGGACCATAATACTCAGTACAGTCTAGACCAGGTGTCTGGTTAATAGGCTCAGCAGGAGTCCATTTGATGTGGCTGTAAAACCTCCTGGAAACGTCACAGTGACTGTGCACTTTTCATTGTGCTTCATGACACGGATGATTTATACTTACAGAGTATGATGGAATTCTTGTACATTTACTCAATTACATTTTCCAATGAAAAAAATAATTTTTTACTCCTTACATATTCATATAGACTTTCAAAGTACTCGATACAAAACTCAGACATGAGAATCTCACTTGGCAGTCAGTTGAGATCCAGTGCATTTGAATTATTTTATGGAAACATCCAACAAATTTTACACCAGTGTAAAATAAAACTGGCCACATTTGTACATTTTTTTCTTTTATCTGTTAATACATTCACATTTGAATTGTATACGCCTGAATATGTTTAACTCTGTAATATGTGCAAAATGTGTATTCCTGAAAGGTCTGCTGCACAACACCACAATGACTATGCACTTTTCACTGCATGTGTTTGCCATCATCACATATGTGAATAATGAGAGGAGGCAGACAGAGAGGTGGAGGGAGGGCCCATTAAATGACGTAGTCTGTGTTTACCAGCTCAGTACTGCTGAATAGCACATCCATTAATGCTGGTTTTAACATGGAAGGGGATGCCTGAATGCACCCTGAAGGCCCTCTGGTTGGTTGGACCTCATGGAGAACATACATGCTCTGGAGAAAGGCTGATCTGAATAAATGAGCTCGTGAGAGGGATGTTTGCCAAAACTGCCAATTGCTTCGTCTCAGCCAATGGGAGGTGGGGCGGATCCATCTGCCCAACATCAAGACCCCAACTTTAATAAAATCCAGGCCGCAGAACCCAGGAAATTTCTCTCTCCCCCTTTTACTAAACTTTTCTTCTCCCTCTTGCCATTTCTTGTAAGAAAAGAAGAACACACACGGGGGGGGGGGGTATGTTATATAACCCCTGAAAATCAAAGAGCAAGTGACTTTTCTGATTTGTTTTGTAATGCTAGTACAAAGCATTGCATTGCCTATTAATATAATATAAATAGTTTCTTATGATACTAGGATACTGCTATGTGCTCTAAAATATTGAGATGAATATGTCCTTAATGTGCTCTTTTAATTGTTTAGGTGTTTCCCAGTTGTGAGTTCCATTCCCTGGCCCCTCTCAGCAGTGATGTGCCCATCCTGTCCTGTGGTGGTCTGGCTAAGCGCTGGCTTGTTCCTGGATGGAGAATGGGCTGGATCCTCATCCACGATCGCAATGACATCTTTGGACCAGAGGTGCACCAATCAATTCCTTGCCAGGACCTTTTATGAAATATATGTTTACAACCATGTAACATTGCTTCTTGATTTCCTCCTCAGATTCGAGGAGGTCTTGTGAAGCTCAGCCAGCGCATTTTGGGTGCCTGCACTGTTGTTCAGGGAGCACTAGAGAGCATCCTAAATAACACCCCTCCGGAGTTCTACCAGAGCACAATCAGCTTTCTCAAGGTGAGAGGACGAATGAGTGTGCATGAACAGTGGAGGTTGTGCTGAGGAGTGAACATGTCTTTCTAACACTTATTACCCTCTCCTCCAGTCCAACTCAGAGATTTGTTTCTCAGAGCTTTCCACCGTTCCTGGGCTGACTCCAGTGATGCCGTCTGGAGCCATGTACCTCATGGTGAGCTCCCTTTTCTTTCAAATACATGCTTGTATATTAGTAGAAGCCAGGACAAAGTGAATGCTACTGAAAGTTAATCTGCTGTCCGAGAGGACAGCTGAGACAGTAGTCGATTGCAATCTCCATTAATAGTTAATTTTTAAGCTTTACTGATGCAATGTTGGCTCACATAGACAAACAGCACCCCAAATAAGGAAGATTACGTGGCTCTTTGTTCAACTTTAGGTCGGGATTGAATTGGAGCACTTCCCAGAGTTCCAGAACGATGTGGACTTCACCGAGCGGCTGGTCACTGAACAGTCTGTGTTCTGCTTGCCTGCTACGGTATTTAAACCTGCTCTTTCTTCAGTTTTACATTCATACTCTTTATCTATCTGCAGCACCTGTTCATTTTGCATAGTGAGATATCCATCCTATTTTCATCTCCAGGCATTTGAATATCCAAACTTTTTCCGGATCGTGGTCACAGTTCCAGAGGAAATGATGGTGGAGGCGTGTGGACGGATCAGGGAATTCTGTGCGCGCCACTACAGACCTCTCAGCCAAGACAGCAATGACCTGGACCAATGAAGGGCTTGCCTGAGCAAGAAAGCAACACAAAACCAAAGAGAAAAGAGACTGTAGTGGTACAGAAAGTAGATGTTACGTATGAGAAAAGAGGCGTGGACTTGAAGTCTGAATAGATATTGGTGGCTTTTCGGTGAAAACCCGTAATGTAAACCTTCTATTTATATTTTTATATGGACCAGTAAAACTGTCGTGTAAATCTTGTTGTTATCACTGCAAACTAATTGTAATCCCACTTCTGTATGACACGCACCTGCTTCAAATTCATCCTGATGCACCTCCTTCAGATCCATCCCACATGGGCCACAGAGCCTGCCACAGTGTTACACGCTCACCAGCAGCTACAAGCCCCCCTCTTGGGTTTTAATTTCCAAACAGTGTTGTCTGTTTTTTCCAGGTCTCACAGTATGCGTCCATTATGTTTTGAGTATTAGTGCTTATCTTTGAACACCTCACTGTAGCAGTGTGTTTGAAATTACTTTAGTGTACTACACTTGTTTGCATGCTCAACTACTTTTATCGAGTCAGGTACTTTCCTTTAAATATGTTATATTGATTTTTTCCATATTATGTAACTGCTATTTAAATAAAATCTTTTCTAAGAGAAATATTCAGTAATGGGTTTTTTTTGACTGTCTCAGTTTTTAAGATTGTGTCTCATGCAGATTTTTGCATACAGTTGTATATACAAAAGTTTAAATGTCACCAGTTGAATTAGCTGATTTTCTAAGTGGAAACACTTAAAACACATCCTTCACCATGAAAAAACACTTAAATATGACATTTTGCAGCACAGTTTCAATTTATTTGCTGAGTTTTACACATTGGAAAATAAATAGAACATTATATAATACTTATTATGGCACAGGTCACATTTTATGCTTTGTTTTTTTCCTAAATGTTAAATTCAGAAAACAAACAATTGTGCATTAATGTATCTAAAAGAGGATATGTACTTATTTTCACTTCGAAAATGAAACATAATTTGACCAGGGTGCCCAAAGCTTTGCAGTACAACCCTTTCAAAACAAAACAACTCTTCTTTAACAAAATGATAAACACAGCTATATGTCTGAAAAATCCAACAGAGTTTATGATGTGCCACATTTCAACTTGATTAGAATTGTATTCAGGAACCATAAGAATCATATGGTATATCAGAATGGGTTAGTTTTACACAGTGAGATGTTTTAATGCAATTATTACTAGAGTATCTGCATGATTTAGGCCCATCTGTCATGTTAGTTTTTTTTAACAGACTGCACACTCTCGTATCTCTTGGGTAGCTGGTGCCCTAGTGGTTTGGGAGTTGCCCCTGCAATCAGAAGGTTGTGAGTTTGAAACCCAGGACTGCTAGTGGCACCACTGAGGTACCCTTGAGCAAGATGCTGTTCCCACACACACTGCTCCCCGGGCAGCCTGTGGCTGGCACTCCACTGCTTCACTTGGTGAATGGGTTAAATGCAGAGAAAGAATTTCACATTGTTCAGGCTGTGTACTGTGAAATGTTCACACATGACTATAAGGGACCACTTCACTTTACTATGACTTTTACCAGCTTGACTGGAACTGTGCACAAGACATGAGTCCAATCAGACCCATTACCAGGCTAGCTAAGGCCTCCCTAGCTCTGAAGCTACTTGCTGACAAAGCGTTATGTAAGGCTTTTAGCCCAAGTCTTGGAGCACTGCCCTGCAGCTGACTGAACGTGAGGTTTGGACCCATAACCTTTCCAGTGAACAAATCAGAGTCTATCTGTCCTCAGGAGTCAATACAAAGGAGGATTTCCAATGTTTAAAGTGCTAAAATCAAATCATTGTCACAAATATACTCTAAAAGACATTTAATAGTACTAATTTCTCTGGCTTTTAGAATGATGAAACGTGGCTACGGCTTGATTTTTTTTTAAATCAGGAAAAGTTTTAGGATTTCCTAGATCTCTGCTACTCCCTACTGACTTGTCTATGAATTACACACAGACAAAATAAATTCTTGGACTATGGACATGGGAAGCACCATTCTCTTGCTATAATTACATAAAATGTAATTATATTATTATTCCCTCAGAAAGAGAGAGAAAGGGTGAGAGAAAGAGAGAGAGAGAGAGAGAGAGAGAGGGAGAGGGAGAGAGAGAGACTTTTTCATTTTCCCATTGTTCTTGAGGAAATGGCAGTGTCACATGGGCTTAGGTGTTAAGGTCACTTTCCTCGATTGTGTCAACATGCTGAAGTGCATACATCCACAACAGCAGTAAAGAATCCACACACACACACACACGCACACACACACACACACACACACACACACACACGCGCGCCTGTGTGCATACACCCTCAGCGTAAAGCTCAATGATTAACTGTTAAGATAGAGAAAGAGAGAAAAGGCAGCAGAGAGGAAGTTTGCAATGAAGTAGAGGAGAGACTGAAAGAGAGAAATAAAACAACTCGAGGAAGGAAAGGACCGGAAGTTCCAGCCAGTCCAGTTTTCTGACATTTGTTTGACGTTGCAAAAACCATTCGCTCATGGATGAGAGCGTTCAGCAGCCTAGGAAGATAGAACTTAATGATGGTACCTTCATGCCACTGCTGGGGCTGGGCACATGGAATCCAAAGGTAGGATTACACTGTTGTAATGTGTGTATGACAGGCAAGCATTTTTCATCCCGAATCTCTACTGTCCGGTAGTTATATGGTTATTTCATTCGATAGCTCTATTCAGGGCCAAATCCTCATGCCTGCCTGCTTATAAATATCTGTCCCACCAAATCACTGGACCTTATAACACAACCTTTAAGCGAATTCTTTAACTGAAGTACTATTCCACATAAACATTAACCTGAAAGACATTGTCCATCATTGCCCAGGCACCTTGCACCTGAACAAAATGAGCTAGAAATGAATAAGTGAGCATTTGACCTTTTTTTTTTTTAACATTTTCTAAATTGTCTTTTTTGCCTTTATGATTTTATAGTTTCAACTCAAGATTTAGGAAAAAGAAAAGATTCAGATATTGACACTTATACTGATAGTCATTTTCTATCACTTATTTGAAAACTTATCAAAGCATACTGACATGAACATATACGAGATGTTAGCTTCTGAAGTCTCGTACTGATTTCCTTGCTCTAATAGATCTGTTAAAAGTGACAAAGCACTTAAGCAGGCAAAAACTGCCAAACTGTGCTGGACCTTTGCAAAAATGATTTGAAATCTGACTGAAACATTACATTTCAAAGTTGAAATATTTCATACTTAAAAGTATACTTAAACTTAATTTATATACTCAGTTATTATTGTCAGTGTTCTATCTATAATTTGGTTAATTCAGCTCAGGTAATTCTATTAGCAGTTTTAAAAAGCTAATTTGAAACCTGGGGTAAAGTCATAATGAAATAATTTTTTTCCCAAAGAAATGTATGCAAATTTCCTGACAGGTGAACTAGCTCCTATAGGTGAAGTGGTGTGGGGTGACCCCGCTGTGTTCCTCTCTCTCTCGCTGTACACACTAAAACTAAAAGCGTTGTCTCATTCGGTCACCAGACCATACGCTCAGAACAGCGTCAAGGTGCCGTTGAGACAGCAATAGCTGCCGGCTACCGTCACTTGGACACGGCCTACAGCTACCAGAATGAGGTGGATCTGGGCAGGGCCCTCCGCTCCAAGATGCAGCAAGGCATCATTCGACGCCAGGACATGTTTGTTGTAAGTAAGGTGAGTCGGTCTAACATACAGTAATCTGTAATATCTGTACTCTCTGAGGACAGGGTGAACAAAACATCCTTAAAAAATAACACTTAATACCATGCTTCAATACCACCATATAAAGTCAGATGCTGGTATAAATGTTTGATGATCCCTGATGCCTTCTTTACTTAATAATGATTGCAAAATTTCTAGACGATTGATGAAGCATCTCCACTTTGTTGTGTGCAGCTGTGGTGTACTTTTCATGCCCCTGAGGACATCCCTGTGTGTCTGGATAAATCTCTCAAGGACCTGCAGCTGGATTACCTGGACTTGTACCTGGTGCACTTCCCTGTGGGACTAAAGGTGACACAGCACCACTAAATTTAGATTATTGTCAAGTACAGAACTTTTTGTACATTCAGTGTGAATGTAAACAGAACACATTAAGAGTGAGCAATCTGCAGAAGCTTAGGCTACTGACAATTAGGTTTTTGGAGATGTGCCACATGTGCAATCTTGCACACTTCCAAAGTACAGTCCTTCAAGCTGGGTATCCTCATTTCTAAAGTTAACATTATCCATCCAAAACATTCTTGCTAACTGTATTAGTGAATCTCTTCTAAGCTGAATGGCTCCAAGAATAATGACTAAAGTAGTTTAAGGTTGTGGAGAACAGCATACCATGAATTGAACTCATTTTACCTGCTCCTTCAATACATGTTCAACCTAATAAGGGCAAAATGTTGACAGAAGTTTAAGGTAGCCGTCATGTCGTTCTCCCTGAAAGGACGCACTGCAGAACCAGAGTTAGGAACACAAAAGTCTTTTAATGAATCTCCACAGGAGAACTGAGCTCACTGAGCTCCAAACTCAAACTTAGCAGTCCAACACGAAACTAAAGAGGTTCCAGGAAATCCAGTCTTTCTGCGTGAACGAACCCGAGCTGCTGAGAGCAGCAGCTCCTCCCACTGCTACTTGGAGTAGCCCTCCTGGGTAGCTCCCTCTGGCTCGTCCTTCCAGACCAGCACTAATAGTACTGGACCTCTGTGGAGGTCAGCTGTAAATACATCTCCCGTCTGTACTGGCAGACACACACATAGTGATGGGCACGGCAGTTCTTTTAGATGTACTGAATCACTAGAATCAGTACACTAAAAAGATTCGTTCACCGAATCACCGAATCATTCAGTTCTTGGCGGGAGGAGATGCGACTCCGACTTCCTGAACTGATACACGGCTGAACGGTTCAGGTTTCAGTTCAGTTCACGGCTTCCGGGACCGGG
>JBBPCZ010000019.1:10740417-10762005 GCA_037974445.1 Brycinus macrolepidotus | reverse complement strand
GGGAGCAGTGTGTGGGGACGGTACCTTGCTCAAGGGTACCTCAGAGGTGCCTAGCGGTCTTGGGAATCAAACCCATGACTTCCTGATCGCAGGGCGCACGCCCTAACCACTAGGCTACCAGCTGCCCCAGGACAACAGGACAAGGATCCAAAACACCGGAGCAAGTCCACAACGGAATGGCTTCAGAAAAACAAAATCCGCCTTTTGGAGTGGCCAAGTCAGAGCCCAGACCTCAACCCAACAGAGATGCTATGGAATGACTTGAAGAGAGCCATACACAAGAGACGTCCAAAGAAAATGACTGGGCTAATTAGTTCTGCCAGGAAGAATGGGCTAAAATTCCTGAACAATGTGTAGGTCTGATCCACAGCTACAGGAAGCACCAGTTATTAATTCCACGGGTTCACATACTTTTTCCACTAGCACTTTGAGTTTTTTATGGTTGTCCTCAATAAAGACATGAAAGATCAGAGTTTTTTGTGTTGTTATTTTAGGCACATTATATTTGTCAATACCCTTGACTTAGATGAAGATCAGATCACATTTTATGACAAATTAATGTAGAAAGCCATGAAATTCCAAAAGGTTCACATACTTTTTCCTGCAACTGTATATGCACCAGACTCTCAGACAAATGTTTGCTCAGATAGAGCCAGGAGTGCTTGGAGTGCTTGTTATGGTGTTTTCTTTTCTGAATCTATGGAGATGTGGAGGATGGCGTGTGCCAGCTTCTGTTCTCAAACAGCAGATTATATTTAAACAGGGTGAAAATGATTATTATTATTATTATTTGTAATTTTTGCTATTTTGGTAACATCTTGCATACAGTGAATTGAACAATCATGTAGAATTGAAAGTTTCATCTTTAATACAGTTCTTAGAAGACTTGGTTGCAGCTGTAGTGCAGATTCTCACACATAGAGGGCGGCTCAGAGGCTGGAGACCTGATCGAATGGGTGAAGGTGCTCAGGGAGTCAGGCTGCTGGCTGAGCAGTTGAGCTCGGCGTTAAAACCATCAGGTTAGTGATATCAAGTGGATAATTCTGGTTTTTACATTAAAATCTTACATTAACTTAGTTATATTTATAAAGCTTCTCAAAATAGGAGTCTGTCAATTCTAAAAATCATTTTAACAGCTGGCATTTTGCATTATTTTTTATGTTGTTCTGTTGCATGTATTATCCATGTTTTAGGTAATTTTATTTGTCTTGATATGTACAATTTTGTTCCAGCCTGGTGAACTTGGCTAACCTGGTACAATGTACAGAAATATTTATTTATAGAGAAGGGACTTTTTCTTATCTAATACCAGTACTGGAACCTTGAGTATCAGCTAATACCAATAATGAGCCAGTGTTTTTAGTTAAAATGACTCCTGCTGAAGTATGTCATTTGATGATGAGCATATAAAAGTAGTCATGCTCAAATTACTCACTCTACTACCCCGCTGGAAGAAATGCACAGCTAACAACATGACATCACACAATGTGAGAGTTTGCACTTTCAGTCTAAAATTGTTGCAGGATTTGCACTGACACCCAAAACTGAACCAGTGCCATTCTATTTATCAATGTGCATTGTCACTGTAATTAAAGTAAAGTTCCTCTCAGTAAGGACATAAATTGGAATCTGTTTAGAGATCAGCACATCTCTGAGAAATGTATGAATACGGGCTTGGGTGTCTGATTAAGGGGCTCATGTTATTTACTAGTTGGTGTCTAGCAGTTACTTACTATAGCTTTGTTTTTTAATCAGTTTCATTACAAATAGATGCATTTTGCAGACACTCCCTTTTAAAAGTTGATTTTATTGACACTTCACAGATAAAACATATTTATGAATTTTTATGAATTTTATATTTCATATCTGACTGAAGCCCCTCTTTTTTCCTTTTGTAGCTCAGAACACATGTGATGTCGCTTCTCTAGAAGACTGGCTTTTCCGAGTCTCAGGAGTGGCCACGTTTCTGGAGCTCCTGATTGGTGAGGGTCTTGAGGTTGGGATGATTTCTTGTCCACCGGCCACACTTCTGCCCCAGTGTCGAGAAGCACCTTGGAGTGAGCTCCGCTGTTTGCTGGATATACCTCTTCTCATGTTTCTGAGCCCCCAGTTGACTGCAGGATATAGTGCTCCGTGGAGGTTGCTGTTCTCCACAAAGTTACATGGGGAAAGCTTTACCCGGATGATTGGCAATTGCAAAAGTCGAGGCCCCACTGTCTTACTGGTGAAAGACACCAAGGGCCACATATTTGGAGGCTTTATTTCTCACAGCTGGGAAATTAAACCTCAGTTTCAGGGTGAGTAAGGGGAAGAGTTCAGAACTCTGCATTAACTGTGTGTGCTTTTTTGGTTGTGCGTTTTCATTGTCTTATGCATATCATTCTTGTCCAGGTGATTCTAGGTGCTTCCTCTTCTCTGTGTTCCCATCTATGCAAGTTTTTACATGCACAGGCTATAATCAACACTACATGTACCTGAACCAGGGCCAACAGACCATGCCCAATGGACTGGTGAGACAATTCATCATTGTACATTTTACAAGATACGATGGGTAGCCATTAATCACCCATGTACACTGTTCAAGAGTTTAGAATTGCTTGTCATATTAACTGTTACTATTCTTTTACACTGTAGATTGAAATATTTTATTCAATAATGACTTATAAGGTGTGGACTGAAATGGAACTACACCAAATGTGTTTTCAGATGTTTTATCTAATGTTTAATGTTTTTTGGGGAACAACAAGAAGTTGAATATTACAGTGAATTATGTAATTAAAATTTATTGCCAAGTTATCTGCCTTAAGATTTGATTCCCTGTTTTTTGACATTGTCTTGTGAATAATCTCTTCGTCATTTCGTTCTGGACACAGAACAGTAGAGTGTGTATCTACACGGACTACACAGATATTTGTGTTTGTGTATATGTGTGTATATATATATATATATATATATATATATATATATAATGTGTGTGTGTGTATATGTATGTATGTATAATCAAGTATCATTTTGTCTCAGGGTATGGGTGGACAGCATGGGTACTTTGGTCTGTGGCTGGACTATGAGTTTGGCCGTGGTCACAGTCGCGCTCGACCACGCTGTACCACATATGGTAGTCCTCAACTTTCTGCAGATGAGGACTTCACACTGGATACAGTAGAGGTCTGGGGGGTTGGCCTACCCCCTGAGGAACAAGAACAGGTGAGCTATACATCTACAGTGTCGTACATTTAGAATTACTTTGACGATTCCTTACTACTGTGTATCATTTTAATTATCAGCCTAAGTCACCTTATTGTTCCCTTTCCTAGACAACATTTCTCCCTTAACCGATGTAATATAGTGTTAGTTTGTCTTTTCTGTAACTTCTGCACTCCCACTTAGTATTTGATGGTCTAGTGTGAAGTTTAGGCTACCGTACCACTTTGAATCTTTGAAACTGTTACATTCAAATGATCAATGATGTACTGGTAATTTGCATTAAATGCAGGATATTGTAACAGTATATTTTGTTTGGGTGGGGGTGGTTGTTTGCAGGATGAGAATAAAAGGAGCATTCTGGATGTGGATCCTGAGGTTCAGGCCATTATGGAGATGACTGGGAAAACTCTGTACAGTCAATTCCTCAGAGAGCCAGAGGAAGATGATGGATGAGAATCAGGGTGAAAAGTCAAGGGAGTTAAGGAATTCTTTCAAAACAGAAAAAGGACTGCAAATCTGCAGTGTTGCTTTATATTTTAAGGATCAGGAAACACTAGACGCTTTTATTTGGTTTGGTTTTGTTGCAGATCTGGCGTAATTTACCCTGCAGTGTTATGGACAAAATCATATCTTTGCTGTCATGTTGATTTACAAAGGAGTGGAGCTGGTTTCCTACTGTGTGAATATAATAAATGAAGAAAAAATTGGAGGATCTGCAGAAGATGTGAGTAGTTTCTGGCTAATGAGTAACATATTGATAGATCCTAGTGTTTTTTTTTCTGGACATTTGAATACATTCAAATACACTCTAATACAGAGCAATGTTGTTATTTCTGTGTGAAGAAGTGTTCTGATGATTAAAAAAGAAAACCTGTGATGAATTCAGCCTCAGGTGTCTGATTTTTCATGAATGGAGATCCACATGTGTTGGCATTGTTTGCTTTACAATTGTTTACGATATGATTCCCTACTGTGTGAATATAATAGACGAAAAAAAATACTCTAATACAGAGTATGCAATGCACAGTATACAATGCTGTTTCCGTGTGAATAGGTGTTCTGACCATTAAAAAAATGATGTGATGAATTCAGTCTCAGGTGTGAATGGTTGAGTGGATTGTGAATGGAGATGCACATGTGTTGGCTTTGTTTGCTTTACAATTGTTTACTGTATGATGGAGCTGATTCATATCGAAGAGCTCTCAAATGTCACCACCCACGTTTGAACGTGACATAAGTTTCCATCCACATTTAGGGGCCACTCTGTTTTTTTTGTGGGCTTGTTCTCTTTTACAAAGCCCTCTGCTTTTCTTCTTCTGCCTCGTCTTTCTTCACCAAGTCGAATGCAAATCATGGGCGAAGGTGACGTTAGATATGTAAATGCAGAGTTTCCATATTGACTCGAAATTTACATAGCGGCTCTTCACTTTCTGTGCGTTTTTTTTTTTTGCAACTGAAAGCTCCCGTTTTTCTGCCAGAAGACGAGGCGTAGACTGTGTTTATTTCTTTCCGTGGGTCATTTTTTTCTGGACTGAAGCCTGAGAACCTCGAACAGGTGCTTTCATTTTCGCACGGTGGGGGTCTCGCTGCTGTCTGAGGGGTCCGCACCTAAAAACCCGCTTTGTTTGCGAGAGAAAACTGAGGGATAACGTGTGGTGTTTTTTGTGTTTGTTCGTCATTTTTTCCGCACTGAAGCCTGAGAGCCTCGAACAGGTGCTTTCATTTTGACACGGTGGGGGTCTCGCTGCTCACTTAAGGGTTCCGCACCTGAAAAACCGCTGTTCGCGAGAGAAACCTGCGAACTCGCCGCAAGTTGTCGAGCGTCGCTGCGCCTCGGCTTCCTCAAGGACTTTGCATTGATAGCATCTTCACTTCCGTGTCTTTTTATGAAGGCTATTCTTATAAGGTTCGCTTTACTTCCTTGTGTTTAGAGAATAGAGGAACTGACCACTTCGTGACTGAAGCGGGTGTCTCTGACGAGCCCCTTTCTGCCTCTTTTCTCATCTCTAAGATGTGAATGTGTCTGCCCGGACTGGACCGTGCTGGGCTGTGAGCGGGTTTTCTCAGACGCGGGTAAGTTTAAACGGGTTCAGGGTTCGAGTGAAGACTTTAGTGAAACGGGAAGGACGGACTGTGTGTGTGTGTGTGTGTGTGTGTATGTATGTATGTAGGTCAGCCTGGATGAAGTGCACTAGTGCAGAATAGGACGGTCAGGGGACTTTTTCAGAGGACAGTGAAGTAGACTGTGGTGAGACGATGGTGTTTTTTTTTAAACATCGTGCACCGCAGTTTCCAAAGATGTCAGTGTGAACTTCTGCTCTGTGCAAGTGCTGCTCTGGCCTGTGGGCTCTGTTCTGTGCTGGTTTCTTCTCACACACTAAAGTCCTTCAGTCTCTCTCTCGTTCTCTCTGTCTCTCTCTCTCTCTGTTTATTTATCTGTTTGTTTGTTTGGTTCTTTCTGTCTTTCTTTTTTTCTGTCTTTCTTTCTTTCTGTCTTTCTCATATCCTTACACTGATGAGTATTGTCTCTGTTTCTTAACAGGTCAGCTGAAACCACATTTTTTCTCTCTCTCTTTCTCTGTCTCTTCCTCTTTCTTTCTTTCATTCATTCATTCTTGCTTTCTCTTTCTAAATTAAAAACTGTACTATTTTCTTTGTTTCTTAAAGCCACATTTAGTCTCTCTCTCCTCTTTCTTTCTCTCTCTCTCTCTCTCTCTCTCTCGTCTTCCTCTCTGTCTTTCTTTCTTTCTTTCTTTCTTTCTGTCTTGTTCCTTCTGTCTTTAAATCTAGTATTTTCTGTGTTTTTAACAGGTCAACTAAAAAGACAGTCTCATTTTCTGTCTCTGTCTCTCTCTCTCTCCCTCTCTGACAGGCAGAGTGCAAAGTTTATTACTGCCACAGTGTAGACTTCACTGGGTTAATGCTTTACTAAAACTGAAGGACTCTAATCTTCCAACTCTCTGGGTCAGTCCCTCCATGATTCGCTCTTCTCTTTCATTTGCAATGCAAATACAGGCCGCAGTAGGAACAGTGTCACTGTCTGTTTTGTGTGCCATTGGTTAAGCATTAGGAAAAACAGACATGTATCTCTTTTAGAGTGAAAGAAGGTACACTGTTTAATGAAGTCCACACCAAAGTCTGAAACTCAGATGTCTGCTGTTGATATTCTTCAGCAGAAAAGTGTGGGCAGTCCTGTAGGCTACAGTATCTTAATTCATTGGTTTAATCATCACATTAGCAGCATCCTATTAGAGCGTGTTACTGTTGGATTCATTCCCCTAGTTTGCTTATTATCCTTTGCTCGATGGACGTGAATGTTAACAGCACACCAAGCAAATGTGTGAATATTTAACCAAAACTTAAAACTGCATGCATAACATTCCTTTAGTGCTATACACTCATGAGCTTTGGAACTGGCAGTGTGTGAGAAACTGAAACACTGTCTCTTGCATCAGCAGTTTACAGGCTGCTAGCAATTCCACTCTTACATCAAAATTATTTAAAGAGCATGAGCATGTAGATGCAGGCCTTGTATTTATATACCATTGTGTCTGTGAGTCTATATAATTGTGCACGTGTGTGTTTGTGTGTGTGTTTCTGTTAGCGTGTGACCAGAAGCAGAGATGGCGGGTCGACATGGAGACCTGACGGAGTATAAGAAGAGCCTCATCAAGCGAGACTTGGAGATGGGGATCGTAATGACCGTGTACCGGCAGAAGATGGAGAGGCTCACCGTACAGGTCATTATGGAGACCAGACAGGTGGCTTGGACACGCACTGCCGACAAGACTGACGGAGTGTGTGAGTGCATGGTCTAAATTCAATTGCTTCATCACCCAGGACTTGATTTTACCTTGGTCTGGACTGGAGAAGATCATATTCTACCAGTGCTGGTGCCTAGTCTGGTACCTACTGGTACCTAGTCATATTTTCACTAATAGTTATAAGCGGCCACAATTTCACACACAGTTTTACTATCTCCCACACACCTGATGCTCATAAAGCACTACTGCTGCTTGCTTTAGTCCACAGAAGCTGGAAAAGCTGATATACTTGCTAAACCTCCACCTTGTAGGCAGATCCAAATATGATATTGGTCTTAAATTAATCTCTGTATTTACAAGTGCCAGTTTCTTTCTTAAAGAAAGTTCTTTCAATTTTAATATCCTTTATAATCATGGTGGCAACAGCAACAACTACACTGACGATGATGGTGATATTATTATTATTGGTAGTAGTATTATCATCGTCCCCAATAATAGTAATAATGTGTTTGAAATTACTATTGAACTTTTCCTTGTTTCACATCGCCATCTCATCATACCAAAAAGGTAGGTCAGTTGTAAAAACAGAAATGCTGTAGGATGCAGGATATCCTGTCTACTAATAGCAGGTTCTTTTTGAGAGAGCTGTATTATATGTTTTAGAAGCAGCTCTTAGTTTGGAGTGGATGTTGCTGAAAATGGATGGCGTAATGTCGCTGCACACTGTGTCATTACACCTCTGTCTATCTCAAATATCTCTTCTGACCTTCCGCTTTCCCCCTTTCTCTCACTTTTTCTCCTACTGCACATTTTTCTTTGCTTAACTCTCTCTTTCCCCTTAACTGATCATGTTTTGTGCAGCAGTTCTCTGAATATGCACATTCAGTCTGTTCAAATGTTTTGTTGATTTTTAGGTGAAAATAAGTATAAATCCTCTACAGAGAACGCAACTCTGCACATTTTAATGAAGATCTTATTTCGGGTGTTTTAACATATTTTAAAAAATGTGTAAAATGTGGACTGTGCAAAAGTTATGGTATTTTATTTGTTTTTTTCCCAATATGTTAAACTCGGCATCTAAATATGCTTTATAAATAAAGCACACAGAAAAAGCTACAGCTCATGAATTTGTTCCCTGTAGAGAAAGTGTTCATTTTCATCAAATCAGCTCAGACTGTTTCTTATTCAGTCATTGGCTTCTTTTCAGGTTTTTCACATTTTACATGCAAGTTTGTTTGCATAGAATTAATAATTTTAATCCTAAACTAATAATAATTAATTAAACTAATAATATTAATAATTTCTAATGATTTATTCACTTCTTTTTTGTGGAACCCTGTCAGAATGTCCAGAATGTCATGCTGAGCAGCACTTTGGTCTTAATTCGTTTCTCAGGCTTGTCTGCTGCTTCGGTCAGTGTGCCTGTGTCCCTTCAGAAAATAACTGTCCTCATCTCATTTTATAGTGGACCTTTCTGAGGTCCGGGAGATCCGGCCGGGGAAAAACTCCAAGGACTTTGAGAGATTTAAAGACAGCAAGGACAAGCATCCAGACAACACATGTTTCACAATCTTCTACGGCAACCAGTTTGTTCTTAACACACTGAGCCTTGGAGGTGAGTGTGTAAGAAGCCAAATGTACACCATATTGTACACCAGCAGATTTTTCATCTTTCTTTGTGTTTTTTTTTTTTTTTTTTTTTTTTTTTTTTGTAGTGGTGTGCATGTGGGTAGACAGTGGTCAAATAATCATCAGTTTCAGTGCTGTCATAATAAAACCTCAGAAATGTGGCGTCACTGGAAACCAAGTCATTTAAAACCATCTTTATTGATCCATTCATCATGAAATGTTAACACAATGTTAAGAGCACCTGGTCTTTTCAAATGGTGTAAAAATGTTAGTTACAAGGATTTTATGTGACAGATTTTCTTTCCTTCCTTGCAAAAAAACAACATTCTTTCTTAAAACCCCGCCTTTGTTTTTATGTAAAAAATACACTGATTATGACAAGATAGCTTTGGTGCAGATCTATATAAATGTATGTTCTGTTTCATAGCTGACTCAGTAGAAGATGCTGAAAAATGGCTAACAGGGCTGGACCTACTCAAACAAGAGACACGACTAGCCTTCACTCCAGAAATCATAGAGAGGTATACACACCCACACATACACTTTCTCCATCTTTCTGCCTCTGTCCTCCAGTTTCATGCAGTTTTATTTTCTCTCCTTTATAGCTGGCTGAGAAAGCAGATGTACTCTGTTGATCAGACAAAGAAAAACAGGTAAAAATCTTTCATTTCATTTTCCGCCATATTTCTATCATTCGCATATTTCTGAAAGAAAAGGTTAATAATGTTCAGGAAAAATAGTAAAGCAATGTCTATGTTTGTCTGCTCTGTCTGTAGCATCACTCTGAAGGAGGTGAAGTCTTTGTTGCCTCAGATCAACTTTAAAGTGCCTGGAGGGAGATTTCTGAAGGAAAAATTTGCGGTAGGAACAGCACTGCACCGCCATTAACATCCAGCCTTTGCAATACCTCACCACCCCCTTTTGTTGACCAGAAAATATGAAATTTCCTGAAAGTGAATAAAAAATGTAGATGCTGTCTTCGTAATTAAAGTCTGCACCTTGTTTGTAGGCTGTTGGAGGGAAGAAAGATGTTCTTGACTTTGAGCAGTTTCACAAATTCTATAATGATTTGATATTTGAAAACCAGAAAACGGTGAGTATGAGGCTAATTTGTAAAAGTATTCTGTTTAAGTTCTGTTATTCTTTTAATGATTTGTGTGTTTGTGTGTGTGTGTGTGTGTGTGTGTGTGTGTGTTGTTGTGTTAGATACTGGATGAGTTTAAAAAGGAGTCCTGTGCCTTCATTATGGGGTGAGACATCATCCCTCATTTAACTTTATAACTTAAATTGCTATACAGTGCAATAATAATCTTAATGTGTTCCCTCTGATTTTAATGTGACTGTTGTTTTAGTAACACAGATAAGCCAGATTCTTCAGCAGTCCTCTTATATGACTTCCAAAGATTCCTTCTCTATCAACAAAAAGTAAGTGTCGTTTTGTATATGCCATTCCATTGATCTATGCATTTGTCCATCAATGCATCTTTCTATTTAATCATCCCTCTATCCTGATTTTATGAAATAATATAATATATATTCTTATTATTGGTATGATTATTAGCAGTATTCAATCAGCATTAATTCTAATGTCTTAGTTGTTTATGCTTATTCTCACTCTCTCCTGCAGGAGACCTGGGCTAACAACATGAATCAAGTGCGAGAGCTGATGACCACCTTCATCGATGACAACATGAGGAAGACCAATGACCCGGAGTTCACAGTTGGCGAGGTACAAGAGCTTAGTAGAGTCTCTTTTGAGGAAATGACTCCAACATGGTTCCATCTCATGAAGCTACATCAGTGCTTGCTAACTTCTTTCTTTCTCTTTCATTTCTTTCATCCTTCCTTCCATTTAGTTCCTCAACTTTCTCTTCTCTAAAGAGAACTCCATTTGGGATGAGAAGTTCTCAGGGGTGTCCAGCCTGGACATGAACAACCCTCTGTCTCACTACTGGATTAACTCCTCTCACAACACGTCAGTATGGCTTCAGTGCATGTTCACACACCACACACTCACTCACTGTCACGCTCACTGCCTTCCTTTTATTATGAACTTCCTGTGACAGAGTGTGATGTTTTTTTTTTTCTTCTAACAGATATCTGACTGGTGACCAGCTGCGCAGCGAGTCATCCACAGAGGCCTATGTGCGCTGTCTGAGGCTTGGGTGCCGCTGTATTGAGTGTAAGTGACCTAAATTCTCAATATATCCTGTTTCACAACTTTTACTCTTAGACTTTTGTACTGCAGTTTTTGGTATTGGTAGTAATGTGAGAAAACCTCATTATTTGATACATCACGCCTTGTGAAAAAATATCTCATGATGAACAGACCATCAGAAACTTTTCAAGTTCTATTAAAAAACAATGTTTTTTCTTTCACCTTTAAAGTTGCTACTTCAGAGATACAAGTTCTTTTCACAGCAGTGACACAAACAGCAGCACATTGTAACCACATGGTACTGGTTGTTGCTGTGAAAACCAATATGGCAGTTTGGCACTGCAGTGCAATCCTAAATTTGCTCTTTTCATTGTGTGGCAGTGGACTGCTGGAACGGCCCATCAGATGAGCCCATTATATACCACGGCTGGACAAGGACCACAAAGATTAAATTCAGAGATGTGGTGAAGGCCATCAATGAACATGCCTTTGCGGTATCTGAGTGAGTTTTCAACCACACACCCAACACAGTCAGCACAAATTGACTTTATTACCTCAAATTTTTTATTTTGAGACATTTTAAGTTTGAACACATCTTTTTTTGGTGCATTTAGACTTCCATAAGATCATGCTGTAGAGATGATGTTCAGATGTTTACTTAGTGTTGCTGGTGTGGCTAGGTACCCCCTGGTGCTGTCCATAGAGGAGCATTGCGATCTGAAGCAGCAGAAGCTGATGGCCCAGGTGTTCAGAGATGTTTTCCAGGACAAGCTACTCTCTGAGCCTGTGGAACTAGAAGCCGAGCAGCTGCCCTCTCCCAATCAACTCAAGGGCAAGATCATCATCAAGGTGGACACTAAATGCTAAATGCACTAAATACTTTAGTTTTAGTAGGAATTCTGATGATTACCATCTCCTGTGCAGTTCTCTATTTGAAGCCTTCAGCTTCAAATGGCCTGTGTTTGTTTAAGTAGTTAAAGTAATTTTCTTTAAGTAGTTAAAGTAGTGAAGGTGATGGTGATAGTTGAGTTACTTTGCTCAGTGGCCATCCTTTGTGTAATGAACACAGTTTCAGTGTAAGTTTCAGTAATTGGTTAAAAATGCAAATTAACTGTGTCATTAATTCAGCTGAACTCCTGTGTTTAACTTTTTGAATATTTGGATGCAAAGTGAAGGAACATAAAGGTTAATGTTGCCAAGAGGCAAACAAATCTTTATTTGACTATTCCAGATTTCATTTGGCAGAGAAAAGTATAATATTCAATATTTATCTGCTAAATTGCATGCTGAAAGTGGTAGCAAAGTGCACTTACAGGCTTAGGGCCCAAACTAGAATGCTTGTTTGACATTTTGAACTAATAGCTAATTTGCGCATGTCTGCTCATTCATCCAAACAGCATAAAAAATTGAATATTGGCGAGAGCTTTGGGCAGAAAAATCTGCGGAAGGGGGAAAAGCAGGGAGACCTTTTTATCTGGGACCCCATTGATCAGGTACATTCCTCTTCATGCCACCTCTATGGCTTTCACCGCAAAGTGGTAGATGTTGAACTTCTGCAGTATTAAATAGAGTGTGACTGAGCTTTGTATGTGTAGCTCTGTAAAAGGGCAATTGTGCTTTGCTATTTATTTGGCTGTGTTGCTGATAAATGTTTGTTTGTGGTTTGTGTTTAGAGGTGGTATAAGCATTACTGTGTGATCTCAGAAAACAACCTGTACTACGCAGAGGAGAATGAGACAGATGATGATCTTGGGAAGGTAAGAGTGATATTACAGTAATTCTCTATAGCTGGCACTTTTTCATTTTTACCCATAGAAGGAGTTATTGGTGTACATTTGATTTACATTACATGATTATTTATATGTACTTTCATAATTGCATGATTAATTATGTAGTTATGTAATGAATTGTGTTTACAGCTTACCTTCTGTGTCAACAGGTTCAAGACCACACTACTGCCTGTTTGTTTTGATGTTAAAAAAACATTGTCTAAACGTAGATCATGGTTTAAAAGACTGTACATGTGACATTTGATTAGATTTAAATCCTTACAGAACATCTCCTCGTCTGTTTAGAAACACAAATGTGGTGCAATTGAAAGTTCAGAATCTGCACTTTTGGCAGAATTTCTCCATGGTATGCCATGGGGAATCTAAAAAAAAAAAAAAAAAGCCCTGAAAGCCATTGTGTTTTGCGTTCCCTTTAAGCGAGTCCTGATGAGCTGCTGAAAACTTTCCTGTATCCTCTCCTAGTCAAGTAGTACAGATCTGCACCAGTCTGAGCCCTGGTTCCATGGACGGTTGTCTGAAGGCAGGCAGACTGCTGAGAGGCTCCTACAGGAGTTCTGCGCTGAGTCTGGAGGCAAAGATGGGACCTTTCTGGTGCGAGAGAGCGACACCTTCCTCACTGACTGCACCCTCTCCTTCTGGTATGATCACCCTCTTCTCCTGCTCATAAAAAAATCTTTTTGGCTTATGTTAAAAAACACTTTGAGCTCCCTAGTGGCGCAGTGGTTTAAGCTTTGGCCTCATCATCGGGAGGTTGCTAGTTTGATCCCTGCTGATGCCATATCCTTCTGTGGCCAGGAATCCAAGCGAGCAAAACTATCCTGGCTCCTTCTGGATAGTTCCCTTCCCTCCATCACTCAGCATGATGCTAGCCGTGGGCGTCTGTTAGCTGAATTTCCAGTTAGCAATGCCTCCAGACATGTTGAACTGTCCAGTGATGTTAAGTCCAATGATCTTCACGTGTCTCAGAGGAAACATGCACTACCCAGCACCTTTCCAGCTTGGTTGGGTTGTGTGATGGGGAGACCTAGCTAGTTGGTGAGAACTGGCTGTGACTGAATTTATTAAAAGATTCATAAATTCATAAAAAGTTCATTAAAAGATTTTAGAAAGTGGTAGCAATTATTTTAGTTTTATTCAGTCTTATTCTGACCTAATAACAATACAAACCAACCAGCAATTTTATATATTTTTTTTTACATGTACAGTCATTGTTTATCTTAATTTCCCCATTATTTTCATTGAATTTCAGATATTAATTATACATGTGCATTTAAGATATGAAGATTTTATATTGTTTGAGCTTGGTTTGGTGTTACTTGTATAATTAACAGGCCACATGTTGGTATTATGTTGGACTTGTGTTGGTATATGTATGTATTTATGTGTAGTGATTCATATCAAAGGAATCTCGTGTAAAGAAGGAGTGAACATGTGTTTGTGTGTTGTGTAGGCGCAGTGGAAGAGTTCAGCACTGCCGGATTCGCTCAGTCTCAGAGGGCGGCCACACCGTGTTCTTCCTGACGGACAACCTGCACTTTCCCAGCGTGTACGCTCTGATCCAGCACTACAGAGAGAACCCACTCCGCTGCCATGATTTCAACCTGCGCCTCACCGACTTTGTGCCCAGGCCCAACCAGCACCTTCAGGAGCGGTGAGTGATTACAGTGGACATGCATAGAAATGTGCTGAAGAAAGTGAGTGACAGTCTACAAAAAGATATAAATATGAAAAGGTGTAAATGTGTAATTATAAAATGCTGTGCTCTCTTGTATCTGTGTGTCTAAATAACAGGGATAATTTCAGGGATACTTGCAGGCTATCCACCTCAGGGGTTGAGTCTTAAACGGTCCATATCATAGAAAACCATAGACCTCCTTGGACTTATTTCAGATTTTCATTATTCTTCCTTACAACACAGTAAGTCATTCAAATGGCAAATTTGGTGGGAAGGTGCAATTTTGCAAGCACTGATCAGGCACTTGCAAAGACCCCACCTGGTTTGACAGTGGCACTGTAGAGCAGCATTTTACATCGTGAATCTTTGCTTCTTCGAGCTACCCTATAAAAAGTAAGGGTTACTGTATGGCTGCCATCTTCCAATAAACTTTGAAGAGATTGTTGAAGAGATTGCAAACAATGTGGCAGCTGAGCCCAAAGACATGGTGAGCCACATGCTGAGCAGCCTTGAGATTTTTGACCTAGATTGGCATGTCATATGTTAATTTGTATAAAGGGGTAAGTGATATTTACACATTCATTTGGCAGTGTTTTAGACTGATGAAGACAATCCAGCCATTAAACAGGCTTAGCATTGGCCAGTCATCATGAAAATGAATCTTCACTCTCTAATTGCCTATAAAGTTTGCCAACATTTGATTACAAGTTGCTGTTTGTCAGATACAAGAATAAGTCTTACTTTAACTTGTGGAAAAATTTCCTCTCATAAAATCCCTCACCATTCCACATTAATACAAGATAGTAGAATTTCTTTAGGTTTCGCTGTAATTGCAGTTGCAGCAATGTTTAACGACCTTTGTACACAAGTGTACAGTACCAAGGAAGTCTATTCACGTACACTCCTGCAGACGTTATTTGAATATGTTTTCAAAAGTGTTCGTTGTTTGAGTGGGGCTTTAACAATGGTGGTTTTCTCCTGCGCAGGTGGTTTTACAGTAACTTAAGTCGAGGCGAGGCAGAGGAATACCTGCTGAGAATCCCCAGAGATGGAGCTTTCCTCATCCGACAGAGAGAAGAGCCAGACTCTTACGCCATCACCTTCAGGTGCTGCTCTCTTTTCCTCCTCATCATCTGTCCATCATGGATCTGAAGGGATGAACATGATGAACGGCTATCCTGCTCATAACAAATATGTCAAAATGCACAAAACTGAGCAAAGCATTCACACAGGCTCAAACATTCAGTATGCAATTGAAAGTGATGTTAACTTGTTAAAGTGCAGACTTAACACTGACTGGCAGACACAATAGACTATGCCTTAATGACAGTAGCACACAAAGGTGAGACACTTTGATGACTTTTGTGCTTGATCGTCTTAAAGGAATGGAGGACTCAAACATGTCTTGTTGGGTTTTTGTGGTACTGTAGAGGTGAGGGCATGGTCAAGCACTGCCGGATCCACAAAGAAGGCTCCATGTACGTGTTGGGTACTTCCAGCGAGTTTGAGAGCCTGGTGGAGTTGGTCAACTATTTCCGGAAGAAACCTCTCTACCGCAAGATTAAACTCCGCTACCCTGTCACGCCAGAGCTAGTGGAGCGCTTCTGCACGGTCAGTGCTTGTGTGGAAAAGATCTCAAGTTTCAAAACCTGATTTACTATACAAGGTCTTTTAAGGACAGGCACAAAGTGATGAGTTAACCCCTTGAACAATATATGAACACCATATTAGCTGTTATGAAGACATCAATCTTGATGACTATTTTTACCAATAAAATGGAAACATAAATAAAAAATAAACTAAGTAAATGTAGTTCTGAGAATGAAGGATATAATTGTAGTCCTATATGTCCTTAGGCCTCTTCGAAATATGTTTTCTTCCTCTTTTCTTTACAGGAGTGTAAGTCTGCAGAACTTTATGACAGCAAGCAGTATGTGGAGGCCAATGAAATCGAACCGTCTCTAGTAAGCACATTCATGTAGCACACATGCACATTCTGGAGGTCATTTGCATTATTAGCAGCAGCTCAAGAGGGAAACTGTTTGCTATCTCTGTCTCTCAGATAGGAAATGGATCTTCACTAAAGAGGAAATGAGCCAGAGCTAATACAGCAGTGTCATGCCTGAGTGTATTTAGTTTATATTCTCTATTTCATCTGTGTTGCATCGAAGTGGGTGCCCTCGCCCACTCTCGTTTACCTCGCCGATTGGTTCACAAATGGTGTGCACCCACTGAATCCTCTGGGATTCAGTGGGCTTGAATGACTTGGACTTTTAAAAACAACAAACGTGTGAGCTGACTTAGTGTTGCAGAAACACACAGCTTGTTTCATCCAAGGCTAGTAATCTCTTGTTCATCCTCTCCAGACTCAGTGCACTGTGAAAGCCCTTTATGATTACCGGGCCATGCGGCCAGATGAGCTCAGCTTCTGCAAGGGTGCTGTGATCCACAATGTTAGTAAAGAGAGCAACGGATGGTGAGACACTTCCTGATATCTTTATAATGACAGATACTGTATGTTAGTACAAGTATTCATGTAGTCAATCACTTAAAAAAACATTGATAATGGTTATGCAACAGTAATGATGAGTAATGATAAATTCCTTTACAGAATGATTCTCTGTCTCTCTTTCTCTCTCTCGCTCTCTCAGCAACAGTATTTTATATGCACACTTTAAAATGCTTTGGCATAGTGAGATTTCTTAAAACCAGAGGTTTTCGTATAATGGAAATACGTAAATGTTAAGCCATCTGTGAGTTGTATTCTCATCTCTCCTCTCTCTCTCTCTCTCTCTCTCTCTCTCTCTCTCTCTCTCTCTCTCTCTCTCTCTCTCTCTCTCTCTCTCTCTCACACAGGTGGAAGGGGGATTATGGTGGGAAAATGCAGCTCTACTTACCTGCAAACTATGTTGAAGAGATTGCAAACAATGTGGCTGCTGAGCCCAAAGACATGGTGAGCCACATGCTGAGCAGTCTTGAGATTTTTTACCTAAATTGGCATATCATATGTTTATTTGTGTAAAGCCAGGATTAGTGATATTTACACATTCATTTGGTTCTGTTTTAGGCTGATGAAGACAATCCACTGGGTGACTTGTGTAAAGGTGTCGTGGACATTTCCAAGTGCAACGTCGGTAAGTTTCTGTAATCCCTGATGCCCATAAGGAAAATGGAAACACAAGAATGCTAGGAATACCACAGGGTTTTGAATAAATGTTTCAAATGAGTACATTATTATTACACTACAGTGGTCAAAGTTAGCAAGATGTCTGCTGTGTGCAAGCGGGCTCAGACTCACTGTGTTTTCTCGTTATTTTTCCTCAGTGCGTTCAGCCAAGCATGGCAAGTCTGTGGTGGTGACATTGCAGCATAAGGATAGTAAGGAGAACATGATGCCATTCGACTTGGCCACAGAGACCACAGAGGAGCTGTATGAATGGTACCAGGTTGCCTGGGACATCACCCAGAGGGAGGAGAACAGGGAGTTTGAGGTAATAAGAATGTTAGAACTTAGACTGTGGTACTTCTGTAAGCAGGTAGTTTAAAATGATTTTTATTTAAAAAGAGGCACATTTTGTAATTATATGAGAAGACAAAATAAGCTTCATTAGGATGTTCGTATTACTTTAAGTATTTTATTTGTGTGAATGAACACGAGAAATACATGACAGTAACAGTGTAACAATGGCTACATGTTCCAGCCAATAAGTGCATATATCAAGCACACAGTCAATGGTTCCAACTCATCCACAACTGTAGATCTCTTGTTCTTGTTCATACAGCTTATATATTCTTTTTTTAATAGAGTTTCTTGAGGTTAACAGTAGCTTTCCAGTTTGCTATTTCTTTTGTTAGTTTGTTACTTGTTGATTTATTGGAGCTCTTTCCAACATAGTCTGCCAAATGTGCTCAAGGTATTGTTATAAAGACCATTAAAAGATATTATTAAAAAGAGAGGGCTATAATCACAGATTGTGTCATAGCAACACGTAATAGAAATGCAATGCTACAATGGGCTCATGGTTCGGTGTGTACCACAGTTTTTGGACCTCAGTAACGGTATGGTTTTGGTGTTTTTATATTTATAAAAACAATGAACTCTTTATTTTGCCTACAGATAAAATAAGACTTTCCATTCAGAAAAATGGCAGCATGACTGCTTAGGCCTGGTTTCTGTTTCCACTGTATAAAACCGGGGCGAGAAAAACGCTAAAATTAAAAGTGTTTCTTAGCTTTGACAACCTGTAAGTGTTTTGCCCTCTCCGTTTTAAATAAACAGGGTACATATTTGTCTGTGTCAGTTTGTTTTTAATTTCTCTCTGTGATGTTTCATAAAGTTCAGTTTAGAATTACTTTGCCGCTGAAATGTATTGTGGTTCAGTTTTTTCAGGTGACAAAATCCCAACTCGGTACCAAAATTCTGACTATGAATACTCCCACTGCTTTCGTTATTTCTTTGTTTTTTTCTGAATTTGTTGCAAATTGTTGTTGACAAATTGTTGAAGGCACTGAGAGATTGTTGTGTTTTTGCTAACAAGAGGACCTTTTTGCTCCAGCTCTACCTGCAATGGAGGCGGCCAGGTGATAGCGACATAAATGAGACATCATGATAGAAGTGCTTCCTCTCGTTTAGCCGGCAGAAGCAAAGTAATGCCGTTGTTTGTTTATGGTCTTCTTACCCTCATCCTCATACTTAATGCTGAGTCCAGACTATTCCCACACACTGGATCTGAACGACGGTGATGCCTCTTCAAATTTGCTTCTCCCATTCTTGCTAGCACTCGCCATTGTCATGATGGAGCTGAGGGAATATTTGTTTTCAGTTTCCTCTCTCTTCTCGTATACAGAGGACAGGTAACCTCAAGAGATGTTCTGTGGATCTGAGTGTACAATGTGCATGTAATCTGCAGCGCGATAAGCAAGTCTTCGAAATGATAGGAAAACGACTGTTATGCCGTAACACCAAGCTTAATGTGTGTTTATTGAACCGTAGGGGTGGTACCGAATGATCGGACAAAATACAGTGTACCGTCGCATCCCTAGTGGGCAAGCAGCAGGGCTTCAGGCTGGAAAAGTGCAGATGGTTTACATTAACTGGTTAACTGGTTCAGACACATCATATACAAACAAGACCATATATTCTCAATAACCATTTAATCATCAATGCCACTTCCTACAGAAAACAAAGCAAAAGGAGTTGGAAACGAAGGATGAGGTGGCCAAAGAGATGTCTGACGTGGTGGTGTACTGTCAGCCCCGCAGCAAAGACAAAGATCGTTTTGGTATTGTTTTCAATTTGCCACACATTTTCATGACATATATTTGTCACTGTTCGAGATTCATGGTCATCTAACCAGCACATGAACAAGCTAAATGAAGTACTGTAATGTGTTAGACATAAATTCAGTAGGGTTTAACTTTGCTTTTCATTTCAGACAATTACAACTATAAAGAGATCCGCTCCTTTGTGGAGAATAAGATTCCCAGCAAGAGTAAGTCAAGTGACTTTCTGAGGTATAACCGCAAGGCACTTAGCCGCATCTACCCCAAGGGCCAGCGTGTTGACTCCTCCAACTACGACCCCTACCCACTCTGGATGTGTGGCTGCCACATGGTGGCTCTCAACTTTCAAACCGCTGGTGGGTGAGATGGCAAAAGCAAGGGCTATCTCTGTCACTTCTGTTTTTACTTTTAAAAAAAACTTTGAAATTCTTGATTAAAATATAATTATGAAAAAAACATGAATTGCTGTGTCAATCAGACATTATCTCTTATTGTAAGACAGCAGTAGGAAAAATTTAAACATCCATAATCATCATATAAAAACAAGACACATTTAGCCAATAGTCTGTATATATTGTTGGATTTATATTGTCTGTTTCTTTATCATTTGATTCTATTTTATGCAAATGTATTCTATTTACTTTCTAGTTGTTGTCTCACGAGTGATTCAGGGATACATTTCACTCCATAGTGTATGACTGTTTATGTGACATCTTGGACAAATCACTTCAGGTGTGTTGCTGACAGTTGAATCCGAAACCACTGTCAGATATTAAGATCAATTGTGCTCAACTTTCTCCTCAGATAAGTTTACTCAGCTGAATAGTGCGCTCTTCAGTCTGAATGGAGGAACAGGTTATGTACTGCAGCCCGAGCTCATGCGCTTAGAGAGCTATGACCCTCAGCAAGAGAAGACCTCCCTCAAATTCACCCTCTCTGTCAGAGTAAGACAGTACTCTTATTGCTTTTCATTTTAATCTTAATTTTATTCTCACTAACTGACTAAAACTTCATAAAACTTCATCTGTAGCAGCACAAATACACATCTAGCCCCCATCTTTTCTTGGCTTGATCTTATTTATGTGTAGTTAGCACTGTATTGGATGAGCAATCTTCTATAAATAATTTTTTTCATTTAAAACCTGGTTAGAAGAATTCATTTAGAAGAACACGGGTTTGGTTCAAGAGTTTTCACTTCACTCCAGCCATCACATGGATTTGAATTCTATCAAAGCACCTGACTGATTATAGGACTGACTGAACTGCTGAACTTAGCATTGGATGTTGACTGTAAATAGTGGGCTTCTCTGAGACATCACTGTGTTGTTTTTGTATTTATTTCTAACGTTAATGTTTTTAGTCAAATGAATGCTTACTACCCAGACAACATTTACATGTAATTTAAGACTTCTGCACAGTACTGTATAATTGAAAGTTAAGGTTTGGTTTGTTTCCTGTAAAACAAAGGCATGTTTTCAATAATGTGACATGTCTGTATCTTGTAGGTGATCGCAGCCAGGCATCTTCCCAAACCAGGCCGCAGTATCGTCAGCCCTTTTGTGGAGATCGAGCTGTGTGGCCAGACAGATGACTGCTCCAAGTTCAAGACAACAGTCTGTCGTAAGGAATGGGCAAGGGAGGGAATTACTGATTTCCAAAAAGTATTTCACTGAATGTTAAAGTTTTTGATATTCAAATATCAGAATACATTAAAGTAAAGGGTAGTTATCTTGCTTGCTTGCTGTTCCATAATGCAGTGTTTGATGTAACTTTCTCTGCAGACGATAACGGGCTAAACCCCGTCTGGCTTGGGCCACACCGGCAGGATGCAGAGACAATCACGTTTACCGTGTATGAACCAGAGCTCAGCTTTCTGCGTTTTGTCGTCTTTGAGGAAGACATGTTCTCTGATCCCAACTTCCTTGCTCAGGCTACCTACCCTGTGAAAGGTGTTCGCACAGGTAGGTTGTTCATTTGATCGCTCTAATGGACTTACACCCAGATCCTTCACACACACACACACACACACTCTCTCTCTCACACACACACACACACACACACACACACACACACACACACACACAC
>JBBPCZ010000019.1:10701047-10738508 GCA_037974445.1 Brycinus macrolepidotus | reverse complement strand
ACACACACACGCTCTCTCTCACACACACACACACACACACACACACACACACACACACACACACACACACACACACAGCAACTACGGGCCAGTTTGAGTTAATAGTCTAATCTTTCTCTCTTCCCGTCAGGATATCGCTCAGTCCCCCTGAAGAATGGCTACAGTGAGAACCTGGAGCTTGCTTCTCTCCTAGTGTATGCTGACATACAGCAGATAGAGGTAAGAAAAATGCCTTATAGAGCCTCTTTTACATGCACATCGAATGGACAATTGAAGTAGAGTGGTATGGTAAATACCATTGACAACAATATCTATAACAAGATGCTGCCACCACCATACTTTACAGTAAGCACTCTGTTCTTTTGG
The DNA here is from genome assembly GCA_037974445.1 of Brycinus macrolepidotus. NCBI lineage: Eukaryota > Metazoa > Chordata > Actinopteri > Characiformes > Alestidae > Brycinus > Brycinus macrolepidotus. Next base: position 10,738,142 of record JBBPCZ010000019.1, on the reverse strand, counting down.
GGTTTGGGGATCGTGCCAAACAGGTCTTCTGGAATTGAAGTCAAGATGGTTAACTTTGTTCTAATCAGACCACAAGACATTTCCCACATGGTTTGGGGAGATTTGGGAGAAATGTTTTTGTCCTGCTACCCAGCAGCTCTGAATTTTGGAGACTTATCTTGTTTTTTATTCATTTGAAACTTTTTTTTTAACCAAAACATTCCTCATCTTGTTAAAAGTGAAAAAGTTTGGCTTGTGTCTTCATTTCAGTCTTTACATCAACAAAAATCTAAAATGTCAGTAGGTGTGTATACTGTATACTGGACATCATGACATGATAAATGTGATATAATTTATAGTTGCTTATGTAGTAATATAAATACTTTTTGCTGATTTAATATTGAAATATGTATATCCATGTTCTACCCAAATTATTCATTATCAGAAAGCAGAAGAGGAGTTATACTCCTCCTCCAGCCAGTTGCGAAAGAGACAAGCTGAGCTCAGCAATGAGCTCTTCCTGTACGACACACACTCCGGCCTACAGCGCTCAGCACCCCCCCATCGCCGAGATGACCTCATGCAGGAGTTCAGCTCCAACGAGAAGCAACTCCAGAGGATCAATGAAACATGCAAACAGAAGTGAGTGAATTATACAGTAGCCCACTCCAAAGCCCACCCATTACTCACTGCTGTTTAGAATACCAAGATGCCAGGAAAGAGCATACATCAGAATATCATTACATCTTTAACAGTGTCAAAGACTTACTGAGCTGGTGCAACAGAACATAAGATTAGCATATATTTAGGTGAAATAATGTTTGTGGCACTGCTGGCTAGTGTCACTTATTAAGTAAATAATATGTCTTACCTTCTGTAGCTTTCATGTAAATTTAATTTCGGAACTATTTTAGAGTTTAAGATATGCAGTTTTGCCTTCAACTATCCTCTTTAGATCATTCTCATGTTCTTTAGAGCTTAGGTTAGTTCCAAGAGCTAGAATATTTTAAATCTGTAACTGAACATGAGCAATACAATGAAGCCCATGTCAGCTATCATTTTAGTGTGAGCAAAGACTGAAAGTGCAAATCTGGATATACTGTAAATGTACTGGATCAGAATGTAATATAAACCTGTATTATTTAAAGCAGTTGCAATGTTTAGCTACAACCTGAGTGTTTTACACTGATCATTTTCTTTTGCAGGATTAGAGAGAAGAAAATCAACAACAGCAAGTTCTACTCATGAGGGAGGAGCACCCTTTCTTTTTTCCCCCTCCCCTGCCCACTCATCTGCTTATGAGGCTTCCTCTAGTTGACTCTGCTGCTTTACTGCTGACACTCCTGCACACCGGGCAGGCGAGAGCAGACTAGATGGAGTTGTGACCATTTTGCTTTCAAGCCATCCAGAACGGAGTGCAGGGCTGAGATGGCTGCCGGAGCAGGACACTGAACAGTAACTTCAGCAGGAAAAGTCCAAGATGAAAGACCCTCGCTTCTATGTGTAGAGCAGGGAGTGTGGAGATGTTATTAAAATAAACCATTTGGCAGAACTGTATTAATCTAAAAACTCATTTGTTTGCAGCATAATAAATATTTTTAGTTAATTACTACAACTGATTAATACTGAATGATTCAATACAACATTTAATGTGCGGTCGACGTGTGACTAACAAAAAGTCCGATTCCTGTCAGTTGTCCACACTGGCTTCAAAAGATCTTCTAGGACATTAAATTGCAAATCAGTTTGAAAGCATGGCACCTATACTGTGAATTTTAGTAAAAGAATGCACCGTGAAGCTCTGCAGTTGAAACATATTCACAGACAGTTTATTTTGATTGAAATTATTTCACATCGTAGTTGTCTTATTTTCCTGTTGAAGGTCTTGTATTGTCATTACAACAGCCACAGAGCAGCAGCAGCAGCAGCAACCCAGCTGTAGAAGCAGATAAACACAGACAGGAGGAAATAAGGGCAGTTCTATTTGCAAAAACTCCAGGAATCATGGGAAATGTAGTTCATTTATGTACATGACTGCACCCAGGACAGGAACCGCAGTGGTAGGCGTCCCATTCTTCACCACATTAAGACTCAGTCACAATTCAAAATCATAGAAAGCTTGTTTTTTTTTTTGTTTCTTTTTTTAAAAATGCAGAAAGAGAGGAGTTCTAGTATCTCAGAAGTAAAGTAGAAGGGTGTGAGAAGAGACAGAAGTGCAAAAAGCACAGTGAGCTACGCAGAACAGCGATATGACAAATGAATGAGCGGCTCTGTAAAACTAGCTCCCCCTCACTTGCTATAGAAAAAAATGTGACTTCCCCCACTTATTCTATCCCCTCTGCCTCTGGTTTTTCCTGCCTTTTTAAAAACTGCAGTATATTAAAATGTTTTGCGCAAAGTAAGGGTTAGGAACCCTTCTAGCTATATAGACACCTTCCGCCCTCACCTCCTCCACTGAAATATGGTCCACTATAAAAAAAAGTAGAGCCATAAGGCCAGAGTACACCAACCAGACAGACACAAGGCGATGGAAACATCTGGCTGATCTCCCTATTCTCTCTGGTTAATTTTGCTTGTCAGTTCTTTTTCTGGACATACTAAAGACAACCGCAAGCATTAGTGTTTGTCCAGGCGGCGTACTCTTGCCTTTAGAACCGTCCCAAACACCTTCTCTGTGAGGACTCCAGCGGAGCAGAGATTACCAAAACTGAGCAGAGCTGACTTAGTATTCTACCAACATCCAGTTCACTCACTAACACAGCATCTTATGTGCTTTCTTAAAATGGTAATGGCAACTAATGACGTGGCTGGATATCACCTCATGAATTGCTTGGTCTGTAATTACACACTTGCTCTGCCTCTCCCTCACTTATATAGGCATTAATCTAAGTGGTAAGTGGTTATGGTTAATTAATCAGGGTTTTGGGGGGTGGTGGTGAGGGGCCCCATCTCCGCTAGTGATCTGACCCTTTTCTTGTTAAAGCCTTCAAAATAAAATTACAAAAATTAAAAACGTTTGCTTTTGCAACATGTACATGCAAAAAAAAAAAAGAAAGGAAAATTATAATGAAAACACAAGCAACAAAATATGGATTAAAGTGATAATCAGTTTAAAACAATTAAAAGATAAAAACCACTGAACAAAGACAGTTAGAAGGTAATTACAGTGCACTTGGTCTGGGAAAGAAGAAGAAAAAAAAAAAAAAAAAGCTGACCACACACGCACACATCCTCAATGAAGGCAACAGCAGTCTCTCAAAAACATGAGAGAAAGAGACAGAAATACACGACAGACATAGAGAGTGGGGGAAGGAAATTATATACACTTGTATGTACATTATACAGGATGCAAACCACGCAAGGTCCAGATCAGGACCCAAGATGGTAGAACACAATGGAGCTTGGTGCCACTACCACCCATGGCACAGTATTAAACTCTCAGTGGACGGCGCCTATCTCCGTGCTCAGTTTAAAGCTACCGCATAGTTCCACCTCTGGACAAAGCCATGAAAGCTCGGCTTATCGAAAGACAACAAGGTTAAACGGTCCACTCAGAGACTGGTCAAGCAGACTGGCATAGAAAACCAGAGCACAGTCTGGCTTGTCTGTGGTTGGAAGTGCAGGGAGAGAAGAAGCAAGCTGTCTTGTACACCTTCTGAGGGCTTTGTAATCGAAGTGTAACCTCTAAATAAAGCAGGTCATTAAGCCAAAACAGCTAGAACTAACTGGCCCTCTACCTAGAACATTTGCATATTGAAGACGGATGTATACTGGGGACCTTTTGTTTTACAAAGCAATAACATAGTTCAAGAGTTCTCACTTCTAATGCTGCTGAATGCCTGACTTGTCAACAAGAAATGGTAAAAACAGATTTGGAAATGTGAAGTCCATTTCATTACAGATGTTAAAACAAACAAAAAAAAATACGAAAACCCCTCTTCTTTAGGGACTTTCAAACAAATAACTGCTTAATGTTTGATTTCTCATGTGCAGAACCTGGTAACCGCTGTAGCAAGCCATGTGTGGTAGAACTGACTGGCCACTACAGAAAACCAAACATTTCACCTATGCTGAAGAATTTACAGTAAAGAAAAGTTAACATTAAGTTGATAACATGTTTACATAGACTGCAGTTAGCGATGCCACTTCTTTAGGGCTAAATGATGCAATCTTCACAGAAAATATCCTTTAGGCACCATCTCGGTTCATTTGATTGACAAAAGTGATGAAAATATTTCCATGATAATGAAATCGTGAGAAAGAAAAACAGTGAAAAGAAGGACACACAGCGAGAAAGAGAGGGGCCCAACGAAAGAAAACAGACGCTTCATAAATATTGAGTAGTCCCAGACTACCTGCTAAACAACCGTTCTCTTGAATATGGGTGCATGAACAAACTTGGACACTTTACAATGAGACAGGAAAAAAAAAAAAAAAAAAAAAAAAGATAAAAATCTATTTCTATTAGGCTGCAGACTTAAGCTTCTCAAACATCTGCTTTTACAAGGTCAAAAGGGAATAGATATATTTATATGTATATATAGATATATATACTTTATACTGTATAAACACAATTTATGAAAGCAGAGATGTCTGGAAAAATATGCTCATTCAAGTTGATAAAAATTTTTGAGACAGAAAGAGAGAAATGAGTGAAAATGAGTGTGTACAGTAGTGGACACTCTCGCTGTCACCTTTCTGCAAAGGGAACAGCGACTTCTGATGACGGATAGAAAATGGCAGAATTTAAACTGAGAGGACCAAGCAGAAATGCAACAATAACGGTATTTTCAATTTTTTAGTGGAACGACTGGCTTTCCACAAGGAGGCGATATCAAAACTGTACTGGAATGTGGCTCTGACTGCAAACACCCTTGCCAGTCAAGTTGCACTTCTGGGAAAATGGCACCACATTGCAAAAAAAGGAACAGAGGCAGGGGAAAGAGCTTCTGAACTTTAAGTCTCTTGGGTAAAGAAAAGGGAGCGAAATCCAAAGTTTCGTTGTTTTGGTCTGTGTGTACGTGAAGACACAGAGTTAATGCAAGGAGGACCAGTTGCAGGTAACACAACTAATGCTGATACGCCTCTGAGGTGAGGAATATAGGGAAGGGCAGACACTCAGAAATAGACAGAGAACTAGGAGAGTCCCCATGATATCAATAGAAACAGGTTCCGTGCCATCTGATGATGTCACTATAAATATTAATTTTGACGCGACTACAAAGAACGTCCTTGTGTTTGAATGATGACGCTGCTGTGAGCTAATGTCACCAAAAGGTCCTCGGGTTTGAACGGTGTTCCTATAAAGACAGTCCTTATCTGTTAATGTCTGTGATTGTGATGATGTCAAAATGTGTGTTCAGATAAAGTCAGCAAATCCATATGCTTAAGTGATGTCAGAGGTTCCTTGAGAATCAATGATGCTGAACCCATTTACCAGGCCTCTGTGTAACGAACATCCACTTCCTTCAGATTGGGGAGTTTTGCCTTTTAAGAAACAGGGAAGAAAACATTTATTCAGACCAGATGCATAAATCCTTATTTTTAAACATACACTAATATCATTTTTGTTAAATTACATAAAATAAGAATGCAGCCTGAAAAATTGCCACTGCACTAGTGTTTTGAAAACGGCACAGTACCAGCATTTTGGGGGGGAAAAAAAAATAAATAAAAATAAATCAATACTTCTCTCACGACTATTTGATCCGGCTAACAGGAATGTGTATATTTAAGCACAACACCGATGGCAGTGATGTTGCGCAATTAGTTTGAGACATTGCAGGAAACAAAGCTGACTGAGTTTGTAATATTAGCAACAAAATATAGAGTTTATGTAATAGGTTTTGACTTTAGAGTGAATGAAAAAGACCCTAAAACAGCACCACCGTTGTGCAAGCACTGTTGTAAGGTGTGTCTCACAAAGGGAGGCAACACACTGCTGGACAAACATCCCACCCTTTTCAAGGAATTCAAAGACCGCCAGGTGATAGTCGACAAGTTCAATTCCCTGTTATAATCATGAAAGAAATACAGGGATTGAAAAGCCTCTCAGAAGTAGTAATTTACATATTTATACATTCCCTGCATATTTACGTAGAACTGAAAGTGTCGTCCTTGACACCGCAAGCGAATAACGGTGCTGGAGAGAATGTCACTGATCATGCATATGCCCCAAGCTAGCAAACAAGTCACCACAACATCCCCTATACCCACAACAAAGATGAGTCGATGCACATGTGCATCTCTACATAGTTACAAACGTGATGTTATGCAGAGATAATTGGATAATACAACTTAATGTACATACTGTATAAAGATAGCACTGGAACTCAATTTCTTTTTTTGTGAAACATTAGCCTACCATATGACGAAACCCAGTCCTAGATCATGATACATCCAGGTTCTAAAAGTTTGTGTTAACTTTGACATAACCTTGTCCTAGCTTTAAAAATAAAAAGCTCATCAATGACACTTGAGAGGGTTTCCCCTTTTCAGGAAAAGTACCCAAAATTCATGACTTGGTATCAGTCTCCAAACAAAAACTCTGATGTGACAACACTGAACTGTACTTCCGTAAGGTATTTTCAGAAGCATTTTTTTAGAAAGTGTATCAAAATGTTACCTTCAGGTCCTCGTAGGTGTCTGCGGTGAGTTTAGTGCTGTTCATATTCAAACTGCACAGGCTCTTCATAGCTGTGAAAGGAAAAATAAGTGGCATAGCATGCATGATCAAACTGGTATCTTTTCTGTTACCTAAAACCTAACAATATACATTTTTATGAGCAAAAGACAAAAGTTGAAGAAACTAACTAAACATTACATCATAAATGACTCTGGTTTAACAGTTATATATACAGAGCTACACAACTTAGGAGGATTGTAAGAATATAAAAACAGTAATATGAACTATGTTTGAATATGCTTGTGCCACAAAATCTTGTACAAAAAGGTCAATGCCTAAGGAGGGCTCATGCCTGTAAATGTGAGTGCAGAGATCATGAGTGTGTGCTTACAGCTGAGGGAAAGGAGGCCTGCATCAGTAACTGGAGTCTCACATAAGTTGAGGACCTGGAGGCAGGCTAGGTGTTCTGAGAGCAGTCGCAGACCAGCATCCCCAAACTGAGAGAGAGAATTCATTAATTAGTGCATTCTGATCAATAGACAAAGTAATTGATGAAAGAAGGCTCTGCAGATACATTATTTACTTGGATATGGCATATAATGTAATCAGCATAGCAACAGAATCTTACAATTTTATCCCTGAAAGAGATAAATCGTCATGATTAAGCAGGCTTTGTGGGATGTGGCATGCTACGTGTACTGTTGAATGTGTGAGTGAGACTTGACATATTCAGCTGACCTGAGTGGACCACAGGTTGAGCTGTTTGAGAGAGGGCAGCTTGATGAGCTGCTCGGCGCAGGCACTGGTGACATTGGTGAAGGCCAGACTCAAGTTCTCCAGGTTTCCAAAGGAGCCAGAGCTCAACAGACGAGCAAGGTCAGCGTCCTGCATGCAGAAAACAGCACAGACATCAGAGACAAATTGTAACATCAGAGACGAGTGAAACTGGACAAATTATAACATTAGATATAACTGAAATATCCAACTCTAAAAGTGACACGTAATACGTATCTATGGTAGGAACATCCATGACATTTTTAACGTAATGTAAAATGCAACATATTGCATTAAATGTAAAAAAGTCAGAACTATGAAAGAGGAATGTAATAAATAAATTTAAAAGGGACTGAAAACTAACCGTGGACTTAGATGGCAGCGTGAGTCGAGTTGGGCCTCCTTTTCTTTGCTATAAAAGAGAGCAGAGAGAGAGAGAGAAGGGACATTAGCTTGGTTGTTGTGAAGTCCTGTGTTCTACCAGCAGGTGGCATGTGTAAACCCTCTGACTGTGAATGTGGGACACATTGAAATGGGTCACTGAAGGGTCTGACTTTGTAGAAATGAGAGCGCTACACTAAACCAACAGTGACGATATGACGCATTGCTTATTCTAAGCTATGACCAGGTATGGTGTGAGGACACTGATGTCTGATCCAATAAAAATCTGCTTTGAGCACATATGTATGTGGTACACGCCTGTGTGAGTTTACTTACCAGCTCTTTAAGTTCTCTCTGCCGATCACACAGCTGTTCATACATGCGCAAGCCAACCTGGGTGCTCTCCAGGGTAGAGATGATCTGCAGCTGAGTGTCCTTATTCTCTATAATGTTATACTCCAGCATCAGGCACAATATCTGTTTCAACACACAGTATACACACGTCAATGTCCTATATACTTTAACCCGGCTAGGGATTTTTTTTCTGCATGCAACCACACACACACACACACACACACACCTCCACCATAGTCTGGTTCCCTCGCAGTGCCAGCAGCATGCAGGGCCCTAATTTGTTTTCTGCCAGAGACAGGAGGAATTTCTTCGTCTTGTAGCAAGAACCCATGAGGATGTGAACCTGGAATTACATCGAGGCATCAGCCATTATACCAGATATAGTATACAGACAGTGGATAAGAGCAGCACTATCAATCTATCTCTCTCACAGAGTACACATACACACCATGCTAGCAAACAGCTCTCCATCATCGTCACAGGCAACGCCCCCTGGACTGTAAAGCTGAAACCAGCCATCTTTTCCAGAACGCACACTGAGCAAACAGGAGTGTACCTGTGAAATACAAACACCTTAGTGTCAGTGACTTCAGTTTCTCAAGATTATTATATAACAAATATTCATCACACTCTTCATCAATACTTAACAACAATAATACAAAGTCCTGTGTAGATCAGCCATAACTTTACAGCTGTGACCCATTGAGATATAGACTCCTCAAGATGGTATGCTGTGTATCTGGGAACAAGTCATTAGCAGCAGATCCTTCAAGTTCTGTCATTCTGTAGCTCTCCATGGATCTGACTAGTTTGCCCAGCACATTCCACAAACGCCCAATTGGATTCAGATCTGGGAAATTTGGAGACCCAGTCAACACTTTGCTATGTTCCTCCAACCATTCCTGAACATTTTTTGCAATGTGGCAAGTGCACTGTCCTGCTGAAAGAGGCCGCTGCCAATAGAGAATACCATTGCCATGAAGAGGTGTAATTGGTCTGCAACAATCTGTAGGTAGGTGGTATGCGTCAAAGTAAAATCCAAATAAATGTAAGGAAGGAAAGTTTCCTAGCAAGATTGCCTAGAGCACTGTGCCGCCTGTGCCGACTTGTCTTCTTTGCGTAAGCAGCGCACACGCATCCAGCCATCCACATGATGTAAAAGAAACGTGATTCATCAGACCAGGCCACCTTCTTTCATTGCTCCAGGGTCCTGTTCTGATGTTCATGTTCCCATTTTTGGTGCTTTTGGCGATGAACAGGGGTCAACATAGGAAACTGTGACTGGCTACATAGCAGCATACACAGCAAGCTGAGATGCCCTGTGTGTTCTGACACCTTTCCATCATAGTCAGCATTAACTTTACAGCAATTTATGTGGGATCAGAACAGATTGGCTAGTCTTTGCTCCCCATGCGCACCAATGAACCATCACAGGCTCACCAGTTGTTCTTCCTTGGACCACTTTTGGTTGGTACTAACCGCTGCATAACAGTGACAACCTACATGTTATTCACCTCATCTGTCAGTGGTTTTAATATTGTGGTTGATTGGTGTATTACTGTAGTAGGCCAGTAAACTCACCTCCTGTCTGGGGTCCTCGGCAAACCTCTGAATAACATATTTCAGCTCTCTGCAAAGATACATTGCCATTAGACTGGACAAAAGACAGCACAGACTGACAGACTCACACTATTTTAACACTGCAAACTCTGCAGGGTACTGCTACATTAGCAAGTGTTTACCAGACATTTCTCTGATTATTGCTTATTTGACCATGCATTTATTTCAAGACTGAAAACTATCATTACTCTCTCAAATTTCACCAAGCCACAATGTTCTGTTCCCTTAGTACAGACAGGAAGTTCTTAAAAATGCATGGAGACATAACTGAGGTCACTTACTTTGTAAATTTGGCATGTGCAAGGGCTCTAAAAGGGAGAGAACAACAAAGAAAAACATCAGACAGCAACAGTTAGTGCTTGAACCCTTCCAAGTGTGACGTGTGTGTGTTTCTGTGTTTGTGCAGTGTGCTCTGGGATACATCTGTTGTTGCCTTTTCATAATGACGACTAGAAGCTTGGTTTAGTGTGTGAGCGCAGGTGAGTTCCCCACATGTGGCAACAGCAGGGCTCTACAGGAGTCACATAATGAGTCCCACGCCAGCAAGGCCAATTACACTATATGCTCCCAGGACCCAGTGGCACTGTGGGCCCAACACCCACCGTCCCCCTACAGAGCAAAGCTACCGCTTACTCACGTCAGCAACCTCCCTGACCTCCAACCCCCCAGAGTATACACACCCCCTTTTGGAAACTCAGAGGGACAGGACATGGGAGGACAAGGTAGAACAGGAGGAAAATAAAAGACAACATTAACTTAGCAGATGAAGGATTCACTTTTGTGCAATAAGTGGACAATAAGCCCCAGTACTAGGTGCCCTGGGAACAGAAGGGAGGGCTGAGGAGGAGAAAGGAGAGTGTAACACTTACTCTTTGGGGAATGGGATGGGCTGCAGGAGGCTAGCCAGTGCTGGTCTCCAGTCGTCATAGTCCGAGCTGCAGACAGAAAGCCAGAGGAAAGAGATTAGAGCATTACACACAGGAAGAATGACAAAGGGGGAAATGAGCATCTTATGTAAGGGGTGCAGGACACACTGAGAGTGAAAACGATGAAACCTGATCAACAGTAGTAAGACACAAACCCGACCAGGTCGCAGGATCAGATGCAAGCAGGTCATACATATATGCAAGCAAGTTTCAAGTCACATGCTCACTTTCATGTAGAAAATTTACCCTCAACAAGCTGACCACATATTTGTTTCCTCATCATTTACTAATTGTTCAGACAGCTTAGATGTCAGTAAACAAATTTTCACATACCTACATGAACATACAGATACACATTCATACAGACTGATGAACCTGGAATTTGTCTAAATTAAGTGGATAAACACAGCAGAACAGCCATGAGGGCCTTGTCAAAGGTTTGACACTCACAGCATCTTGAGGATGAGGGCGAAACAGGCCAGGACTCTGTCGGCCTGGGCAGGGAGCTGAATAGACAAGGCATTGAGCGCTGGGCTCACCAGCAGGCAGTCAATCAGGTTGGGCTCGCTGTCACCCCCGGTGGGGGTCTTGCGCAGCACGTTGGCAGTGTTGTTATTGCGCTCCAGCTCCACCATGATCTCGCTTGAGTTGACGATGGAGGGTGGAGGTGAAAGGGGAAGGGGTGGAGGGGGTGACAATGTGGTTGAAGGTGGAGGGGTTGGGGGCTCAGGCCGGAGCAGCCGCAGAGGCATGGGAGGTTTCCGGTCATTCTGCTGCTGACAACCATTTCTGATTTCCTTCAGACTGGGAGAGTTATCCCGACTGAGAGAAAGAGAGAGAGCGAGAGTGAGCAAGAGAGAGAGCAACAGAGAGAGCAAGAGACGAGAACACAACTCAGACGGCTCAACATTTGCATATTTCCATTATACAAAAACGTCTGGTTTAAGAAGTCCCACTATGCCATAGAATTTGAAAGCTTGTATATAAAACACTGTTGGTGACACAAATGGAACACTTAAGCAAATATTAAGAGCCATGCATCAGGCCCTTGTAAACACATGCAAATGTGTAATTTAAACAAAAGACACGGTGAAAGTGGAAACTATTCAAATTGCCAAATGAGAGCATTAAGAAAACGAGTTGGGAAAAACAAAAAGGAGGGGGGAGGGGAGAGACATAGAGACATCTCACTCTCTAGGGCAAGAGAGGTGACGAATGTGTAATGGAAAATCAGAACACAAGAATTCCTCCCAGGTATGCCTACCAGGATCCCCTGACTTAAGGAGATGATGTAAATGTTACCAGGAAGCCCGAAAATATCTTGACCTCTGAGAAAGAAATCCCTCAACCACAACATCACTAAGCACACCAAAATCAACATTAACACTAAGACAAGTTCTGTTGTACGAAAGTTGCGGGTGGTTTGTGGAGAGTAAAGGAGAAAACCGGACTGGAGACATTTCAGTGAGACATTTCAGGGCCCTGGGGCTTGGTCCATTAAAATGCTGGAGACTCACCTGTTAATAAACTCCTCATAGCAGGAGTAGATGGCAGCTAGGCACACTGCTACTAGGTTGGGGAGGACTCGAGGATGAGGACACTGTCCAGTTGGGCCATGCATGCTGAAACACACACACACACACACACACACCCCAAAACAGTACATATAAGTATGTGTAAAAGTAAAAACAACTATATCAGTGGTACCTGGTACTACATATATAATGTGCCCAATGTATTATTGTGATAGAATGAATCAGACCTGCATTTGTGTGTGTGTGGTGTGTGTGTGTGTGGATGTGCAAGACAGCACTCACCTGTGAATGAACTTTTTGACCACTTCCATGCCAGCATTGAGTTCATTCAGAGCCAAAATATACTCCTGAGTAAAGAGACGCAGTCGGGGACACTTCCCAAAGTCCTGGAGAGAAAAAGGAACAAGAGAGAGCAGTTGGCCCAGTTAATAAACCAAATAGCCACAACACTTGGACATAAAACAGTGTACTGTCCTACACACTCACCATGTTGTGTTTGAGAATCCTCTGGACCACTGGTGTGAACACTTCGATGACCACCATGGACCGGGGACGTTCTCGACAATGCTGGGGAAGGGAACAAAGACTTATGGATGCTGTATGCCACCTAAGCACGGCTCCATCACAACTATTGATCAACTTTATTTCTGTTCTGCTTATGTACTTCTGCTATTCACAATGCTACACATCCATGTGTGATAAATACTAAACTGATGCTGCCAACTAACCTCACAAGTGCCTACTATGTCCACAATCACATTGCTGTGAAATTTTTTGTTGCCTGAATGACTGGCAAAGATTGAGTATATGTTTGTCAGGCAAATGTACTGTTTTGCCTGGGCCGTTGAGGTGGCGGTGGTGGTGGGCCCAGGTGCATGTTACCTTGCAGAAGAATTCACACAGGTCAGGGGGAGGGTGGTTATTCTCCAGAAGAGGAGCGATGGCCTGCAGGCAGACCACAACACCATTAATCATCCCACACACAAACAGACACACACTACGCACATCTGCCATTAAATGTCCATACTAAAAACATTAACAAAGCAATGGGACTAATATTTCCTGAAAATGTATCTATTCTAATACAGTACAAACGTCCCTTGTATGCTATTACAATTTTAACTCGCTTTTTTTGTAAAAGGTTAGTTCACACAGGTTGACACAGCTGGTTTAGTTCCAGGATTACCACATCCTCACTAATTTTACTGTTTATCTCGCAGAGCAAAGCACTAATATATTACAGCAAACCCACTCACCACAATGATGCTCTCATGGTCCTGGGCGCTGAGGTTAGTGTTCTGAGAAGGAAATGACACAAACACGTTACTAAGAATCCCTCTCAAAGCTTCAGAGCAACGATGCAGATGACAAGTCAAGCTTTCAGTCTGTATCCTTGCATTCCATGCGGTATTACATGTATCCAAGACCACTCATTGGTGCTGCAGCTGTTGGGAGCCAACCACAAAAGAGATCAACCGGATACAATACAACACAGTGTGTCTTATTTATCTTGACTTTGTGAAGAATTTTAGATTTACCAGTGCAACAAAACTTTTGCGGATACAACGATGTAAGGTATAAAAAAAAAAAAATCTAACTTAATAAAGGAAACATGCTTTTAGTCAAATGTAACAAATTTAAGGTTCCAAGTTAAGCGTTAGATCCAGTTTTGCACAAAAGCCTGTTAAAGGAGACATTTTACTTGTTTCTTCAATGTAACAGCTCCCTGTACAACAAATAACACCTTAATCCAGTCCTTGTACAGTGTGTTTTACCCAATCATTTATTCATCTGTGAAGCAAAGGTCATTTTCTAGGTGTTGACTCTGTATGGTAATGAACACTGCTCTCATTGACCGTCTCAGTAGAGTTACGTTAGAGAGTGTGGACACTGAACTGTGATGAAGAGCTCAACAATGGCTTCAGTTGAGGACATTAAAATCAGATTGTACATGCTAAACTTTTAGGCCCTGTTTCAATACGTTTTTTTTTTTTAACATACCCTGGCCAAGTTTGACTCACCATTCGGAAGTGCGTCACACCTAAGTTACATAACTGGCCACTTGCAGCACAAGTGGAGGACGGGACAGCACGGAGTGGATTTTTCATTTGGGAAACACTTGCCACGGGCTAGTCTAAGAGAGCTAGTAGTAACTTGGTGTTACAGAACCTTTTTTAAGAAATCTGAACATAACGTACTTACATTTTGTGGATAACTCATTTGTCTGACTCTAAGCGCAGGTTTAAAAATGTGGTGTTTATTCCCTTTTTTTGTTGCTGCTAGATGTGCAGACTTTAACAAGCAAGCAGAGAAAAATAATGAAGTTGTAACCGCAGTCATGTGTAAGAACCCGGTCTGAGCAAATCGAAATAAATAACCATTTTAGAAATAAACCATTTTAATCTATTTTATTGCTCAAAATACATCATATTTTGTTTTCAAAAAAGGAAACATGTTAGGTCGCAATAATTAATGGAGAAGCTCAGCACTTATGTTCACTCTGTCCTTTGCCACGCTGAGGCCCCATCTAATAAAGTTCACTTGTGCCAATACAGCAATGAAACAGCATTTATATGGAATCAGGGACTCCCCCGAGGCGAAGGGTCAAGGCCAAGTCAACAAGGGCTTGTTAAAAAGGCACCAAAATGGTTGAAATGTCTATTTATGCTGACAGCCAGTTCATGATTTTATGACCTGTGCCATACAAATTACCAGAGCTACCATTCCATTACAGACTAATGGAATTTTCAGTGTTAACACCCAGCTAACAGTCATTTTATGGCCACTCCAGCAAAAACAGACATTTGAAGCTTATAATAAACATTGAGGCAACAATGTCTGTACTTTGGATGCTTTAATAAAGATTTAGACTTAAAGACTGC
The DNA here is from genome assembly GCA_037974445.1 of Brycinus macrolepidotus. Classification (NCBI taxonomy): domain Eukaryota; kingdom Metazoa; phylum Chordata; class Actinopteri; order Characiformes; family Alestidae; genus Brycinus; species Brycinus macrolepidotus. Next base: position 10,723,066 of record JBBPCZ010000019.1, on the reverse strand, counting down.
CTCTGCATATTACTGGAGTCTATTAGCCACATGTCCAGGTGAGCTGGTGACTTTACTTTAGTGGACAGAATATGGTCCTACAAAGCACTGTCAATTCACCCACAAAGTTAACAATCACATTGGTGTTAGTGATATGCAGTGTTCCATCCCTGTATTACACTGTCCTGACAATCAGAGATGTCTGTACATGAAACTGTAGCTGTAAAGGCTGAATGAGTGGAAGTGGTTATTTCAGTGGGGCTTAGAAGAACTGCTGTCAAAGGGAAATATATCTAAACTGCAGAGACTCTGTGTATGGATTCACTACACCACAAACACAGCAGTTCAGACTTAGATCTGGTCTGATCCGTTGCAGATCACAATTCTTGGCACACGCTAGAGTACAGTGAACATTGTCCACTATAAAATGAAGACTGTTGAAGCTCTTGGGGAACACAGTCTGCACTGATACCACACAGCTCATACAATACATGCACATGCTCCAACAGGATGAATGAATGTACATGTGTGTATGTGTGTGTGTGTGTGTGTGTGTGTGTGTGTTTGGGGGGGGGGGGGGTATGGTGGGGTCCCTCTGCGAGCAGGGTAGAGATGATGTGCAATGGGGCTTGGTGGATGGACTCATCCTGCAGCGGGGAGGTGAGGGCCATGTCCACCAGAGCTCGGATCTCCTTCAGTACCACCTCCCAGCGACTTGGGTTATTCAGCACCTTCCGGTACTTGTAGATCTTTTTCTGTTGACATTAAAACATTAAAAGGCCATGTAAATTACACAAGAGGAGTCATGACTATAATCAGCAATGTGTTAAAGACTCATTGCGAAGACTTGCGATTCAAAAAAGTCAAAGTGCAAAAGCATGTACATCAAGGCTAAATAAAAACTTAAAACCAGTAACTTTACCTTCCACTGTAGAGAGTGAAACCACTGGTCCCGCAGATAGCTGTTGGCAGCCTGAGAACATGCATGCACAGACACAAACACACTGAGAATGAGTCAAAGAACAAAAATATGTACTTTGGGGTTGTATGTGTGTAATGAAATTGTTTAGGCATCTAAGAGGCGTGTCATAGTTAAGTAGGGTTAATATCAACAGGATTCATTCAGATTTAAAGATGTGTTCAAAAATATACATCAGAAAGCAGAGTTACATCAAACAAATAAAAGTTTAATGACTTGACGTCTCAAAGGCTTCATAGGTAGACAATGTTTTTTTCTGAGAGGTGTAATCTCAGGCAGGTTGAAGGAGCATAATTGATTTTTATGACAGAAATCTGCAGGGGTACAACTAGGGCTGCACAATATGGACAAAATACTAGGATTGCGATTATACTGCTACATATTGCAAATGCAATTCCTTTGAGTATATTAAAGGGCCCATATCATCACTTTTCTGTAATTAATTAAGCTAGTATGTAAATAAATATTGTTTTAAAATTTACATTCACTCCCCATCTATACAGTCCATAAACAGAAACAGAGCTGCAAAACAGACCCTTTTCAAACTGTAGTTTTTGTGATGTCACACATTTACATGTCTTCTTATTCAGCCTACTGCCCACTCATGCTGAAGTTCTAAGCAATGTTTCAGCTCTGTATTGCCTTTTGAATGAGCTGCAATACAGGGGAGGCAATCAGAAAGAGATCATTTACATATATCTTAAGTCTGTACATACGTCTGAAAGGTACAGTAACAAAAACAGCCGGTTTAATTCCAAGGGGTAAACAAAGGTAGAAAAATGGTCACATAAGAACGAACTACGATGAATAATGAAATTTACTATTGGTAAAAAAAAAAATTGGACAGAAAACAAATATAATAGAAAAGAAAACTGTAGAATATCGACCTTTTAAAACAACTTAGTGAACCTTTAATAGTTAAAGATCAGACGAAATTATTTCATTTTGCTGGATGTCATGAATACCTTGATTCATCAAAACACCCAGTAACACTCACCTCGAGCTGTGATTGGTCAACAGTGTCAAAAACACTGTAATTGGTTAGAGGCTCATTTGCGTACTGCAGCCTTCCTCGATAGCAGCATTGCATCGACTAATACTGCGATAACATATGAAATATTGTGCAGCCCTAGCTACAACTAACAATTAAAATCATGATTTTAAAAATCCTGTAGTGTGCACCATAGTGCCTATGCTACTAGGTACTATAGATAACTTAATTTAAAGAATATTTAAAGAGTCACACAATACATTACGACCCAACATTTTTAGTAACCCAAAGGCTCCTTTAAGTTTAGAGCTACTGTTTCTGAATATTCCTAAGAGAGTAACTTTAAACAGCAAAAGAAAATTCATTAGAAAATAATTGTAATCATTTTTCTTTTCACAGCTGGTGCATGCAGTACCTGCAGAAGGACGGTCCCTCCAGGGACGCTGAGCTGGACACAGTATTTGGGGGCGTTATCCCAAGACAGCAGCTGCAGGTCCTCTATAGAACTATAAGACAGAGCAGTCTCCATATAGCCTGTAGGCTACAGAGACACAGAGAGGAAACATTTTTTTTAAATATGCAGAAGCCTTGATTTTAGAAAAGGATTAATGCATCACCATGTACTAAGCAAACTTTATAAAACAATGAAGACTTTTTAATACAGCAGCATCTATATTCTAAACTTGATCAAATCTTTAGAAACAAACTGACATTTAAATACTCTTTGATAGAAGGCTATTACTCATTCTGACCACTACTAACTTTTGTGGTTTTTTCAGGTTCACCTTAACTGCACACTGATCTTGAAATGACTGTAAAAGGTTTGCATTCTTGTTATGTATCAGACAGGCTTCTGCATCTCATTTTTCAGCTTCACTAAGTCTTGACTGTAGTGCTTGCGGTCACATGGCTTCAAATGTCAACAGGCTGTTCCCTGTCTCCATCTCTACAATAGAACACTGGAGCTGTTCCTTTATTAGCCGCCCTCCCACCTCTACAGCTCTGCTACAGGCTCTTCCCTTATTAGAACCAGCCTCCCTCTGATGCTGAACAAACAAGGCTATTACTTGATTTGTGCTGCCCTCCCTCTAGACTCAAACCAAACCACAGTTCCTGTATTTGTGTCAGCCACCCAGTTCAACATAGCAAACAAGCTGTTCATCTCTTTGACTCATTCTCTGTCTGTCTCTCTCATGCTCTTTCTTTCTTGAAAAAAAACAAACAACCAAAACAAAAAAAGCTCCTCTCTCCATCTCTTCCCCTATTTAACAGAACTTAACTCCTCTCCGAGATGACTGAGCAACTGACCATTCCCCAGCCTACCCGTCTCCCTCCGCTGCTGGGATGAAATGTGCACCTCCAAACATGCTGCATGTGAGGTGCGAATGACGACCACACTAGAAAAATAGCTGTATAGCGGAAGCAAATGCATCCTTGAAGAAAGGGGGGGTGGGGGGTAATTACATGACCAAGGGAGCCAGCATAAAGAGAGGCTTGAACCTCTAGCATAGGTCGTCATAGCGACAATATCCTGAACAGCAGCTTGCTGTGGTAACTCTGGTTTAGCTCTCGCTTCTATCTAACTGTCATGGTGTCATTCTGCGGCCACCTCCTTCTCTCCCTGTGCTTTCCTTCTGCCCCGGCTCCCTTTTCCTCCCAGCCTCTAGTTCATCACATTCAGCCTCTTTCACGCTGCAATTCTTCCTTCAAGAGGAGCTGAACAGCTCTCATCGCCACATTGCAATGTTGCCATGGAAACAAAGACATGAAATAGAGACATAAGGTTTTTTTGTTGTAACCAGGGAGATCCAGATGGGAAAGATGTGGGGAAAACATCAGTATATTCAGAAGCTGCCTCTGAAAATGGCTGATTTTTTTTTTTTTTTTTTTTTTTTTTACAAACAGTTCTTATTACTGGATATTTTTTGAATAATCAGGAACCTAAGACTTAAGGTGGCTAAATGAATATAACTGTCACAAAGAATTTATCTTGCCGTGTCTACAAAATTTGAAGCCGAGTTGGAGACTTGATCAAATATAAAATATACACACTCAGACACTGAAACTTATCATAGCTCTCCAACATTGCTATCAAAACATTATTTGACACACACTCAAATGTCCATGCAAATGCAAAGTAAATGCAAATAAGCCAGCATAGGCTAGACTGCTATGTGAGATGGGTTTTAGAACACACACGGCCTCAGTACTGCAGGGCCAACAGCATAAAAAAAAGCATTAAGCTTGGCTTCTTCCTCTTGAGCCTCATTCACACCTAAAGTAAACTGCAAAGCCCAACAGAGGCAAAGTGCAACCAGTAACGAGGAGGAATCTAAATCAACATGGTCATGGTGAGAGTGAACAGGTTCAATAAAACCTGATGCTGTCTGGCAAAGCTCAGAGAGCAATAAAACATCTTTGCAGACATAAAGCAAAGGAGAAACACAGCACAGATGAGCCATTATGCTAGACACGGTACAGTTCCCATTATCACCAGTTTCAGTTTTGTACAAATATGATTTTTGAGGCTGCATGATGCTCAAAAAAACCTTTTGCCACTGTAATGATTGTTAAAAAAAATGGCAAAGAACACTAATTTCATAGTGAGTAATGTTTAACAACAATCTGAAATCTAAATCCAAAATTCCTAATACTACATTTTAAAGTAAAAGACAATGTTTCATTCATGTCAATTTTGTTTAATAGAATTAGACATATAATAGATGTAGTAGCTGTGTGCTACTCTTTAACAAGGAGTGTTATGACTGTGTTATTACTGGCTGTGCAGGTGAAGACATTTAATACGACAGGAAGTGCAAGAATCCACCCTTAACTGAAATACCTTTCTGTCTCTCTACCTATAATGTAGACTTCTCTTTTTTTCTACTTTTTGACACTTTGTTTATTTCCCTGATGCTGTTTATTTGCAATGTAACAGCTACCTTGTGTTTAGGAGATGCAGAAGGAATAACCAACCTTTAGTCATGATTAACTCTTTGTGTGTAGGTCTTTCACTCTTGTCTCTAAGATGCTGTAGGGTATTATGTTAATCATCAGTGGTGCTAGCCGAGAACCAGATCAGAGGTGAGATCTGACTAAGTATAAGGGGTAAGCACATTAAGGGACTGCAGGAAATTTAATGTGAACTCATACAAAGTGAAAGGCAAATAACTACTTTTAGATGCATTTAACAAAATATTCCTCATTTTGGTCACTGTCGATGCCTACATAACAGAAAAAACAACACTGAACACTGCATTTGTCATTTGACTGGTTATGCAATTATTTTCACTGACACCATCCTTGCAAAATCAACCTTATGTTCATAGGGACCTCAGATTTCAGAAGAGATAAATGACTCAGAACGTTCACAAAAAATACGAGATCAGCACAGTTTGTAGCTAAGCATACTTCCCTTCAATGCATAATGCCCAGCCTGGTATAGAAACAGTAACTTGAAGCAACCATGACCGGTTAACTGCATTGTTGATCAAAATGAACATTACTCAGTTTCTTAACAACAGAAACAGTGGCAGAGATCGCCTTTTCAGCATATGGGTACAAGAGAGATAGCTTGGACTGGGTGCATGCTACAGGAAATGAATAACACCTACTGTAACTTAATTCATAACACTAAAAAAGTAACATAGTTCAAATATAAGCAGTGTTTCCCCCATCATTAAATAGGCCAGGCAGCTCAACTGGTCAAACACACAAGCTACTCATACAAGATATGGACTTCATGTAAGTGGCTGGTAATGTTGGCCTTTAGGTGTTAGGTTTTTATGTGGTATGTGCTCATTTTGGCTAAGGTAAAATTCTCTACTTTATAAAAAAAAAAAAGCCCACTAAATTCAGATCTCAAGTGTTCCAAAAATGTATGTAACTGGGCGATATAGCACTGTGTTGCACAGGCAAGTTTTTGTTTTTTCTTCTAGAGGAGCAGTGTATAGCTCTAGTCCTTAATCACAAATTTTTTGCTCCGTGAGGAAACAGTTTTTTAAATTTGTTTATTTATTTTTGCAAACTAGAATTTGTTAGGAGCGGTTTTCTTACAGTGAACCCCTGAACGGTAAGGCTAATAAAACGTGTGAAGTTTGTGCGGTGTTCCCACTTTCACTTTTTTCCCCCCACGCCATTTTACTGCATGAAAATCAGCGAGAAAACCCCCTTCCGAATGTCTGCAGTTTTAAACACCTATGTCATTCTTCAAGCCCTGCTAATCAAACCAAAAATAACTATTGAGCCTCTTGAAAATAACCTCTGTACAATAATACTACCTTGTTTGATGACACCGTACACTTTGCACAGCAACACGGTTGGCTTTGAAGGTTCATGAAATGTTATAATACATAAAGAATTCATGATTGGAATAGACAGATTTTCGCTTCAAATATGAAATTGTCAGTCTGCCAAATTATTTATATTTTTCTGGCCAATTTGTGTTGCAATTTTATGATGTAGGCACTCATGCTGCATTTGAATGCTCCTAATATACCAAACCAAAAATGTTGTAGGATAATTATGCATGACTCATTGTACTAAAAAAGCTAGTTTCCTTTTGCTTTTGGTCACTGAACAATTTGGCTGGAAAGAAATCAGAATTGACCATAAAAATGATTAGCGCATTTCCAGATCATACCCATTCTACCCTAGATTTTTCAAGTTACCTAGTCAGAATGTATTCGTCTATTAAGTTGATTAGTTAACTTCCCACTGTTTGACTCCTGACTAAACTGCTGACTTAGGCTAAATAATCTTGGCCTGTATCTGTTCTCTCATTATCCTGTGAGTAACCAACCCCATCAATTTTATTAAAGTTAACTAACGTGCAAGCTATTGCACTTCTTTTGGTCGGAAATATTACGTCAATATCCAGCTGCACACATGTACACCTCAAACAGGGTGTAAAGTTAAATGCTAGCCATCTATAACCTGTTGTTATGTAATCAGAACATGATTGTGTGGACAGTCGCATTCTGACTGGGGCCTGAAAACGCAGTGCATGATTCCATGGAAATGCACCATTTAGCCCACAGGGGATGGAATGAGGGGTAGGACATGTTAGCAGCTGACAATTTCAATTGTTCATTGTTCCACTTAAAATGATGACAAAAAAAAACAATACAACGATAATGACAAATAATGTTACTTTTTTCAGCAGCTATACAGTTGGTACATTGATCTGCTAAAACCAAGATATCTGGGCTATTTTTGGTTATGAGGAAAAAAAAAAAAAAGAGAAGAAAATGATGTCTTCCTTGCAGAAGCAGTGGACAGTTTCTCTTGACTGTAAATGTATCTAAAGGCTAATCAAAACAGTACATAAAAAGGTGGTGCAAGGTTGTAAAAAAAAAAAAGTCATCCAGTTAATCTGGTATAAATTTAGAGAGGAACATGGAGAAGAATATGTTGTGCCATGCACATTCTACCCACAGCTAATGTGCAGACAGGAAGCAATGAAGCGAAAGAACGTACGAAATCATAATGCATTTTCCCTTAGACTATCTTTTAAAAGTGAAACATGGTATCATAGTCTTTGCAGATGATGCACTATGATTGTCTATGAAGTAGATTGTATTATTAAGTAGATAATGTACTACGATTGTCTATGAAGTAGATTGTATTATGAAGTGGATAATGTACTACGACTGTCTATGAAGTAGATTGTATTATGAAGTAGATGATGTACTACGATTGTCTATGAAGTAGATTGTATTATGAAGTAGATAATGTACTACGACTGTCTATGAAGTAGACTGTATTATTAAGTGGATAATGTACTACGATTGTCTATGAAGTAGATAATGTACGATTGTCTATGAAGTAGATTCTATTATGAAGTAGATAATGTACTACGACTGTCTATGAAGTAGATTGTATTATTAAGTAGATAGTGTACTACGATTGTCTATGAAGTAGATTCTATTATGAAGTAGATAATGTACTACGACTGTCTATGAAGTAGATTGTATTATGAAGTAGATAATGTACTACGACTGTCTATGAAGTAGACTGTATTATTAAGTAGATAGTGTACTACGATTGTCTATGAAGTAGATTGTATTATGAAGCAGATAATGTACTATAACTGTCTATGAAGCAGATTGTATTATGAAGTAGATGATGTACTAAGATCGACCAGCATGTACTTATACCATTTTCAGTTAATATTAAATCCTGTCTTACTTTAGTTTTCTTCAAAAAGCCAGTATCTAGCTGATGTGATATTACTATTATTTAGATACAGATAGACTTTTAGAAGCGATTACAAAACTACATAGGTTTTGTTTGACAGAATGCATCATCACCATTCTTTTCCATAAGAATGTTTGTCTCATCAGGGTAAGATTGGTCTTAACTGTAGATAGTCATTAGAAATAGTGACAGTCTGTCTAACCTTAAATTCTGCTCTGCCTATACGTATTCTGTCCAGCACAACAACCACCGAGACAGCAGATGAAAAGCTCACATAGGTAACACAGTTGTTATTTACAGAGTAAAGCCTAAAACAGCAGCCCATATGAACACATAACAGACTTCTAACAAAACTGTATTAAATTTTGTGACACAAAAATGCTGATATTCATCATAATGCCTTACTGTGCATCACAGAATAAAACCAGCTCTTCACTAAGAAAGAAACTTTCTCAAACAAACAGAAATGTCAACTACGCACTGAAATAGAGGAACTGACACTGATCAGCATTCCTGCCCGACAGCAGACCTGACCACACACAAGACAGCCCTTATGACACAGCATGGCCTTTGAATAAATTAAAATAAAATTCTCTGTCATTTCCAGAGAACAACTGTAGTCTCTGTGTATTTACAATTACTTTGTAAACAGAGAGAAGCCCCTGTAAAAAAAAAAAAAAAAAAAAAGACGACGACTACATGACTAGACGACTACATGACTGGAGATGAATAACAGTTACTCTATAGCTAATGACTGTTACACCTTAAGACAGACATCCCTATAATAAAAAAAACTGTATATCTAAGATAAATCAACAGAATTTTATTTCCATTTTGTTTTTTGAATTGTTGACTTTCTTTTTTCAATCAATAGATACTTACTGTCAAAGTCTTGTATATAACAGTGTAAATCATTTTGTAGCACTATACAATATTAAGTGCATGAACATACGCATCCACCTTTGTTGCATTCCTAAAAATGTCTTTCCAAAAGAAAGTTTCATGAACGTACCCGACATCATTTCAGCTGTGAAAAGAAAACTCCTAAATGCACACTTAGAATCAAATCCATTTAGAAGTAGTGAGCCAATACATTGACAGAACAGTACCACATAAGCCTCGATATGGAGGAATTTCCAACAGGTCTCATATGATAGACCACAAAGAAGCAAATTTTATAGTCCGCATGCCATATGATCAGCTGAGTGTTCTTTCCACTACCCTTTATTTTTTTTTTCCACTTTCTCAATCGCTTTTTTAATGAATTATAATGCAATTGAATACATTCAAGCATATTAGGCCTGTCAGATCATAGCAGTTGATATTGCCATAAAAAACATAAAAAAGGAATAACTCAGGAAAACATTAATAAATACAATTCAATTTTTTTTTTTTACTTTAATACTGGTCTCACCATTATTAAGCTAAAAGGTAATGCAAGTCTGTTACTCTACACTGGTGGGAAAAAAAACATGTATTAGTCTGGTAGAAGCTCTGCTTGAAAACTACTGAAGTAAACTTCAATTAACGCCAGATCTTGGCTGATCAACTACATCTGGATTAAGAGGAAAACTGCATAAATGTTATTTTTCATCAAACGATTTCTTTAACAACAGCTATTACAAGCTGAATACGAAGTGTACAAAAAAAAACTGTGGTTCTGGATGTCTGATCATGTGGATATCTGCCAGCATTTGAAAATGCCCTCCTAATGAACAACAGAAGCTGCCTCTTACATACCAATCACAATACACATTTGGACGCTTACCAAGAGAGGAGGGGTGTTGTGGTATTAGAATCTGAAAGTAGGATAACACTGGGAAAAAAAAACCAGTTGGTTTTACATAAGGGTAGTTTAAAAACTGTTTAGTTGTATTGAATTTTGTGATGTAAGCCAAAGCTGACTGTGTAAAAAGAACTCATCATAGATCAGCAATGGCAGAAATGAATGAGACAACCTCAAATGTTTTTGACTGTTTTGCAACTTTTGTGTTTGAAGCAGCGATTTCGAAACTACTCTGCATCAACTGTACTCTGGATTCATACTCCAGTCAGAATTATTTGAGGCCCTTCTGCATCTGTGTACAACAATACTGTCTTCATGTGTATAAATTAATGGTTCCAAAACCAAATATTTTGAAATTCAATTATTCATCTGAATTGATCTACAAGTAACTGATCAACTGACCTGAATGTGGCTTGTAAATGTGAAGAGCTGTAACAAAAAATACCATTTTTTATTGCTTTTAGGAAAATGTAAAATAAATGTAGAATAACAGCTATAATAACACCTTGTTACAATACTGGTTTCGGATCTGAATTTCAGGGAAAACCCCTTCTGAAAATTAAAATTTTAAATAAAACTGCAGTGTCCTGCAATGTTTTGACAAATGATCAAATGAGCTACTGTTGAAGATCTAACATGAAAAAAGTACATCTTCCTAAACTTTAAGCTCCTGTAAATGACAAGCAATAGCTAAAATAAGAGATACTAATAAATATGGTTGATCCGCTGTGGTGACCCCTAATCGGGAGCAGCCAAAAGTAGAAGAAGAAGAAGAAGAAAAATGTAGACTATCGTTAAAGCTTTTTTTAGCCTGCAGCATCTTTTAACTGGTTTAACATTTTAACAGGACAGTCTGATTGTGTTTTAACTTTTCTAGACGTGCTGTCCATGAACAGGCCGACTGGTCTCATAGGACAAGTTGTATTTTAAGCTAATTTACTAGTTTCACATAGCTAGCTATTGTATTTAATACTGTCACAGGACAAGTTACCGAGTGTTCAATTGTCGAATGAAAGTTCAAATCACTTTTTTATTCTTTTTGGACTTTATTTTTGTGCTTTATAGCTGTTCTTTTCCTATCGCTAAGTGCTCACCTAGATTTGACCCTAGAGATGAATGAGAGAGAGAGAGAGAGTGTGTGTGAGAGAGAGAGAGAGAGACACAGAGAAAGTGAGTGAAAGAGACAGAGAGAGAGAGAGAGAGAGAGACAGAGAGAGAGACAGAGACAGACAGAGAGGGACAGAGAAAGAGAGAAAGAGACAGAGAAAGAGAGAGAGAGAGAAAGACAGAAAGAGAGAGAGACAGAGAAAGAGAGAGACAGAGAGAGACCCTTTTTAGGCATCAAGCACTGAAGTTTCAATGGTCAAATTCTTAGAAACAGTTTAATGGTGTGAATAAACAGGCTAACATGATAGATTATTTTTATACCTCTAAAAATCCACACCACAAACTTATAAACGCCGCCACAGAAGTAAGTAAAGCAAGTAAGCAAATTTAACTGAGCTGTCTACTTGCTGCAAACGTTTATACATTCTTGATACCATTAACCTACAGGACAGGCCACGTGTGAAACCCAGGTTTCGAAACTGATTAAGATTGAGGAAACTGATTCATTCTGATTTGTAATGAAAATAATTTGGGATAAGCATCAAAGATTGTACACTGCAACTACTACTGTGTTACACCTAACACTACAGTATATCAGTACACAATGACATCCCAACAAGGGACTTCCATTAAACTTCATTAATTAGTCTGTATGGGGTCTCCAGCCTTTATTGTGGCCCTGACTAGTACAGTAAAAACAACTGGTTTGACAAACACTCAGACAAAGGCACCAAAGGATGTGAAAAGGATGATAGGATATATGCTTAGTAAATACAAAACAAAAATACATTTAGTCACACACCTAATAATGTCCGTACAAAGTGATGAACTCCTGGCGGTAAGAGGTATGAATTTTTGTTAACTCATCAGATCTGTTGCCTACAACGTATGTCATTCACTGGCTGCTTTAGGTGGTTTTAAAATCATTTCAAATGTAAGAAAATTAATTAAAAGTAAGTTTCCTCTCTGTGGTTTCTAACTAGTGACTGTTTACAGTATCGTCATTCCCATTGGTATAACCCCGCTGTACGCAGAACAAAACAACCCAACCATAACAAGCCAACCATAACGATCTCTGTTAGGTTTGTAAGATATTACGACTATTTCGCAAACTCTGTAACGGCAAACTAAAATATCATCATGACATATTCTGGGGGGAAAAAGTGATACAGAATTTCATCAGCACAAATCGTCACCCAATTCAAGCAAAAATTCAGTATCCCACCCTTCAGGACAGAAACTAGGTAGGTCTGTTCCTTCCATCCGCAAGAAAACTAATGTTGCTTTAGGCAAACATGTTTAGGGGGAAGGCTTTGTTGTCTTTTTTTTTTTTTTTTAATGAAAGAGTGACAGGAAGTATTTATAATGGCTTAGCATTACGCAAATATGATGTCGGGTCTCAGTGCTTAAGGAAAAGTGAGTCACATCTTTCGTATCTTTCAGGGAGATCACTTTTTACATAGAACGGAGCACTTACTGAGAATCAGATATAAAAAAAGGCAGGCAATTTTGCATTCCAGTGTAGGTTAAGCCAGTCAGGAAGAGAACAGTTCAACCATTTTTAAAAAAAAAATCAGGATCACATGTTACTGCTGCTTGTCAAATGAGGTCAAATATGCTAAGAAAAATTAGACGTGTATAGTTTAAAATCAACATATTAGACACAATAATAATAATAATTAGAATACAAATAATTAGGATTATTAGAATAACACCTTCTCTACAGTCAGATGTCAAGCACATCTTTCTAACCTTTGCCAAGAGAGTACATTCTCTAATTAGCTCTCGTCAACTGATCACAGGTCACCAGATAAACACCTTTGAGTCTACAGATCTCACAAACGAGAGAACGTCGCTCTAAAAGACGTAAGCGTCTAATACCTTTCATACCTTTGGTCGATCTGACATGTTTCAACAAGACTGTATCTCACATGAATTTACAGTAAAACGTGAGTCACTGGTTTTACTGGCTCAATGTGAAATAGAGTAGTGAGATAAAAACTGAACAAAAAAAAAAAAAACAACAACAAAAAAGGATGTGTGACATCAGTAAGAGGCCATTGCAAGAAGGCCTCTGCTGCCTGCAGAGAGCAGCCATTACTGATCCTGTCTGACTGAGAAATACATAACTTTAACCACAATCAAACAGATGCATCTATTAATCTACAGTCATGGTTTACTGTGTGAGGTGATGTTTGTTAACACGCTTTAATATCTGTCACTTGTAAAATGATAATGTTACAAACTGCTACAAAAGTCAATGTAGGTCTAATGGTATTTTTTTGCATCTATTAACATTAACGGACACACAATGCTGATCTGTAGCACAGTAGGCCCCACTGAGCATCTTCATTTATTTAACACACAAAATATACATAAAATCTACACCTAATACACCATTTTAGGACAATAGATCTTATTTCTGCACTCCCTCTCTAATGCCCAAATGTTCAGGAGCTACTTATTGTATCCCTTCTTCGAGACCACCCAAGGTCTGCATAGGAAAGAAAGGCCTTTTTGATCGAACAATGAACTTTAACTGAATAAATCTGACATCTTCCAAAACGTTGGAAGATGTGTAGGCGTCGCAGATCTTCCAAAGTGAAGAAAAACGAGGCAATACAAAGAGACACTTCATCACATCAGCTGACAGGAATCTAAATCCAAGAGGTAAAGCAACAGAAAGGAGCAAGGACCAAGTTTTGTATCCTACCAACAACATAAACCTAACGTTCACTCTGATCGACCAGACCCTCCGTAGCTGCTTTAAACACTGCTTCAACATGGCAGGAGGAGGAGGGGGAGGTGTTATCTCTCTCTATCCCTCTCCGAGTGAGGGGAACCGGGGAGAACCGGGGAGACTTACCGTGGCCGAGACGAGGCTGCTGTCCGTCAGAGTGAGGTGGTGAGGCTCCCATCTCCGTAGGAACTTAGAGGTGAGGATTTTACTGAGGAAGGTCCTCGGGTGCTTCACCACGCACACCTGGATGTCTCCCTCCTGGAGGAGCTTGTACCTCATCCCGCTGCTGCTGCAGGGAGGGAGGAGGCTCCTCCGGCACGGGGGCCCCGCGCCCGGCTTGGCGTTGTTATTATTCCCCTCTGGAGCTCCGAGAGCGGACATCTCTCCCAACAGAGGCTTGCTTTCCTCGCAGGGGTAAAACTGGTTGTTGTGAAGCTCATTTCCGCCACCGCTACTGTTAAAATCCATGATTGTAGCCTTTTTCACTTCCAGCGGCGCCTCTTCTAGCTTTCGAGGAATACGTTTATGTTTCAAATGTAACAATATTCTTCGATTACCAACGGTCGTGCGGGGGACGCTCAGGGAGCTACTCGACCTCAGTCCGTTTCACAGAGCTCAGGGCGTAAAACAGACACGGGCGAGGGACACGGGTCAGAAAAGCCATTAAAGCTGAAGAATCCGGCACCAAAATGTAGATGGACGAATAAAAACGAGGCTGTGTATATCTGTGGAGCAGTCCTTGTATGTGTTTCTTTTTTTCCTCCTCGTCAAAACGTCTCTCCCTCCGTTTCCAACGAGCTATTCAATATGCTCGGGCCATTGCCATATCCATTCTGTCACTCTCCACGACAGCATATTCCTCTACACCGTCAAAAAAAACAGGTTAGGAAGAAAGAGGCACAATCCCAAAAAATAAAAAAGGGACAAAGATTTCTCCGTGTGATATATATTTTTTCCTCTCTCTCTTTCGCTTCTTTAAATGCTCGTAGACATGGTTCCCTTTCTGTTTTTTTTCCTTCTCTCTCTCTTCTATCTTCGTAGAGGAACCGACCACTCCGATAGTGCTGCTCGGATTGGTCCTCTCTGGGCCATGTGACACAGGGGTGACGTCAATGGGGAGGCAAGCGGATGCACTGTGTGTGTCTGTCTACACACACACACCCACACACACACAAACACACACACACCACTGTCTGATACAGGGAGAGAGAGCTCATCGAGCTCCCTTCACACAAAATGGAGAAAGAGGGCGCACGATTTTTTTGTTGGCCATGCTATCATTTTTCCTTTCCTATCTTGTCACCACATTAAATGGGTCGAATAAGCTTTACTGTTTTTACCACCCACCCTTCCACCTCCAATCAAATCCAACCCTGAACTGGCTCTGTAGCCCTGGTGCCGTCTATCATTAGGGACCTCAACCTGTGACAGAGAAATTACTCCTTTGTCTGGGCCAAAACATTCTTCTTCATGTGGTTTAGGCTACTTGGGACAATCAGTATAGAGGTTCCATCGCACAAGGCCTAAATGAAAAGTATGTCACAGTTCTCCTGGTATTCTGACATGCTAAGTCTGTATCTGTCTTGGAGTTGGGTCACAGGTTAAATTGTGTAAACTGCATTTATCATATCCTTGATGAAAAGAAGTGAAACATCGCTTGATCAACTGGATGTCAACACTGTGAGTGTCAGTTTCGACACTCACTTTCTGGCCTTCTATCATTTTTCCGTTCCTGTCTTGTCACCATTTTAAATGGGTTGAATAAGAGCAGGCTTTACTGTTTTTAACTCCCCTCCTCCCCTCCAGTCAAATTCAACCATGTAGCCGTGGTTCTGTGGCCATGGTGCTGTCTGTCATTAGGGACTACAGTATGCCTCAACCTGTGTCAGAGAAATGATTCCTTTGTCTGGGCCAAAACAGTCCATTTATAACCTACACGGCTGCTGTGAGGGCTAGTCTGCTTCATGTTCTTTAGGTTTCTTGGGACTATTTAGCCTCCTAGTAGAGCCACGACCAAAATCTGTACAGAGGTTCCATCCCACAAGGCCTAAATTAATAAGTATGTCCACCAGTTATCCTTGTATCCTTACATGTCTTGGATTTGTTTCAAAGGTTAAATTCTGTAAACTGCATTTATCATATCCTTGATGAAAAGAAGCGAAACATCGCTTGATCAACTGGATGTCAACACTGTGAGTGTCAGTTTCAACACTCATAACCCCCCTCCCTTCAATCACATTCAAACATGAACTGGTTCTGACTGTCATTAGGGAGTACAGTATGCTTCAACCTGTGCCAGAGAAATGATTCCTTTGTCTGGGCCAAAACAGCCCGTTCATAACCTACACGGCTGCTGTGAGCGCTAGTCTGCTTCTTGTTTAGGTTACTTGGGAATATTCAGCCTCCAAGCAGAGCCCCGACCACAATCAGTACAGAGGTTCCATCCCACAAGGCCTAAGTGAACAAGTACGTCTGTCAGTTATCCTGGTATCCTGACATGTCCTGGATTTGTTTCACAGGTTAAATTCTGTAAACTGCATTTATCAAATTCTTGAAGAAAAGAAGTGAAATACCACTTGATTAACTGGATGTCAACACTGAGTGTCAGTTTCAACACTCCCCAAGACTGTACAGGATTTCTCAGGAAGGCAGCGGGCCGTCCCACGCTAGACAACAACAGTCACTGACACTCCCAAGAATGTGGCAGTACTTTTTTTTTATGTCTTGACGTCGGAGCTGTCTTCAGTCTGAGTCAGGAAAGTGAGGGATAGATGATGACTTGAAAAGAAGTCAGTCTTTTGGAAATTTATCGCGTAAACCTTTGTATACACCCACCAACTATATACTGGTCCATTAAGTGACATTTAAATGACATTTCATTTTGACATTGCAGAGAAAGTGCAAGATTCTCATCTTTTTTTTACAAGTTCTCTGCTGCCATAACATGCAGCAAATCTTTTGGCATGTCGTATTTCACCCCTGCAAATTTTTGCTTTTATCTGGTTTTATTTTTCATCTTCTGTATGTCTGTATGTCAGAATTCAGAATACACTTCATTGCATGCAGTGTACACTGGTGTTTGTACACATACAGTATCTGTAGTTTGATCCTGCTGGGTGAAAAAAACTGACAAACATAACTAACATGTTGCAGGCTTTCATTGAGCTCATTACAGGGTTGTTACCCCAAGAAAAGATACATGCTTGATTAGTACCCATGAGAAAGACCTGAAGCTGAGAATGCATTGTCCTCTCCTCTTTTGTTTACAGTTTTTCCCATGTGTGGTTGCTGAGACAGCCGTCCCGTCCCTGTTGGGTACACTCTGATGATAGCCTATGCAATCCCAAAGTGGCCAGACTGAAAAAGAAAAGCAGTCAAAACTGCTTGGCATCATGTATGCAATCGCCCTCGGACCTCCTGACCAGCATCTGACAAAGCCATGAATCAGACTTCCCAGATCATATGAAACGGTATCTGCCATAATGACTTAACGCTTGGTCACATGACCCAATTGTGGCACAGGAAGCAGACCACAGGAAGTCTTTTGTCATGGGTGTGAAGAGACATGAAAGGTGCGTATGAGGCAAACCTTAGGTCCTGGGTCAAGCACTGAAAAAACAAGCACTTCTGATTGTCTCTCTACTGAGATTAGAGTGGTCTCTACAGGAAGAATGTGTTTCTCACATCACTTTTACGCTCTTTTTTCCATTCAACCCACTCTCATTACTCAACCTTACCACTGAATTACTGCATTCACTCTCAGCACTTTTGTGTTTCATTTTTGCAAAACCCAGTCACAAGCCACAGACAATCATTGCATCAAGTTGAAAGTGAAACAGGCATTTGTTATGGCCATACATCATAAAGAGCCTTTTTTACTTTTTATTATCAAATACTACACTACATGCAGTAACCATTTATTTCCAAATACAATTTCAGGCTGGGACAGGACCATTATTTAAATGGCACAAGGGTGAATGTTAGGTTATATACCGGGAGACGAGGCTTTTATCTGTGCATAGTGCAGGTAATACAAAAATACTAAACATACTTGAACCTGTTAATGCTTTTTGATACAAGCCAAACACTGCATCGAAATGTAAATAATTTATGGCACCCTGTGTAGGGATCGAATCTTGAAGTATATACTCTTAAGCAGTTTTGCTCGTTAGTAACTTTGACAGCTCTAAACATCTTTAACAACAATATCAGCCAAAAATAAAACACAGAAATGAAATTAAATACCTGTTTCCAAATATACAACATACAGGACTAAAGGGTCCCAAAGGGATTATATTTTGTATCTGAGAGGAAATGTCTGCGCTCAGGCCATTTTAGACCACAGAGGACTGAATTCCCAAGAGGCTTGAGAGGCCAGCGCTCCCCAATATGATTTCTAGTCACTTATCAGTGTCCCAAGTCACAGAACCTCTAGTAAAATCAGCTCTCATTACGAGAGTGACTCAGTTTCAATGAATTAACTCCACCCTGACAGTCTCTGATAATCCTGTTCCATTAATCCCAACCAATGTACTGTTTATCCACATAATTGCGCAGGGTTACATCTACGTACCCATGACAAAGAGCCAGTACTTTGGCTGTTGGAAAATAAATCTCATTTTCATAATCTCTACCATCCACTAAACAAGAATACATCATCCAACATGAAAAATCACTCCATTCATTTCAGTTTTGCATTTAATGTTTATCACTGATTAGATACAAATGACAAAAAGTTCAATATTCAGTGTGACAGTCCTTAAATCATCCAGAGTCCATAATTTATGAAGGTGCTTCTTCTGTGAATCTTAGAATGTAGTCCATTTGGTAGTCGCTTTAATACAACTTCTGACAATGTAATCGTAAAAAATTAGTAGTAACTGTAATCATTTTTTGGCTATGAGGTGAGCATCTCCCACCAAGATGAGATGCGTAAGGCCGAATGGAATCAGTATACATTGCAAAATAAACTCTCAATTGTGCAATTCATCATTCTCAAGGTGCTTTGTTGTGTGAGAAAACATCTACAGCTCTAGAGCCTACAGCGTACTGTAAACGATGGCACATGAATGAACGGAGTGTGTTGATAGCTATCATGTGTTTGCACATGCATAAGCACATTGTATGTTTAAGTACTGGGCGTGAACTTCGATGTCAGAAAGGTGCATTTGTGGATAATGACTCCAGTGTCTTACTGATACATAAAATATTCTACAGAAACCCTGCTTCATATTAATCATTCCCTCATAATAGTGGAATTATATTCAAGATTTCTGAGCCAATTTAAGAAAGACTCTCCAAAACTGAGAACATACTGGGACAGTCTCTTTCATAGACACTTGCTGGTTCTGAACAAATTCAACATTTTTTAAACTTCTGAATTACTTTTCATACCATAGTGGATTGCACATCCTGTACCATGCAGTTGCTTTGGTCCATTTTAATTCTGACAGTCTTAAACACTGACACGAATCAGGCAAAGTAAAGAACAGCAGCAAATAAATAAAAGGCCAAATACATCACGTGTTATCATGCAGATAACTGCAACTGCTTGAGCCACAGAAGAAGACAGCAAGTCACTTGTTTCTTTTTGTATCGACCAGCATGATGATAAAGAGATTAATAGATGAGTCAGGTTAAAAGCTAAGACTGTTATATGCAGAAAAAAAAACATTCTGAAGCCACGACAAATCATCCCACTCAGGATACAGGCATGTAATCTGAGTGTTATTTTACATGATCGAGTCCACAAGCTGGTGTAAAATGAAAGTTGTGTAGAACACAGGATACCTGAGTAAACAAATATGATCATATTGAATATGAATATCATAGTTTGAACATATGATGTTCTTTACACTTGAACCATAACTGATGTCCAGAGGGAATGTTATGTGGCTTTTACAGGCTTTGACCTACATTCTTATAAATAAAGGTGCTAGAATGGATTCTCCAAGTGATGCCATAGAAGAGCCATTTATGGTTCCACAAAGAACCTTTCTCAAAAGAACTATCTGATGTGTCAGTGTAAAGAACTGTTTTTAAAGTTCAAGGAACCTCCACATAATGAAAAGGTTCTTCAAACTGACATGCATCATTTCCAAAAAACGGCTCTTTAGGGAAATAATAGCATAGAATAGAATAACTTCTATGGCCTTGCTCAAAGAATCCTATGCAGCACAGTGTACAGCAGATTTTTCAAGTATATGCATGATACTTGAGTATAATTTATCAGTACATCTGTGAATATAAAAATTGCAGTCAAATCTATTGAATCCTATTATTAAAGTAAGAATGACTTCACAGTAACATATCATAAATGGTCCAGTGCAATGAGAGTGTAATCATGATCATGTAACACTGGTATCAGGGTCCCCTGATGTGTGTCTGGTGTGTAATACATCACATGTAATATGTCTAGTGTTTAGACGTGAGTTGCTTCACTCATGTGGTTCTTGCATGTGCAAGTGTGTTCCTGTAGAAGTGATTTTGTAATGTGTGGGCCTTCAATTAGAATGGACAGCAGCAGCTGTGAAGCGGACAGAACAAATGGGGTCACCAGATGCCAAAACCGTCTACAGTGACTGGAAAGCCAGTTCAAGGGTCAACTACAAAATACACACAGTGACTTAAAAAGTGAGACCAACTACTCTACGTTCATTTTCGACAAGTAGTTGTGATTCCTGGAGCAAGATTTAGATGTATAGATCAGTATAGATGACCACACTACCAGCTATAAACATAAAACATGCTTATCTTAATCATCCTCAAGCCCCACTGTAATGTAATATATTATATGGAATTATCTCCATGTGAGGTATATTGTACACTGTACCAAAAATGCAAAGGCTTATGAAGGGGAACCAAGAGACTATTGCATATATACACAATCTCTCAATAGGCAAAATTCACCATCACTTTTCACACCTTCCTTACCCTGACAATTAAAAGCAATTCCCATATGCAGGATGCTCCACTTTAAAACAGTTTGCTAACTTGTGGGTCCAGACCACGCCTTCAATTCATCAAGTCTGACTGTAAGTTGTAGAATTGGGAAAGAACTCTGGGGGGAGTTTTGGGAAGCTGCTGCTTTGCACTAGAAGTCCAAAATCCCTTTCTGCAGATTTAAGAGAGGACTGCAGAAATTATGAGGGGAATAGGGAGGGGCCAATCAAAATCTTGTCACAGAAAATGGTACTGCTCCATTAGTTTGGAAGTTAGGAAGGACATGGTTAGGAAGTTAGGTGTTTCACCCGAACGTCAGTTATTGCATAACTACATGTATTAAAAAAGCAAGCTTCGCAACACCATACATTTCTTAAATAAGCATTAGCGTAGCAAGTGACGCCCTACGCTCCACTGAAATAACGGTGTTAACACTAAAAAAGCAGCTGGAGTTATGCTACCATATCAAAACAACACCACTCGGTTCCCTTAAGGTAAAAAAGAAACCTGGGTATGCGTGTTCCCTTATGAAGGCATCAAAATAAAGTAAACAAAAAAGGCCCAAACGTCCCCATATACCTCACTCATATATTCTTGCCCAATATCCAGCTTCGGTCGTAGCTATGGTGATTCCCAGACCCCACATGTAGCTTTCTTTCAAACAGCAAGCTGAGAGAAGAGTGATGCGGGGGTACGGAAGTGCACTTGGTTTAAATAGATGGCACTCTGATCCTGAAAAGGCCCTGCTTGAGCTGCAGCCGGAACAGCTTACAGTTGGCAATGCGCAAGGCAGCACAGCCAGTCTTGCACAGGTCTGAGGGCAGGAGAGGTCTTGTAGGGTGCCAAGTGCCTGTGCTGCGGCGGAACTCTCGCACATAATCATAACTAGTGCCTGCACACAGGTAGAAACAAAGAAAGTTACATAACCATTCTCAATAAAATAACAAATGTTATAAACCATGCAAATGAATTCACAAGAAAATGTGAAATGTCTAACAATATTTCTCTCAAATGTTCATTTTGAACACATTAAGCAGTAACTAAGACATTTAAATAAAAACACACATTCTCATAGTAGCAGGAAAACCAGAACAACATGAGCTAAAAATAATTGCAACCATAGCCCATTCTAAAAAATCAAACAGGATGTAACTCATACGTCTGATAAAGGATGTGCTGATCAGCCAGTTTGCTGAAGGGTGAGAGACTGAGCAAGACAGACAGCGAGAGAGAGAGAGAGAGAGAGAGAGAGAGAGAGAGAGAGAGAGAGAGAGAGAGAGAGAGAGAGAGAGAGAGA
>JBBPCZ010000019.1:10673722-10684239 GCA_037974445.1 Brycinus macrolepidotus | reverse complement strand
AAATATATATGTGTGTGTGTGTGTGTGTGTCTGTGTGTGTCTGTGTATGCGTATATAAAAATTAGGACATGTTATGTGTATGTGTCTTACCTTCTAGCTCCTCGTGGACTGCTCAGGGTAGTTATGTGGAGTCAAACAGAGATGAGTGCAGTGTATCTCTGGTCTATGCGGTGCATTTGAAGAAGCAGGGCTCAGTCTCTTTTGAGTACCAGTATGTGGACAACAATATCTTCTTTGAGTTTTTTGTAAGTAACTGCTTTTCTACTTTGCTACTGAATTTTTAATTCTTCTGATTATTGTGGACGTGTATGATTACATTTTGCAGCATATCTTTGTTGTATACTCATACGGAATAAAAACACACATAGGCAGCCTGGCATACATTGATGAGCCACTTCATTAGTTACACTTACCTTGTGTCAACACTTATTGTAGACTTTATCAGCCCTTCTTACCATATAGATGCACTTTGTAGTTTACAGTTACAGACTGTAGTCCATCTGTTTCTTTGCATATTTTGTTAAACCACTTTACCTCGTCCATCAGTGGGCAGGACCCCTACAGGACCATCAGTGAGCTGGGTTCTTTTGTGGTTACATGGCAGTGGAACGTTAATGTTTATGTGATTTTAAATGGTGCAGTGTCACTGTTGGGCTGAGAACAGTCCACCAACCAAAAATATTCAGCTAACAGTGTCTTGTGGCCAGAAACTTACCACTGATTACTATAATATGATTATTAGACTATCATAAATAACTTTACATTTGCACTGTGGACCAATAGGCTAGATGTGGACATTGTAAGTAAGTGGACATAGTGTTTAAAAACTCCCAGTTTGCAGGGTATATGATGCTTTATCCGATGCAAGTAGTTTGTCTGATGCTGCACAGTTTGTGTTGCTCGTCCTGTAGTCATCAGTGGTGAGTGTCTGGACACAAAACACTGTTAGCTAAATAGTTTTGGTTGGTGGACTATTCTCAGCCCAACAGTGACACTGCAGAATTTAAAATCTCCAACAGCCCTGGTGTGTGCAATACACTCTGTGCAGCACCTAGCTACACATAAACATGCCACTGCCATGTTATTGCCATGTATGTAGAATACAGGCAAAGTATTATCTACTGTTGTCTTTAGTCTCAGTTACCTACAAATAAGTGGTGGTTTTCTTAGAACGTTCAAATCTTCCAAAACACATCAAGCTTATAATAACACAAGCTTTTTAAAGGCAAGGCTAATGATCATCCTTTAATCTGTATTTAATGAAATGGAGAGCAGAGTGGTGTCATTTAGTTGAGACTGAGTTTGTGGTTTTATTGATTGTATCACTGTGGCAGATTCAGAATGACCAATGCCAGGAAATGGAGAAGACTTCAGATCAGAAGTGGATCAAACTGACAAGCGGTGGAGAGTGGGGCAAGCACACGGTACAGGAGTGTTTGTTCACCCAAACACACATACACATATATACATGTTGACACTGTGCATGTGTATTTTAAGAAGCATATATGACATTTAATGCACAACTTGTTAAGAGTGTGATGGATTCACTGTGGTACTTCTCTCTCAGGTCAGTCTGAAGTCTGGCGCCAATGTCCTGTACTGGAGAACCACTGGAGTTACAGTGGGAGCTAAAGTAGTCAAGCCTGTTCTGCTGAAAAACATCCAGATAGAAGGTGCAGTGGGGAACAAACTGGAAGTGTTCCTTGTTATCATTGCTATTACTCCTTTATTTGTTTCTAATGCAACTTCTCCTTTCTTTCTTTTCCTTTCCTATCCCAGGTGTGGCATACATGTCAGAGTGTTTGCCGTGTAAACCAGGCACATTCAGTAAAACTCCTGGCTCCTCCTCCTGTGAGCCCTGTCCCAGAAACAGTTACTCAGGCAGAGGGGCCAGCTCCTGCACTCCCTGCAACACAAGCACACACTACGCATGTAAGCACACACTAATACACACACTTGTTATTTATAAATGTATATGAAGTATTTGTATGGTCTGTTTTATTTAAGGGTCAATAAGTTAGTGTACTAAATACTGGTCTGGAGATTCATTAACATCCCCAAATTAAAAACTTACAAAATAATTCAGTGTTATTCAGTGGCATTTGGGTTAGGATGAAGAACATACCACAAAAATAAAACAACATTTAACTGTAAAAGTCCAACCAGTAGCTCTTGTACATACCATTTGTTATTAGGATGTGTGCTTAAGTGTTTTTGACCTCTCCTTGAACAAGAGGGACGGCTTATGCTCTGCTCTGCAGTGCAGTATTTTCTTCTATGGGGAAAAAATGTCCCACGAAGCATTCTGGTCTACTTTAGCTAGACCTTCCTGCATAGTGCTGCCTCTTGTTGCTGATTATTCATTACAGGATCATTTCTTTGTTGTTTAGCATAATTACAGGATTGCAAAACTAGTGCTGGGAAAATGAATACACACACACACACACACACACACACACACACACACACTCCTATATATATAAACTAAAACAAGATGTGTAAACTTTATTAATACAAATTTAAAAATCATCCCATACTGTAATACCCTGACATATTTGGAAAATATCAGTACTCCCCAGCTCTGTAGACAACTTGAATTATCACTCCACATCATGCCCATATGCAATTTACTCTTTGAATGGTGATGGTTGGTGTCTGTTATGTGACTGGAATCTTCTCTCTACTGGGACCAGTGGAAAGTTCTGCTATGTGTAAGGTCAGACCTGTGTGCTCAGAGAAAGACTACTTCCAGATCCACAGTGTCTGTGATGAGGAGGGCAAGGTAGGCAAAGCTTTTCTGGTGTTACAAATGCTTTTTGTCTGATGTTGTCTGATGACAGAAGTAATTAATAATTTAAGAAATGAGTTCATGTCTTTCTCTCTGTTTGTCAGACCCAGATCATTAATAAGTGGATAGAGCCTCAGATCTGTCTGGAGGATGCTCCTGGTGCAGTAACACTGCCCCCCTCTGGTAAACGTGAGCCATGTCCACCATGCAACCCTGGTTTTTATGACAACAACACAGCTACCTGTCTGCCCTGTCCTCAAGGAACCTACTCCGATGGCCTCAGAGGTGATGTCAAGTTTGTCATCAGATTTAATAGCACCAGTTATTAATTGTTATTATTAAACCGGCTCTTCAGCCAGAATGAAAAAATGGAACTGTTGCTGCATCTGTTGTAAACAAGTCCACTCACTTCCTACACTTCCTGCAATAGTCTTGTGAGTAAGGTATTTTGGTTTAAAAACAAGGAAAGTCCCCTTCTGATGATGCATTTAAAAGGTGAAAATGTTTGGGGTGTGTTGTTGTCATTTCTAGGATGCTGAATATCGTATCTGTGCTTATTAGCGTTTACATGAATGAACATCAGAAGATTTCTTTATTGCTGGCGGGAGCTTGGAGATATTCTCAATGGTTGTATGTCATATTTGAGCAATGCATACTGGTGTTGCAGTGAGAGGACACCAATGGATGAAAAGACGAAAAAGGATTCAAATTCGTCACTTCTTGCACGGCATGACAAATAACATGCTAAATGATAGTTTTTAGCCTTTAAATGTGTACATATTTGTTAAATTTGTCAAGGGAATGGGATGGATTTTCAAGATTCTGTTTATATATATAAATATACATCTATTTTGTTGTTTCATAATTTATGAGTACTTTAACAATACATGCATTACATATTTTAAAAAATCATTAATTTATTTATTCATTCATTATGTGAGGCGGGGGGGGATATTTTTACAAAATGAATTTAAAAAAAAATGAATAGTGTGCCAGACATGCTGATATACTGTTTATAGATTGTGTGTGTTTTGCCACCTAGAGTGCCAGCCTTGCCCAGCAGGCACAGAGCCTGCTCTGGGCTATGAATACAAGTGGTGGAACATTCTGCCTGCCAACATTAAGTCGTCTTGCTTCAACGTGGCCAACACCAAGTGCGATGGCATGAATGGTGAGAGAGAGGGAGATCCCTGCAGAGAGGGCCAGCTCTACTCAAGATTTTCAGTTTGTACAAGCAGTGCCTATATATGGGGGTAGATGGCAGTGTTGTATCATGAGTGACTGCTAAAGATGGCTTGAGAGTGAAAGCTGCACCCTTTCTCTGAACTTAGTTTCTTATATGATTTTTGAGCCTCGTTCCATGCAGTGAATGTGTGTGCGTGTGTGCGTGCGTGTGTGTGTTTGTGTGTGTGTGTGTGTGTGTGTGTGTTAGGTTGGGAGGTGGCAGGAGATCATATCCGTTCTGGAGCAGGTGGTTCAGATAATGATTACCTCATCTTAAACCTTAAAGTGCCTGGATTCAGGTGAGGCAACCCTGTAAAGTGGTTAATGTAGAAGAATGATGACAAGTATAAAGAAGTGTAAACAAACATTGCAGTGTAAAGAAGATTGAGGTGTGCAAATATAAAGAATAGAGTATGCACTGTAAAGTGCAGTGTGCTAGTTGGTGTTGATGAATATAGACATAAATAACAGACAGCAGGTTAGATACAGTGAGGCAGAGAGTTCGGTTAGTGTATTGAAGAGTTTAAGGTTGTTGTGGCATGTCCTGTTTAAGGAGTCTTATGGCCTGAGCAAAGAAGCTCCTCCTGAGCCTTTCTGTTCTGGTTATAATACTCCTGAAGCGTCTGGCTGATTTCAGCAGTTCAAACAGACAGTTACTGGGGTGAGACGAGTCTCTGATGATCCTGGTTGCTCTGGTCTTGCTTTATTTTGTGTAATGCTTCTTGTTGGATATATATATATAAGCCCTGTCTGCTTGTGTGTCTCAGGTTGCCTACATCAGTCAGTGGAACCACTGGAACTGAGTTTGGACGTGTCACTTTCGTGTTTGAAACCATCTGTTCGGCTGACTGTGAGCTGTATTTCATGATGGTGAGTGAGTCCGCGCAGGTCTGTCTGTGTGTGTTCACTTACAGAACTCCGTCAGCCCTTCAGCATTTTGGACATCCTACAGCATCCATCATTAGTTTGGTTCATTTTTTTTTTTTTACAGGAGTTACTTTTGTTGTTTTTGCAGGACACGGACAGAAGGAGCACTAGTGTGGTGGAGTCGTGGGAGGGCAGTAAGGAGAAGCAGTCCTACACGCACATCATGACTAAGAATGCATCTGTGTCTTACACATGGGCCTTCCAACGCACTAACCAGGCTAAGGATGTCAGTACCCACACATACAGACACATTTATGAACAGATTCTTCAAATGTACCCCTAAGGGACCTGTCAAGATTGAACTTGCCTTCCTCACTCTGCTTACAATTTTACTCCCATAGTAATATTGCTGTCATATGGTGGTAGTGGCCTAGTGGGTAAAACATTTGCCTGTGAACCCAATGACCACAAAGTCACAGGTTCAAACCCCCCACTTTCTGCCACTGTGTCCTTGAGCAAGACACTTAACCCTCAGTTGCTCCAGAGGAACTGTCTCTGTAACTAATGATTGTAAGTCGCTCTGGATAAGGGCGTCTGTTAAATGCCATAAACAAAGACTCTTCATATCAAAACCTAATTTCTAGTTTCTCTTTTTATTACTTCACGCTGTTTGCTGCCCTTTTCCATTATGTTATGCTATAAAAATATTATAAAAAATGATATAGAAAATTCTAAAATCTCATTCCATTAATGAACATCTTTTCCTTCTCCTAAAAAAACACCAATTTTAAAAGTTTTAAGTCAGCAATAATGTCACTTTTATAAGTTACCGGAAAATAAGCATCTAAATTCTTTCGGTCTTTGTCTCTCTCTCTCTCTCTCGTCTTCAGGTGCGTCAGTATGTGAATGATATGGTGAAGATCTACTCGATCACTGTAACGAATGCTCTAGATGGTGTAGCCTCAGCGTGTAGGGCTTGTGCTATAGAGTCCCAGCAGCCTGGCTCAGCCTGTGTGCCGTGCCCAGCTGGCTACTACATAGACGAGGAGACCAACCAGTGCCAGGAGTGCCCACCCAACACCTTCCTCTCAGGACACCACGTCTACGGCCGAGACGCGTGTCAGCCCTGCGGCCCAGGCAGTCGCAGCAACAAGGTGGATGCTGAAGCTGAGTGTGTTTGTTGGTGTGATTTTTTGGATGTATATGGCATTTGGAAATATTATATGGCAATGTTATGGGATTGTATGTGTTTTGTGCTGCCATGCATGATGAATTGAAGGGTGATATAAGAGTTATGTTGGTATTGGTAGATAACTGCTTATAAAAATACAGACATTGGACCAATGTTTAGATTAGACTGACATTTCATACTCATATCTGATATTTAATGTACTCTGAAAGAGCAGAACAGTGAATGCATTACAGTGAAATGAAGTGAAATAAATAAAATGTCTGCATTTTATTTAATTCACTGTATTTGGGGCCCTACAAAAGTAAATCTTAGAAAAACTATAAATCTCATATTCCCTGTAATAGATCCTGTCGTAGATCTAATTTCTACATTTTTTTAATTATATATTCATCAGCATGGGCCAATATGTACATGAAAAATACTGGATACTGGCATCGATTCGTGATTCAGATTAGTGCATCCCTAGTTAGTTCCCTGAAGAACTACATGTAACAATAAGTGTTAAATAGTTGTAACAAAACTGTATTAGAGAAAAAAAAACTTCAAAACATCGCAGGAGGTGTTTATGTAATTAGTATTGTAATAGCTTGTGGATCTCTTGAATGCAGTTCCTTGTCTGCTGGCTGTCCCATCCACACAACCTATAACACTACTAGTGATGCACGGGTCAACCCGCAACCTGGGTCAGGCACATCCGGGTCAGGGTATTAGATGATTTAGCCAATGCGGGTCAAAAAGTGACAAAACAGCCATTCGACTAAACTATAAATAACTTACAGAAACATTGCAGGTGGGACCGGGCAGGTTAGTTCTCATAATGGGCCGGACCTGTTACCTGTGCCGGATTATACAATACAAAAGGAGTAGCTAAAGTTCAATAGAGTTGTATGATGTCCAGCACTGGGCTATGATTTTTTTTTCCAAAGAATCACTCATATCATAAAAAACTCACATTTCTTGCTTTTTAAAATTATGTTTCCTACTTGGTGTTGCCTACTTTGTAACGACCGTTAAAATTTGTAATCATACTGTCCAATCTCTGCTGTCCAATGTTTTGAATTTATCGTAGTTGTAAGGTCACAAGCATAAACACAATTAAGTGTAACTGCTCATTCAGCTTAGTGTTTTAGTCCTCCCGTTCGCAATGATTAGCGGTGTTGATATTGGTGACAGTCTGGAGCAGAATTATTAGAGCAGAACATTTGAAGATGAAAGATTTAAACAAAATGTATCATTGGATTCTGATATCCGAAAGAAGTTCTGAATGTATCAGCCCAGTTCATACAGGCCACGTAATTAGTACATAAGTCATGTACATACACTATATAGTTTAAGAGTATTCAAATACACCGGCTAGTTTAACTTCTGTAGAAAGGCATAGTTAATAGATTGGGGTGCTCTGGAGCCTCTGCACATGAGCCCAAAGTCTCCATGCTCAGTGCCAGGCAAAACTAAGTCTGTTTCGCGCTGTTAAAAGATAAAGACCACCTAGAAAATAGCCTTGTAGAAATGAATTATGACTCCTTTTGGTATATAAAGCCAGACAAATATTATAGGATAAAATCTAAGAAGAATGAAGAGTATTAGCCCTTTAAATTGTATGTTTTGCATTTTAGGAGCACAGCTTGTGTTTCAGTGACTGTTTGTTCACACACACGGAGCTGAACCAGACTTTTCAGTTTGACTTCAGTCCTATGGGTTTTACTGGCTCCATCATGAACGGCCCCAGTTTCACTTCCAAAGGCACCAAGTACTACCATCTCTTCAACATCAGCCTGTGTGGGCTTGAGGTACAGGTTTTTATTGGACTTATGTGGTATCATGTGTCTCAGTCAAATTGTTCTGGCAAAAATGGTCTCCATGCTTAATGTTCTCAGGGTCCCAGGTCAGCCGTCTGTTTAGATAATGTTACAGACCTATCTGATAAGGATCCTCATAGTGGTGAAGCCAATTCAGTTGAAGCCTTCGTCTGTCAGTCAACGGTCATCCCTTCTGATGGGCGGGGCTTCAGGGTAGCCCTCTCTTCACAGTCCACCACTTTGGCAAACTCATTTCTTGGTGAGTAAGGAGGAGTGTTTGTTCTCTGTGCAGGATCTGCAGTGTGTCGTGTCTTATTTGGCACCTTAGTCTTTCACAAAATACACAATTATATTTTATAATTGCCTTTTTTACCTCCCTGCCTAGGGAAAATACAATGTTCACAGTGCCACCTAATGTATTGCAGGAGCAATTGTTCAAAGTTGACATGAATTACGTGCCTGGTTCTAACCTTCATGAATCTGACTGCCCCTGTTTGACTTTGATCTGTGATTGGAATTTGATTGTGGAACACTTTTGTTGTACCTGTTTACTACATTTTGACCCTGAACTGTTAACTTCACAAGTAATTGCAAGTAACATTTTATCTGCAACTGAGTCCGATCTCCTCCAGTTCTTACAGAGGCACAGAATAGTATGTAATCATTTTTATAAATACTTGTGTTGGAAACCCGTTTGATCTGCATAATTGTTAACAATTTTTTGCCCGACAAGTAAATATATATTTTATTATACTGTACTAGAAGAGGTACCCATATCCTTCTTAATTGAGTCACAACTGTGCCATGTTTCTCTCCCTCCATCATCTTTACTGTGTGTGTGTGTGTGTGTGTGTGTGTGTGTGTTTGCGTGTGTGTGTGTGTGTGTGTGTGTGTGTGTGTGTTTGAAGGGAAGAGATAATTTCCTAAGCTCTGTGTTCCTCACTAAGAGAGTCTGTATTTGTTTTACAGGAGCCACAGTGGAGAAATCACTCAATGGAGTTACAGCCAGACCAGAACTCTTCCCCACTCCCCCTAAGAGAGTCCCAGACGTCAACTTCTACTATCGGTAATAGCACAGGGAATGCGCCAACTAAACCCCTGTCCTTTTTGCTAGTCCTAGATAAAAAGCCCTGTTGGCCCTGTGGAGTGGCTGTGTGTTTTAAGGAATATTGTCCACACTGTATTGTTGTGTTCCATTCAACGCTCGTAAGATTGATGTGTACTTGCTTTGTATATTAATTGAGCTAACTTGTGCTGTTGTGTGCAGATCTCAACAGACAACGTCCTCCTGTGAGAACGGCAGAAATACAGTGGTGACGCTACGCTGTAACACTGAGAAGAGTGCTAAAGGAGAAATATCAGTGCCCAAGTATGCTGCATTACATTTAGCACGTGCTTTTTACAGTGCAAGCACTAAATAAACAGTCACCATTCATCTTGTTCTGTAGTTAAAGTGACAGTTGAAACAACCACAGTGATTTTTCTGCCTTTTTTGCTATGCCTGTCCTTATGGAAATGCGAGGTTCATGGTTTTTTTTAAGCATTTGGCTCACACCAGCTAGTGCGGACTGTGCTTAGTGGAACCCAGTCAAAGTGTCTCCCACTGAGACAAAAAGAATTCAGATCATATATCATAAAGACTGAGAGAGTAGAGTTCAGTCTCTTGGCTCCTCAATTAGTGTGAAAGCCAAAGTTTTCGTGTAACTTTTGTGAATTTGCAAATTCCTGCACCAATAAGGGTTACGCCTTATAGAGATCTACTTTTCAAATGATTAAATAAATCAGTTGTTTGTATTTATATATCATTAAGAACAGCACTATAATGGCATTGGCAACTTTCTGTATTTTGTCAGGAGACATTTGTCAGCTTTTATATATTGTACAAGGGGTTTGCTGAAGTGGGACTAAAGCGCACCCCACCGCAGGTTTCACAGATCGGTAGAGGGTAGGGGCATGTTGGGGTACACAACGGACAAACTTATGAATTCCCACCAACCAATCATCATGTCCCCCTAAACCCACTACACACTTGTGGCAAGTGGCAAAAGCAAAATAAAACAAAAATTTGAGTGTACTGCCCTAGTTGCTGTGTACACCTGCTGTGAAATGCTATATTGAGGGTTTGTATGTATCACTTCATACTGACTGCATTCTAAAAGACATTTCTTAAAGTGTTAGTCTTTTGGAGACATGGTTTCCTTTTGATTCTTTCTCCTCAATGTGTGGCTCCTTCGGACAGATCTGTTGTCGATATTTCGCCCTATATTTTCCTTACCTATAGTGAGGAGGCTGTGGCAGTTAAGTCTTTTTTGCCATGAATTTTTTCAGCTTTTAGCTATTGTAAAGTAATTGCAAAAGTGAGACCATCTTTATTTTCTTCCGAAGTTGATTTTGTTTTTCAGCTTTTTCATAGTATGGTCTGTTACATTAGACCGAATACACAGAGACATCTGACACAGTTTACTTCTGCATATTGTACCAGTTCTAAAAGTGACATCTTTATATTGCTTATTCACTATATGGAAAAAAGTATTGGGACACACCTGTTTTTCAGGTTTTGGGCTAGGCCTCTTACTTCCAGTGAAGGGCAATCTTAATGCTTCAGCATACCAAGACATTTTGGACAACACCATGCTTCCAACTTTGT
>JBBPCZ010000019.1:10653866-10666767 GCA_037974445.1 Brycinus macrolepidotus | reverse complement strand
TGTGTGTGTGTGTGTGTGTGTGTGTGTTTTTAAATAAATAATATATCAAAATGTAAGACTTGCTTGTGGAACTGGGTTCAGCAGAAAGGTCATGGTACTTGGTGTTGCACACAAATGCAGGCATTCAGGGACAAAAAAATGAAAATATTTGTTAAAATAATGAAAGCTGCTTAAAATAATGGACAGATTTGACAGACCTTGTTTAACCTTTCCACACAGTGCAGCGATAAATGGAGTTGAGACATTCAAGCCAAAACAAAACGAATAGCAAGCCTACTTTCACACCTCCCTGAATTAGTAAGTCTGTCTGGCGTTGTAATTATCCTGTAGACTTCAGAGGGATGCCTGTATGCTCAACATTAGAACTAGAAAACTGCATGTTGACGTGCTGGAACACCTACTGGTATGACCTGAGAATTAGCATTTCTCAGTGCTATTTATGCTAATCCCGATGAAGGACTTTGAGTGACAACCTTGTCTCTGCGTGGTCAGAGAGAACCTGGGAAGGAAGGTCCAGGTTCTGGCAGAGGAGGGAAGAGTGCCTTTGCTATGGCCCCATATTTCCTCTACTTTTGAGGATGGTGATGCAACTCAGTATGCAGTCCTTGTCTTTTTTCTTGTTGTGTTTGGAGTGAACTGAAAGCCATGCAACTGTATCAAAGTGACATTCACAGACTCTTGATCAGAATTTTGATATAATAAATGACTGTTTCCACTGAGAATGTCTCTGTGACTTTATTCAAGGTTCCTTCAAAGATATATTTTTTTTTCATTGAGGACTTTTATCATCATGTTCTTCAGTTGCATTTGTGACTGGTTGAGCTGGATGCTGTATGCTGACTACTGATTGCTGATAGCTCTTCTTTGACTGACGGCTCATTTTGCACCAGAACCACCCCTCCTGCCTCTCCAATATCTGATCCTCCCTCCACCTTTTCACTTTCCTTCTTTTTCTTCACTTTAGTACCTATCACACCCTCCTGTCTGCAGCTCTCTCTTGAAGGCAGGGGTGCTGTTTAACCTGAGAAAGTGCAGACGTGCTGTTATTTCACATAAAGGCCTGCACCAGGGCCATTAGAAGTCCACTGAGAGCAGGGGCAGTGTGATATGGACATTATACCAAATCCCCCTCTCTCTCCCTCTCTCTCTCTCTCTCTGTCACACACACATGCACATGCTCACTCCCACTCACCTGTCCTCTCTTTTCTCTGAAGAGGTGGTGTGGCTGATAAAAGGGAGGCTTTTCAAAGGCTTCAGCACTTCCATTGCATTATTCCGGCCAGAAAATCCCCAGCAAAATTTGCCTTCCATTTTCCCTGCTCATAATCTACGCTCTGCCCTCTTTAGAAACCCAGCAGCTGGCTGATTGGACATCAGCAGAATAATTCACCGTGTGAGAGGGGAAGAGAGGATGAGCAGACTGAAGTTTTGGAAGAAAGAGACTGTGTGGCTTTTGTCATTGCAGTATGGCTCAATCTCTCCTTGAGTAACTGAGAGCCAAGGTCCCTGCTGGGAGATATGAAGGAGTGTGTTTCAGAACTTTTTTCCCAGTAGTCTCCATTCACACCCCTTTATTCTTGAGTTTCCAGTTTATTAGAAACACCTACCTTTTACCTGAACTCACTGGCCAGTTTATGTACAATGTGAGTGAAGTGAAATGAAGTGACCATTTTGTCATGTGTGAACACACAGTGTGAACAGCACAAAATTCTTGCTCTGCTTTAACCCATTCACCAAATGAAGCAACGGGCAGCCAGAAACACAGAGCCCAGGGAGCAGTGAATGGGGACGGTATCCCTAGCAGAAGGGGCAACTCCCTAACCACTAGGCCACCAGCTGCCCCATGTGAGTGTGTACGCGGAACAGCAGCACACCTGTACATAAACGTGTACACTTACTGGTTGTTTATTAGACACATGGTATTGGTGTACAATTAGAAAACATAGTTCATCTTTTTTAATGAGGACTGCATTAGAAACCACCAACAAGCCCCCAGGTTACCATCATACCTTTCAGGTGTGGCCAGACGTGAAAAATCCAGTAATGAGGTGTGTCCTACAGGTGGAGACAGTGTTGCCGTGAAAACTGACATTGAAGGAAGGGTGACGGGGTGATGCATAGATTGAACAGCTTGTAGGGCCTGAGCGAGCTGAAGCTGTCCATTCATCAGATGATTCATGGTTTCCTTGTGATGTCCCAGTAGGGAGCCCTGAGAAGCTCTGGCTGCTCTAAGGAGGTCCTTTTCTGATGGCTCCAATGTTGGCTCAGTCATACTGTTATATCCATCACGTAGTGGCGGACTCAAGTGGAACCCGTGTCGCCCAGAGCCAAGGTGGTGAGCGTACTTATTACACCACTGGAGCGGTACTGAGAGAAGTACTTATCTACTAAAGAATGTAGAAAAAAAAGAAAAGAAAGATAGGAAAAGTAAAAGTGGGAATAAACAGGAAAGGTAGGAAAAGGCGAAAGGTGGGAAAAGAAAACGAGATAAACCAAACTAGAACCACTAAAGGGAAAAGAGGAAAAAAGGTGAACTTAAACACAGGGAACTAAGAAAAGAATAACAAAGCTAAGAGGGCGTTGAAGGGAACTAAATAAACGGAGTATGAGGAACTGAGGGAGCAGGGTACAGTGGGTGCATGGAATGGAGCAGAAAGAACTGGCGAAAGGAAACAGAGTATTAAAAGAAAGTAGACCATAAACTGTGCCAGAGAAGAAATCAAAGAAAAGAAAACATTAACAGAAACAAAAGCTAATGCATGGGAGAAAATTTGATAACAGTAAGAGACTTACTGAAGACATGGTGCCGGTGAGAGGAAGTACTATGTGTGCAAAACGTGAGGAACTAAATGGTAAGAGAAACGACCAGAAACAGGTGTAAGAATAACAGAGAAGAGTACAAAGTAAGGCTAAAACGTGATATGAAGAAAACTCAAAGGATAAAGGAAATACTAGCAATTGGCTGAATCTGAGACGTGGAGATAACTGAGAACTGGTAAGAAGCGAGTTTAAATAGGGTGAGTGATAATAACAGTAATTAGATACAGGTGAGAGGAAGATAACAAAAAAGGGAAAAAAAGGTCGGTAAAGAAAATGGAAAGAGTAGAAGAGTTCCTCCCCCAGGCCGCTGCCTGGAGTAATACCAGCCGGGATGTAACCCCCCCATGCATCTTCATGCTTTATTTGTTCATTCTCACACTGAAAACATGAGAGAAACTGAATTAAAATAAATTTGATCTAAAGAACCCCCCAAAACTCCAGTTTCTGGCACTCCAAGAAATGTATATGAACAAATTTGAAATGAAGTTATGTTTTTACTTTTTAAATGTCCACCTGAGTGTCCTGGAACTCTTAGGTGGTTATCTAGAACTTCCCCTATCCCTGGAGTATAAATATGAGGTGACACAAAGGCCAGATTCCCCCATGCCCAAGACGTCCTTTCTGAAGAATGAATATTTCTGAATATTCAATATAAAACAAAACAAAACGTTCAGAAAACACACCCAGATGTACGACAGCAGGTTATTGTTTATTATGATGTCCTTGTTATTGCACACACTGCACCATGGGTACTGTTCTATTGCTTTTGTGTTCGACCGGAGTTCAAAGTTCAGAGTCACCCGAGACAACACAGGGTTCCTTAACATTATGTTACACTGTTTACAAGTTGGGAGCTGACAGATAGACAGAGAGAGAAACAAATCCTCTCTGTGGTAGCACTGCATCAAATCCATGCACAGCACACAGAAACTATCAACCTCTTTCCCAGAGCCGAGCTAATTCCCTTTCCTATAAACGAGAATAGGAGAGCAAAGCCCGTGTCTGACCTTTGCCATCACCTATAAGTCACTTGTCTCCTTATGTTTATATGTAACATGATAATAAACAGGTTATGGAGTTTTAATCAGACCTGGACATTTGAACCAAACCTAAATGTAGCATAATCCACAGCCTGACAAGATTCTGTCCCAATCTAACCCCAAATCACCTGGAGACTAAATAAAACCTTACATTCCTAATGAAAACTCCTGTTTACCCCATGAACGCTAGACATAGTATAAAGTGATCAATCTTTCATGTCAAGGTATTGATACAGTGTTACTAATACTCAAACTATCTTGTAATGCAGAGCTTTAGGCTTAAGAATCTTGAATCTTGAATCCTGAATCTTGAATCTAGGCTACCACGTAGTGACAAGGGCCATTATTGACTCATTAACAAATAAATTCCAAATTAGCCCAACCAATTCTTGGCTGCCCAAAATGAAATATGAGTTCCTACTAAAGCAGGGGTACATGCTGACCACAATTGGTTAAAACTGGGAGACAGCCAATGAGAAACCCAAATGTGAAATCTGAACCTGAGCCCAATAAATATAGGAGGAACGACTGAATCCTGATATGAATGGCTGTATCCCATCAGGTTTAGAAACGTATTTCGAGCTGTGGCTGGTTGTGGTGATGAGTGCGAGTGTGATTCGCAGTGAATCCTCACCCCTCACTGTTGTTAGGAGGTGACTGCAGGGGCTGAACTTCACCCGGGGATGAGTGGATACGCTCTGATAACTGTCTCCCAACAGTCTGCTGTTTCTAAATGCCTTTAAGCCATTCAAATAAAGCAGTTTGGTGCTCTGCTCCCCTCGCTGCTCCTCTCCTGCTCAAAAGCATTCCTAAAGAGTCTGGTAAACCGCTGTCCCCTAGCAACTTGACATGCAGGGAGAATCAGTGAGTTGCAGACTTGGGGGAGTGTGAGTTATAAAGCTTACAACAAAGAGGGCCCAGACTGCAGAGGGTTGCAGAGCACTGGGAAAAAAAAGAAAAACGCATGTGACTTTATGGGGCAGGAGCTGCTTTCCATAATCCACTGTGCTCTCTCTCTCTCTCTTTCTCGGTCGCTCTCTCTCTCTCTCTCTTGCGCGCTCTCTCTCACTCCAATCACACATAAATGCTCTTCACATTTACTTCGAAAACACTAACTTTCCATCTTTCTGTGTCTGTCTTGTTTTGTCTAGTCTTACCACTGAACACGACCTAAAAAGGGACAATATAAAAAATGACTTATAGTGAGAAATGCAAAACAGAGCAACCAATTCATCAAGCAGTTTATGTGTCCAGATTTACTAAATGCTGCTGGGATAATTGAAAAAGTGTATGCGTATGTGTATGTGTGTGTGTATGTGTGTGCTCGCATTATCTTACTGGAAGACAAAGTCTGTGTTGTTGATTTGTCTGTTTACCTTTTTCATACCCATTGTGAATTTATAGTTGTTAGATTTATTCTACTTTTATCATTCCTCTGTGCATATTCGCTTACACGTCCGCCTTGTTAGCTGACATGCAGTTGTACGTGTTTGCTGTCACAATGGTGAATAATGAATGCTGCTTTTCTAGGTCACTGTTCCGTGTCTGTTTGCCATGTCAAGTTATTATGTGTGCGTCATTCCACTTGGAAAAAAAAAATGATAAAAACCAAAAATGATTTTGACTTACGGAGCCTGACAATTGAATAAACTGCTCATCAGAAGAGATGACTGGGTGTGGCTAAAAATAAGATCAATCAAACGCAGCTCCAAACAAACCAGTGACATGACTACAGATTTGTCATCGACCCGTGTACCCCCTCCCTCCCAACCCAAAGCACACCAGAATGTAGAAATGTATAAAACACAGGGATGTAAAAAAAGACAAATGTAAAAAAATTGGCTCAGCCCCCCTTTGCCTAAAGGCCTAGAGGAGGCTTTCATATCAAACTATTGAACTCATGATAAGGCACGAAGAGCCATTAAACAATGGATCACCACTTACACTCACTCCCATCTCATCAAACGCTTCACACATCATAAATACGTCACGGTTTTGTAAAAGTTTAACAATCAAGACCACTTTGTATAGGCGTGTGTATCCTTTGTGAGAAGCAGTTCACGTAACGCACTAGCAGACACTATGAGAGCTTACTAAAAGGACCGTGTCCCTGCTTGGAATGAGACACTGTGGAAGTCGAGGCATGAGATTCCCCTCTTTACACCCTCTATACACTCCCAACGTTATCACCCTATTAACAGAAGCATTGTTTCTCTCTACAACACTGTCAACTTGTGCTGTTAAAACCATCAGTAAGATTATGTACAAAATATACAACATAGAAATACATACATAAACAAGAAATTATTCCAATGAGGCCTACAAAAGAAAACGACCAGTTTGTCCAGTATTGCAGGCATTTCCACACGGATCAGTCACTTCTTACCCCTCCTCAGTCAGAAAATGCATCGTATTGCAACGGCGCTCACGTTTCCTGGTCGTTTACAACAGACATAGTAAAGCTATCAAAAAACAAAAGTCTCCAAAATCACTCTAGAAAGTTTTTTTTGTTCTTTTGTTTCTCTACAACAATATCAGTTAATATGTACAAGCCCTAGAAAATAATTTAATAGTAATAATAATAATAATAATACACAATTTCTACACACTGTGGACGGGCGGAGTTCCTGGGCGGAGCACAATGTGTGCTGATTGGCTAACAGTCGCTAACAGAGCAATAGTTAGAGGAGGGGTCACAGAGATGAAGTGGTGGAGTCGACGATTTCTCTGCCGTTACACACCGTCGGAACGTAGTGGGCACTCACAGAAGCTGGAGAAAGAGAAAGAGAGAGAGAGAAAATGAGAACTCGACAACCAAGGTTAGACTGGTTGCCTACAATAAAAAAGTACAAGCAAACTTCAGAAACTTCAGAATTCATAGACTGTCTGTGCTAGACTTCTTCTCTCTCACCCCCCCCCCCCCCCCACCCCGCCCACATAGGCAGCGTTTTCTTTTCTTTGCAGTGTCTGTCATATTATTTATTAGAAAGGTGAAAAATAAATAAAGATGAAACTGTTTACCAGGTTTTTTTTTTTTGGGCCTATGCATTAAACATTAGAGAAAAGGCACTGGGCTCTGCGTATGTGGGATTATTACCATGCAGCTGGTAGAATCACCACTGCTCCCTCACATACACAACGGCATCAGGTGGAAACACTGACACCCCGAGTGTGCCTTCAGTTAACAAATCAAAGATGAGTAATCACTACAAACTGCTTAAGGAAGGGCAGCAAGAACCATCTGTTCGGCCAAGTCCCACACCTGCTTTATTCCTGAAAATATATTCCCTGTTACTAATCACTCCAGATACAGCTTTATTTGCTAGCATTATACATTCAAATGAAGACAGCCATTTTCAATGTATATGAGGGACTACATATGGTTTGTTGGTATGACACATTGATATGTTCATCTCCATATGGATTTGTTATTGTTATTGAGTAATTGTTTCTAAGGATCCATGGACTGCTAAAGGAGGACAAAAACCTTCAATTCGGCATCACTGTATTGCAATTATTTCATAATCTTTTTTACTTTTTTGTCATGTAATGAAGGTACAGTATACCTGCGCTTAATGCAGACAGCTTAGCTTTATAAATTGAATTAACCATTGCAATGACAATGCTAATTTCTATTAGTGACTCCATGCAATTTCCAGTCTTATATTAACACCAAGCATACTCTGCATACTCTGCATAGTAATTCAAATGATTTGAGTGTATGGAGTAGAAAGACATTTGAAATTCAGCCTTGGTTTAAGGCTACTTAAGACAGATTTAACTAACATGAACATCTGACGATCGTAGGACATACAAATAAGGTATTTTTATTTTTATAAGGCAGTTTTACATGAATTATGCACACATTATACAAGTATTTTAATTCAAAGCCTACAATATTCATAGGGAAGCTTTTTAGCCGGTTAGATATCTTAAAGAGGTATGGATGCTAAAAAGAAGATGAATTTTATGTTTACCAACTTCACTGAACTCATCATTTGTAATCTGCAGGCCTTCACCAACAGAACTAGTTCTCATAAGAATTTAAGAATATTCTTTCACTTGGAAAAGTGCAGAGCTTTGTGAAAAATGCTTTGTTAATCTAAAGTGTTGTTTAGCTTTGCTTCATTTAAAACATTTGTTTCAACTTGTATAAATCTAGTTCAATTTCTTCCCTCATGAAGTACACAGTTTACAGCATGGGTCCTTACCGTGTGAAGCGTATGTAGTGGCAGGGCCACTGACGCTGAAACGGTTGAGGTTGAGCCGGTGGCTGGTCACGTTCTTCTGGGGTTGGAACATGATGATGTGGACCTTTGGGGCAAACATGCACCCCAGCACCACAAACCCACTCAGACTCACCGATATACACATTGTGGTGGTCTGAACCTGGGAGAGAAAGAGCGAGAGAGAGAGACAGACAGAGAGAGAGAGACAGAAAGAGAGAAAGACAGGGAGGGAGTAAACAGCTAATTTACTCAGCACTTCAGTCACCTCCATGATCTCCACAGTTTCTTTCAGACATGCTGATAATCAAATGCCATTAGTTAAAGTAGAAAAGAGAGGGAACAGTGAGAGTAGTTGAGGGAACACGGGGGATAATTGCAATAGCAGTTAGCACTGTGGCTGCATAAATAGTGTTTGATTAGATGCTATTTGGACATCTTCCATTAACAGGCTAATCTTCTCCACTCAAGGTCTAGATTTTCTCTCTTTTAGTGCCTCCCTGCCACTCTCTCTTGGATTACTGCTGTGACTGAGACACTAAGCAGGAGAAGAATAGATATAAAAACTAAACTGGGTTGGAATTTCCTCCTCAGGGGAAACTATATCTTCACTGAGAACACAGGGACGCCTCCACCAAAGCTAATGAATCAGCCTGGAATGCTTTCACGGTGATGGGATAAACAATATGGCATAATCTGTTTTAGTTGGTCCTCTGTCTTCAGTACTAATACTCTGCTAGATGCACGGCATACTAACTACATCTAGACCGTAGTTACTGATGGAACTATTAGACTTGTACCTTTTCTGTCTGTACGTCTGTCGGTCCCTGTGTTCATTCTCTGATCTGGCCTTCTCTCCAAAGTCTCTCAGTGTTTCTGCAGGAATCTGCACTCTGTTTAAAGCAGTCCCAAAGGACTGGGCCCTCTCAAACGGAGATGCTCTCTCTCTCCCACTTCATTGACTGCAGCCTTGGAAGACCCGCAAAGAGCAGACGGAGCAAACTGAGAAATGTCCTGCACGCGTCAGCAGGATGTTTGTCTATACAGCAGTGTGGAGCTACGTAGTGTGTCTCCGAGGCTTCTGAATGCGTATGCAGTACATACGATACAGGACTGGGCTAATCACATTTCACTGTTACTTGGTATCCAAATCCGTGACTAATTCTGTTGGAAAAAATGCTGAGTTTCAGTGCTTGCATTACACTGACACCTGAGGCTCGACACATCCATTGTGAAGGTCTGGCCGATTAAGTGCAGTGTTTATTATGGACTTAAAATCACTCTCTTCTTTTATTCCACTGACTTGGCACACCCTTGTGCGTCCTACTGTATAATGCATATCTTACTCAACAGCAGGCAACTCTATGCCTGGGGAGCACAATTGCCTGGTGGTTTCAACAGCACTGTTAATTCTCCACTCCATTTAGTTTTTTTCAGCCCAGTGCAACTCAATTCAATTACATTTCATTCAGTTTTTTTTAACTCCCTGGTAGGCTGAGTTATTTCAAAAACATAATAATTATTATAATATTTTCTTGTTTAAAAAAAATCCACATTACCAAGTACACTGTTACCCATCTGACTGTTCGGCATTATGCCAGTTTCCACACTTTCAATGACAGGCACAATAGGGAATTGAGTGCTGACGGCTCCACCTTGTGGAAGTTTTTTAGCCTGTTAAATGGGTTAATGGTTGAGGGAGTTAAAACCAGGTACGAAAAAAAAAGAAACATTTGGGAATCATTATAGCACCTCCTCCAAACATAGCTGTGGAAAACCATAAAGTATTATATTTTCATACTTCTACAAATCTTCTGAACCATCAGAACACTTGCATGGAAGATTCTTGGAAATTTTTCACAGACAGTACGCTGTATCACAACCAGGCAAACCTAGATCAGAAAAAATGGAAAATTTGATCTACCTTAATCTTTTGGCTTATTAGTGACCAGTAACAATGCATTGTTT
Organism: Brycinus macrolepidotus; assembly: GCA_037974445.1. NCBI lineage: Eukaryota > Metazoa > Chordata > Actinopteri > Characiformes > Alestidae > Brycinus > Brycinus macrolepidotus. The sequence goes on along the minus strand of JBBPCZ010000019.1, from coordinate 10,656,713 downwards.
TACCATACAATGCCCTTTTTACACTACTTCCCAGTTTTCTAAGACGTACCCTGTAGTCACTGGATGTGACATAGAACAGTAACAGTAAAAAGTAGTAAAACATTACGTATACATTAAAAATTAAATTAGGCCTACCTAGTTCTCTCTCAGTTCTATTTCTCAAAATGAGTATTGCCTGTTAAGGACAAATGTTGGGCTACTTGTCAGTCATTATGGTACCTGATTATATTGTCCTTTCATCCGGTCATGCTTGTAAAGGCTGTGTTTTTAGGGTTAACGGGTGATAAGTGATGTTTGTGGGCACATTCTGCTTAGTAATTGTTGCCAGTTGTCCTATCTGATAGAGGGGTTTCACAAAATCATAAGGGTTACACAAGATTGTATGTAACACTGTCAAGTTGAAGAAGGCATCCTTTGGTTTTATGTCCTGAAACAGAGAACACTTAGTTGTCTCAACTTTTAGTTTATAGCTCTTCAAGCAATCAGATTATATCCCAATATGTCAGATTTATAGTTTTGTCAAGTTTATGTCAAATTTTAGAGTTTTGACTGCCTGCACAGCCCTTTTATCGTCTGCTAATGTACCTGGGCTAGTACAGAATCCCACTGGCATCCACTTAAAATGATATTAGCAACCACTTTATACATCCTAATAGTCTTTTCCAGATTATTAGGGTGTACACTAACCTGCCATTACCCTTGAGCTTAATCTAACATCGAAAACATCGTAAACAGGGATACACATCTTTATGCATTATTGCACTGAGCTCCTACATTTGTCTGACAGCGGGGTGTATATCTGATGTAAAGGTGGGTGAAGATGTTGGCAAGATATGGTATGGCTGAACAATTTAGGGAAATATCTATCTGCAGTTTTTCTGACCAGTATTGCCATCCATCCATCCGTTCATTATCTGAACTACTTATACTTAACCGCATTTCATTCATGGGGGTGCTGGGACCTATCCCTGCGGTCATAGGGCAAAAGGAAGAGAAACACCCTGGACACGTTGCCAGTCCATCACAGCCAGTATTGTAATTGCTACTTCAGTTTATTCATTTATTATTTTTTATTTTAGTGTTTTATGTAAATTAACTCAAGACCTTTTTTTCAAGAAGACCAGCACATCCCATTTTTGCACTTGAGAACTGAACCCTGAATGCAGTGTGTCTGACTGCCAACAAACTTTGCATTATTAGATTTCATTATTCTTCAGTTTCCACAAATAAAAAGATAAAAATGAATAAGGCAGCTCCTGCATTTTGAAAATCGCAATTCAAATTGTGATTTTTCCTTTAAAAAAGATTAATGGTTCATTCTAAACATGAAGATGAAGTGCATGGTAGCTTTCAATCTCCTGTTTTTTTTTTTAGCATCATCACATCTAGCTAGTGGGTGGGAACTGATTATGACTAATTGGGAGAAAATTGGGTACTCAAACATCTGGGGTATTTACTATTAATATATAGTCTTGATAGCCATAGCCTAAGTACAATGCCCTTTTTACACTACTTCCCAGTTTTCTAAGACGTACCCTGTAGTCACTGGATGTGACATAGAAGATGGGCAGGAAGGCCAGCCAGATGATGCAGGTGGTGTACATGGTGAAGCCAATGAATTTGGCCTCGTTGAAATTTTCGGGGCACTTGCGGGTCTTGAAGGCGTAGACGGTGCAGAGAACCACCAGCACCACGTCGTAGCTGAGTGACAGCAACATGCTGGAGTCACGCACATTGCACTTGAGGATGACCGTTTGTCGCTTTTCAGGCAGTGTGAAGCGGCGTGTGCCCGGCACCTCCAGCAGCAGCCACACCGACACCAGCAGCAGCTGTACAGAGATGAGCGACAGGCAGATGAAGACTTGTGAGCTGGGGCTAATAAAGCGTGGCCTCTGTGCCCCGCCCTCTTTCACTCCACTGAAGATTCGGGCAATGCGATTGGTCTTGGTCAGCAGTGCTGAATAGCAGACTGCGAAGGAGGTGCCCAGGCCCAAACGCCGCAGCGCGCACACAGCTGGCGAGGGCTTGGCAATGAAGACAAAGGTCATGGAATAGGACATGAGGACTCCCAGCAGAAGGATATAGCACAGCTCGCGACCTGAAGCCTTGACAAGGGGCGTGTCATTGTGCCGGATAAAGACAGCGAAGACTAAGGAGGTGCAGACAAAGCCCACACATGCAATGGAGATGGGCCCGATGGCCCAGGCATCCTCCCACATAATGTAGTCCTCAGGCAGGTCATAGCAGCCACTCAGGTCAGCACGGGGCCACTGGCCCAGAGCGCAGGGTGCGCATGTAAACTCGTCAGGCAGGTACTCATGAGCCTCACAAGCCGTGCAGATCCAGCAGCAATACTCGCCCGCCTGCATCTTCTTCATCTCATTGGGAGCGCACGGGTCACTGCACTGGGAGGTGGGCAAAGCCCCACCCCGTGGCCACCCAATCAGGAACTCGTTGAGGGAGAGGGTCTCTGCCCACTCACCCACCTGGATGTAGCTGTACTTATCACTGCCTGGCTGGCGCTGGTAGTTGAAGATGTTGTAGCGACCCATGCCGTCTCCATACTGGTCAAACTTTACCACATTCTCTGAGCCGGGAGGAGAGAATGGAGCTAGAGAAAGAGTGAAGAAAAAAAGAAATCAAGACAAGGGGTAGTGGATAACCTCATAATGACCTGATAAATACTAGTTGCACTATGAAATCCCAAATTTCACCATGATTACAATCAATTCAATTAATTTGTTGCAGGATTAGATTCAGAGGTGTTTTGTACACTGAATACACACATTACTTTGGGCAATTGTCGATACAGTTGTTAGAAACATTAAATAAATAGTAAAAAACTAC
>JBBPCZ010000019.1:10631655-10653766 GCA_037974445.1 Brycinus macrolepidotus | reverse complement strand
ACATTGTAAATGCTAATTTTAACTTCACAAAATGGATGCAGCTGGACTGCTATCTTAGGACCTTCCATCTTCTTAAACTTTCTTAAACTATGTTACTGTGAAAGCTGTAAGTCCAAGGCTCTTAAAGTGAGGTCAAAGGGCTCCCAGACATATAGCAAGATTAAAGTTATATATACATGACAGAGGTAGGGACATTCAATATAAAATAAAGATAGCCTATTACTCCCATCCAAGTTTTTTTTCTGAGCCAGTAGTCCATAAACTTGACATGGTCTGTAAGCCAGGGTCAGTGAGGTACTAACGAAGTTTACCTTGTTTTGTCAGAGCCTTAACAACAAGAGATATATTAAACTTGGCAAAAATGGGACAATAAGCGAAGTCTGTGCACACAACTACTAAAAACTCTGTTTCTTGTATGGATGCTCTGCCCTGTTTTGTGACTTCAGTTCAACATCCATTTGAGGAATATAATGAATATCCATTAAATGATCCAACACTGGCTTGCTACATAAAAATGAATTTAAAATATGAGAAAGAGAAAACACTGCGAGGTTAGCTCTTCTGAAAGTCCCCCTGAATGTGCTCTGATCCATTTTAAGGAAGAGACAAAAAAGAAAACACTATATTCACTCAGTATAAGTGAGAGAAAAACGAGATATAGTGTAGCACACCGATCATTTGGGGGCAAAAATAATCTTTACAAAGATTAGTATAGATTAGTATAGTTTTTTTTAATGATCTAATTATAAACATTTTAATGTGTATTAAGCTCATTGTTAGACTAATAGGTTACCAAATATCATTGTTTTCTTAGCCCACAAGATGGCACTCAGATGTTGTTTTCTTTCAGTTGATACCAAGTCAGTGATAGTGTGTGTAGAAATGGTTGGATAGCGTAATGCAGTGGTTGTCAAATCAGTCTTTAGGGGCCCCCAAATCAACCACATTTTTGATCGAACCCAGCTTGCAGCACACATGTACTAGGTACTCAGCATTTTAAATGTCTTATTGTGTGTTTAAAGCTGGGTTAGAGCAAAATGTGGATAGTCTGGGTGGGTAACACCATTCCAAGCAGGAATCAGGACCACTATTATTCCAATAAAAGGCATTGGGAAAGACTTACAACATTATATTCATCACTGAGAATCGCTCTGCTCTATAAACAAATGTCTCTTCTATATAAACTATATAGCCAAAAGTATGTGGACGCCCCTCCTAATAATTCGTATTTTAGCCACACCCAGCAGGTATATAAAATGAAACACATAGCCATGCAATCTCCACAGACAGACAATGGCAGTAGAACTGTTGTACTGAAGAGCTCAATAACTCTAAACATAATACTTTCATAGGACGACACCTTTGCCAAACGTTTGCTCTGCTAGATCTGCCCCACTCGACTGTAAGTGCTGTTATTGTGGAACAGAAGCATCAACAGCTTAGCCACAAAGTAGTAGACCGCACAAACTGTCAAACATCCCCTGGAAGCAACATTAGCACAGTACTGAGCATTAGGAGCTTCATGAAATTGGCTTTCAGGTTTGGGTAGCTGTATACAATGATCACTATATACAATGCTTGGCTAGAGTGGCGTAAAACATGCCAGTACTAGACTTTGGAGCAGTGGTAAGGTGCTCACTAGAGTGATGATGGAGCCACATTTCACTATTTGGCAGTCTGATAGTAATATGCCTATATCATATTGTAATGTTTAGCATAACACAAATCACAATAGGGTAGTATTGTGAGTCAGGTATCATGATAATATTGAATCATAGTTGACATCTAATTTTCTGGATGTCAGTGGTATACTGAGCTCAATTACAATCAGAAAATTTTGCTCTTGACTACAACTTGACTGCAGATAAGCAAGACTAACTATTCAGCAGGCTTTTAAAACCATAGAGGAAGATTATGAGCCCTGCGAAAATAGTTTCTAAACAAAACGACTGTGTACTGAAATAGAGCTTCCTGTAAAGAGCACCATCCGTGAGAGGAAATGCAGTTACTATACAAAGGTGCAATGGACTTTTACGATCTTTCTCACAGTGTTTGGGTTTATGTGCTTTTAGGCTAGCACAGGTTTTTTTTTCCCCCCAACATACACACAGGACTGAAAAAAGTATCCCTTCTCCAGCACATTTATACTGCAGAGGTGAATAAACAAATCAAGTCTATTACATAGACAGCTGATATTTCAATCTCGAGCCCTGGCTGTGGAGAAGAGAGATGAGCTGAAAAAACACAGTGCAAAAAAAAAATTCCTCAAGGAATACTGAGTGTGTAGCAGAGTGAGACAGTAAGAACTCTCTTCTGTAGTGTACACTGAACAGCAAGACAGAGGAGCCAAGGCTAAAACTTCAAATGTAGAGTCAAGTATAAAACTTCTGGAATGATAATGGACAAATTAACTAGAAGTTTCTTCACATGGGTCCAGCACATCAGAAGGATGGACATGAGTGGGCTCACTAATATCTAATGCTGGTCTTAGGATGGTACATGTGATTTATCATTCGGATTGTAATTGCTCAGAGGGGCTGTGGAAGCACTGCAGGGAATGATGACTCGTCAGATAGGGAAAAGAGGTTAGGCGTTATGAACCGCATCAATCATGAACATAACGTCAATGTCAGCACTCGCGCACCACGCAGACGCATGCACATACTGTACACACACACCCACACATCTGAAGTGTGGTGGAATCCGAGAATACTTTCCAAACACACGCGTGCATGCACGCACGCACACATACACACACATACGAGTACTTCACCTTTCTGAGGTCCAAATTAACCAGTAGTTGCCTGCAGTTTGTCTGTTCATTTCCCTGTTTAATATCATCCACACTTATAATTAATAATCCTCATGCTCAGCAGACGCCCCACGCACCCATAGATTAAGTAATCAGCATCTGGTAACAGGATAATTAACCATAATATAATTACTTGCGACAAACACAAATTGCAGTTAATCAGCTTGTACTGAACCTCCAGGGGACACGGGAGCATTCTGTAAACCAACAAAAGCTTCTTAATACAGGAAAAACAAAGAGGATTTACTTTCCCATTCAAGTAATAGTGCTCTGTATGATCAATATATAAATATATTTTAGTCCCCTTGATAGGGCTCATAAGTAAAACCCAGTTTATGAAATTATTATTAATAGCTCTATTGATCTTAGTACAGCTGTATGAACATTTCAGTCCAGATCACAGTAAACCTTCTCAGGACTAGAATGAGATGAGAATTTAACTGTAGACAGACAGGCTATACTGGTGTATCTCTAGGAAGTAGAAATGGCACAATACCACTTGTCTTTTTCAGTACTGATACTAATACTGAAACCTTGACTGTCAGCTTAAGCCAGCTGTAAAATGGGCTGTTTATTATTGGGACACGTAAGGTGATCATCTAAATGTGTATTTACACACTGCTGACATAACTGCGACTGTCACATATGACCTGGCTAATGCATACTCCAGTGTTTACGTTACGTTACATGTACTTTAGGCTAGATTAGCTACACAATCAGATTGGATCTATTATTTTTTATTTGTTTTTTCTTTCAATCCAAACCAGCATTTTATATCGGTATTGTGATACAAATACTGGATAAAATAAAGGGTTCCTAAATGGCATATTGGTTTGGATGCACGGTTCTAGGAAAAACATTACACTAGTGTACAGCCTTTACATTTTGTGGAGGGTCTTTAAATAAAAAATAAGGCTATGCACTCTATGCCTATCTCATTTATCAAATAGGTCTTCAAGGACCCATTTACTGAAAGGTTCTTTGCAGAACCAAAAGTGGAGAGAAGGAAAGAGAGAGAGAGAGAGAGAGAGAGAGAGAGAGAGAGAGAGAGAGAGAGAGAGAGAGAGAGAGAGAGAGAGAGAGAGAGGCAGAATGTAAATAGAACAGTAGGCAAAGTTAGAGGAGATAATTGTGGATTATTCTGAATCATATTCTAAGCACACACACACACACACACGCATGCAGGCACACACCGGCAAACATACGCAGAATTTTCTGAAAGCGTCTGAAAACAGCTCCCACTCAGAGACAGATGAGTCAAACATTATTCTACCTTTGACAAGATACATGAAAATATTTCTCCCTGTGTGTCGCAGTGAGTGCCTCATAATTGCTCTCTCGCTCTCTCTCTCTCTCTCTCTCTCTTTTGCCCTCCCGCAACCGGAGCATTGTTTGTCAGGCACACTTTAAACTCCTCAGACTCCATGGTGACACTGTGCCCTGTTGCCTGCCAGTCTTGTCATGCAGAAACGGAGCAGGAGCGATCTGTGGGCCTCAGGTGCCATAGCATCTCCCTCTACAGGAGGAGACAGGTCTAAAGCACTGCTCTTACAACAACCTCTCAAATCCTCTCACACACCTCCACCGCTGACAGCTTCCATTCAGACCTGCTGGCCTCTTCGCTAACACATACGCATACACAAACACACAGGGATACATATAAGGGCACACACACAAGAGCTGAGCGGGTATTTTACTGTTGCTATGCTTTTTACGTGTGTGTTTTTAAATGTTGCTCCTAGAAAGAGAGATAAGGAGAGAGCAAGAGGGAAATGAGACACCTCAAGGAGATGACTGAGCAAGTGTGTGCAAGTGTTTAATTATAATTTAAATAGGTGTATTCACAACCACTGGGCTTTTTATTATGTAAATGGTATTTTTCTCATCTTGTCTTGACTTGCATAGTTGCAGCGAAGGACATCACACACACACACACACACATACACACACACACACACACGCACACGCACAATTACACATCCGTTTTGCATCAGTTCTTTCTAGTCACTTATGAGCAAGCATGACTGTTTATCCTGACCATTTTTTCATCAACATCAAGTCTAATCAGCTTTATACAGAGCTACCCAGGTATGCCAGACATGAGGCTAACTGGTACTTGGGATTAGATTACTCTCATAAGATCCAATGACTAACTGAAACATGCAGGCAAATTATGTGCAGATTATGTACATTTTTTTTAGTTTATAATTTAAATTACTTTTGAGGAAAGAGGCCTTGCTGTGCTAGTTTGGGTTGTGTTGGGTTTTAGAACCATCACAATTACACTGTAAATCTGCCATGATGTCCTAATTAAGCTGCTGCTAATGGAGAGTTAACAGTGCATGCTATCTATCAGACTATTATGCTTAGATGCTCTCTATTCAACCTAATATGAGCCTCCTGGTCACTCTCAAACTCTCCCAATGAAAACTGTTCAAAACAGAAATACATTTTATATTTCCCTTTGATGGTAGTCCAGGGGGATTTACTCCTACTTCTACATTTTATAAATGTTTATGTATATTATGCATCTGCACTGGCATTCAGATACAGTTGTCAAACATATCATTATTGGATATGCCATATGATGCATCAACAAATATTTTTACATACATATAACAAAGCTAATAAGCTTGGACATTTATATTATTCTAAGATAAGTGAAAGTAAGGCTGCCAAGTTAAACAGCCACTCTACGGTACCAGTGCCACTACCGCACTGAACAAAGCATGTGTATCTTACGCTGTCAGGTGAACGTGCAGTGTTATCTTGCATGTAAGTGAAGTAAAGTGGCCCGTACAGTCATGCATGAACACACCACAGCACAGCACACAGTGCGAACAATGTGAAATTCTTTCTCTGTATTTAACCCATTCACCAAGTGAGGCAGCGGGCAGTCAGGAACGCAGTGCCCGGGGAGCAGTGTGTGGGGACGGTATCTTGCTCACGGGTGCCTCAGTGGTGCCACTGGCAGTCCTGGGATTTGAACCCACGACCTTCCAATCGCAGGGGCAACTCTCTAACAACCAAGCCTCAAGCTGCCCCAGCATAGATGTAGCATATATGGAGAAATAATCCCACATACTGAAAACCTCAATTCACACAGAACAGTGATATTTGGCAAAACGTACAAAGAATGAAAATTGCATCAAGTTTCTGTCTACTTTCCAGAAGAGAAAATCAATGGTTCGTCCAGATGCTAATTCTCATGTTAGCAGTACAGTCTAACAGACTAGCAGTCTGCTCATGAAAATGAATGTAGCCTGCTAAACAACAAATGTGAGCCAGTTAGCATTATGTGGTCAGCTCATTAAAAAAATTAATTATGTGGCTTTGCTCAGTTTGAGAGCTGCCCAAATTTGGGCCTCAGAAAAAAAATCCAACCAAGGTTTTAAACCTGTATAGTTTGTTTTGATATGGGGTCAGCAGGAGAGAAAAAAACACAGACTGTTCTCCCTCAGGATAGTCCTCATGCATATGCCATGCAGGCATTTAGAATGTTCCTCATAAAAATATACATGTAGGCTATTCCCTGATTACTTTCTCATTGGTTTTGCAGCATTACCGTAAGAGTGGAGGAGGGGGTTTGTAAGCAGTGCGTGCAATCGGATTTAAATGAGTAAAGATGCAGTAGCCTGGCTCAGACATACGATTTTCAGCACAGCAGCAAAATATAAAAGTCCTTTAGATTTAGCTGTAGTTGCATGTCTCTATGTCCGTGTTTCAGGAAAGCGAAGGAGAGAAAAAGACAGAGAAGACATACATGTGTATAAAAAGAAGGAAAGAAAAAGGAGAAATGGAGGAAGAGTGTGTATGGTGTAAATGGAACAGTGGCTGTAGCAGTTCAGTGTTAATCTTCAAGCTCGGCATGGCCTGAGGGCTTTACAGCGCACACACACACACACACACACACACACACACACACACACACACTGCATAAAGATAAACTGCATGAAGATATCACATAAATAATCAGCATCCAGGTTTATAGGATATGATAAATGATATTTATCTCAAATCTGTATGACTGCGTGCAAGAATTTATGTGTATTTTTTATTCTTTCTATGCACGTGTGTGTGTGTGTGTATGTATGTGTGTGTGTGTGTGTGTGTGTTTGTGTGTGTGTGTGTGTGTGTGTGTGTGTCTGTGGTTATGCTGTGTTTGGGCCAAAGACAATATAAGATAATCTAGATATTGTTGATAACTTGTATCGGCAACATTTTAAGATCAATATGTGAGTGTGTGTGTGCGTGCGTGTGTGTTTGAGCTTATAGTGGGTGGATGAGTGAACACTTTGTTTCACAGCGTGTGGGTTGTGAGTGTCTGAGATTTTATGGAAGAAAAACAAAAAACAAACACAAATGTCCCAAATGGTCTACGTGTTTGGAAATGGCCTGCACTGTGCGCCTGCATGTGTGTATGTGAGTGCGTGTGGGTTTGTGTGTGTGTGCTTGTATTGCTACATGTGCATGGGCATGTGTTTACACAGTAGGTGTGAGATCACTACAATCTGAAGCAGTATCACTCTCCTTTTCTCTCTTTTTCTGTGTCTTCCTATCCTTCTCTCTCTGCTCCAATCTATGTCTTTCTCTCTCTGCTTCTCTTTGTTTCTCTGTCTCCCTGTTTCTCTTTCTCTATGTCTCTCTGTTTCTCTCTCTCTCCAGGTCTCTCTCTTTCTCTCTCTGGTTCAGTTGTTGACAGAATATCCCCCCTGATTCTATTGGATTACTTCACCACTTGGTGCCATGTGCGACACAATTACCATAGCAACGGAATGTTGCTTGCATTAGTCTGAGTGAGGAACACAGTGTTGGAAACATGAAAAACTCCGCAGAGCTGGGAGACACACTCTGATACTAAAGATGAGCTCTGACGCAACAACATCTTGGCAAATCGAATCATTACTGTCTTACCAAAAGCTTTTTTTTTCACCATTTGAAAACACCAACTGTCCTTTACATTGTTTGAGCATTTTAAGACAAATAGTACTATATAAATGGTCCAAAATGACTTAAAATGAATGCAAATAATAAATATTCATAAAATAAAATCTGATCAAATTAACATAGACCACAGTTTAACTGCATTTTCCGTTCACTACAAAGTTGTCATTTAAAAAAAAGAATTCAAGATTTTGTAATGGCAGTGATGATATCCTGTAATATTCCTACAAAATAAATTGCATACAAGCTAGAAGATAAAGAACTTCATGTGAAAAGCATTTTTCAGGCACTGACTATAAATTTGGCCCAGTAGGAGAGCATTCCTTCTGTACCCCCAGAGGAGGTAAGAGGCCTCTCGTAGAGAACCGATGCTGAAGCTAATGTTCCAGCGCAATCAGCTAACAAGGCCTTAGCTATGTTCCATTACCAAGCAAGGCCAGGGGGCTACCAGAGATATTTGCTGGTTTCTGCCAAGGAATTAAAACATGAGTTTCAAAATGAAATATCAGTTCTGTTTCAGGAATGAGAAGCGGAGAACAAAGTGTGGGGAAATGACTTGGCAGAGAACAAAGGCAAGCTGACAAAAGGCAAAAAATCCATTTTCTCATCAAACCGCGTTTAACAATTCTAGAGGTATATATATGCATCAGGCTCTTCCAAGATGGAACAGGTAAATCACCCAAAGATCCAATTAATGGTAGTATTTTGTCAAGATTCATAGGGAAAAAGCTTACGTTTCACACCTATCAAAGCAAAGTCACAAAGTGGGTAATGAAACCTGAAATAAACTCTGAACGGGCAGCAGTTGCGCCTCAAGTTTAAGGTCCCTCCCCAGACAGCCAAATTCTGCTGCCCCAAAAGCTTTACTGAAAAGACGGGTCAGTAAATCTGGTGATTTTCCTCACATTGTACAAGCCACATCTGAACTGGCTAAGCCTCCGGCCACAATGAGGAGTGTAGGAATCTTAGTGGGCTACTTACTCCATCTGCACCTTTCCTAAGCTCTGTTTCTCTTCTCCTCCTGCTCCATGCTAGATCAGTTAAGAGCTCCTCTTCTTTGATTGTCCTTTGTGCTACTGCTTTGCACTTTAAAACTTCCTTGCTCCACAGCTTTCTCCTCCTCTTCTCCCTTCCCCCACCCAGAGTCCGCTCCCTCTCTCAGTTCCCTTCTTCTTTCTCTCTCTCTCTCTCTCTTCTCCTCCACCTCCTCCTGTCTACAAGCTACTGTCATTTTTTCCCTCTCCTGCCTCACTCGCTCCTGCCACCCCATCGCCCAGACAGCAAACCCCACACGTCTTTGATTCTGCGCTTGAAAAATGAAGATGGTGAATTTCAAAGAGAATCTTCTTCTGCTGACGCATACCAGCCCACTCAACCTCTCTCACATCATTTTATCTCTCCAAGTCTCTCTCTCTCTCTCTCTCTCTCTGTGCAACACATGCATACACACAGGCAAACGGTGGCACACACCCTTCTGTCTCGCATACGTATGCAGAGACATGCACACAACCTCCACGCTCTTTCTCTCACTACATCAGCTCCCAAATTTCTCTCTGCGTGCACTTCCCAGTCTCTTGATATTCACATATTCTACCTTCATAAACACACTGCAGCCTCGTTCTATTTTTCACGTCTTAATAACTCTTTCTTTCCCCCCAATACCTTAAGGGAATTTATAATTCTCTCTCCACCCCCTTGCCACTTTTCTCTACCTCCGTCGCCGTACGTGTTTGTGTACAGTCACGGATAAGTGTGGCATAAGCTCATCTAATATTGACGAGCCAGCTTGAGCACTTTTACATGGTTTATTTTTACCTGCTCCCCTTGCTCTCCACCTGTCAGTCAAAAGCAATCCTCTCAGTGGCAGTACGCACGTTAGCCTCAGTTCGTGTTCCCGTCACAGCCACGGGCCTGCCAGTGTGGCAATCAGTTCTCACACTGGCTCTAATTACACAGCCACTATGCACCTCCACTCACATTAACCACAGACTGACAAAAGAAATACAGCGCCATGCTTAAGCACCTACACACACCCTGCTACCTACTGGCATGGAGAAGAGGAGAGGGGATATTTGGAGTATGAACAGAACAGAGAAAGAGGGAAAGGCTGAAGCAGAAAGGATCACAGAGGTAGAGCTGTGAATAGGGACGTCCCGATTCAATCTAAAAAGTCGGTATTGGAAGCAAGCAAGTCAGATCCTAATGAACAATATTAAGTCCAATCTAATTCCAGTTCTTTCTTAAACCTATTTTACTCCACTGCAAAAGAGAATAGTGAGTGATAAAGAATGAATAGTATTTATAGGTGGCATAAAAACACCCAAGAACACTACAGGTTTAAAACACCACTTGAAAACCTGACATCCCACTTGAGACAAAGAACACAGCAACAGAGGCAGAAAGAAGTCACCTGCGAGCACCTGACACCATCTGCAGTCAGTGTTTGAAACAAGGAAATAATCCACAAACAGCAGAGATTAAGTGCAAACTATAAATAAAAGTAATGGAATTCATTGCCATAGTTGATGACTCTTTGACTGCAATCTAGGACATTTGATTATGTGACATTAACTGTAGCCTACTTACTGTGATAATTTTAGTATATTTATTCTATGGAAACTTTGTCTAAAGTTTCAGACAAAAATGTTAATTATAAAAAAGAATAGAATAATATCATTTTAAATGTTAAAATATTCATTTTTTACCCCTTAAATGGTCAGTCCTTCCAATTATACACACTTCTATAACTAAGCCTGTGTTTTTTGGGTTTAAAAACAGTCCAAAAAGCCCAGTTTTTAGCAAATAGCCAGTGATTTTATCTGATCACAACATCTATAGTCATACCTCTGAAGTTGATGTGAAGCAGAAAGTCCCGGTACAGCCTCCTGCCATCAAGGCTGCGCATTGCGTCGCACAGACGTGTGGTGTTAGCACACAGTGTCCGTTGCATGCGGTGCAGGGCGTGCGCCATGGCATACACTGCGTTTACCACAAACATGATTTTGGACTCTGGCTCAAAGTTGGACTCGTCCACAGCCAGCCCCTGGTCGCAGGGCGGTTTGGGAGTTCCCAGCGCAGCCGATGACAACGTCCCACCCAAAGAGCACTGGAACTTCTGTTCCCAGAAGTCTCTGTACCAGGGGTTCCGGTGGTTGTTGAGTGGATTGAGGCTCTGGAAGTAGTTGTTGAACTCAGGGATGGGATGTGCAGCCAACTCGAGTGTAATGGCCCCGTCAGCTGTGAGCTCACTGCCTTTGACAATGCTCTCCTGGGCTCCCCAGCCATCGCTGGCCACCCACAGGAAGGAAGCGTTGAGGCGGTTAGCGGCCCCCAGGAGCTCGCGTGCATCGTCACTGCGCAAGAAAAGCACCACCACTCGGGCCGTTGGCTTCTGCAGGAGTTGTCGCACCACTGCCTCGTATGAGGAACGTTTAGCATTGGATCGACCCACCTTCTCCGATGTTGCAATGCATATGTTTCTCAGACGGGCCTCCTGCTCAAAGGCCTCGATGCCCGTCTCGCCATAGTCACCCTCTGAGGCCACTGTCGAGACGTAGGTCCAGTTAAAGGCGCGCAGGATCTCAGCCATTGCCTTCGCCTGGTAGAAGTCTGGAGGTACAGTGCGTGCGAAATAGTCGTAGCGCGATTTGTCACTGAGCTTAGCACTAGTAGAGGCATAACTGATCTGAGGGATCTGGAAGAGGCGCAACAAGTTGGCAACCTGGGAGTAAAGAGAAAAAAACACACACACACTTACGCACACAGGCACTGCTTTAGAAATACTGTTTAAATCAATAAGTCAGCACCTTATGAATTAATTATCCAAAGTCTATGATACATAACATATTCTTTTTTAGCCACTTGATTGGATCAGATCACATTAGCCCAATTAAGAATACGCAGGCAATCCCAGCAGGGTGAGGCGGAGAGGGGATGTTTCTCTTTGGTGAGACTCAGCTTGGCTCTCGCACATCACACATTTCTCACACCGAGTGTGAGGCGGAAGCTGCCACTGCCATACACTGCTACAAGACTGAGAGCGTATTGAGCACTTCGCTGTCAGCCTGCATGAAATCCTCACTGTCAGTCTGTTGTAATCCATCAGAATACCCTTTTATCTCATCATGATCGGCCTTTTGTAGCCTTTTGTCATCCCTGTTTGTCTGGTACAATGGGTTTATTTTACGTGCTGTGAGATAACTCACAGCACAGTAATTACCTATTACATTAATGACAGTCAAATTGAATGTAATGTTATAGGAGAGATTTTAATGTGATGCAGAAGATCAGTAATCAGTGACTATGGCTGATAATAAACACAAATTAGTTTTCCTCATTGTGATTCTGGAGGTGAACACCCAACTGCAATGTGAATAATGAAGAAGCTTTCCACAGTTTCATGAAACATAATCCTAAAGCAGACTCGGGTCCCTTTCATTTCTGTAAGAATGGTATGCAAAATAATCACTAAAAGATTGGTTGAGGAATAAGAGATACCGCTCTCATGAATATGACATGGAACATAAACTTTATGCAGGCTCTTTTATTTCTTTGCAATGGCGTGTAAAATCTTTGGTAAGCGTTTGTTGAGGAATAAAAGACAGAACTCTTATGGGTGTATCTGCCAGAGGGAGTGAGCAGAAAGGATGGCCAAACAACTGCAGCAAATAAACAGTGACTAATTGTTGTTGATAAGAAGAGAATGATGGGAAACAATGGTTATCTAATGAGCAACCACTGTGAGGTCACAGTCCTCTCGGCCTTTCTCCAGAACACAGAGCTTTCTGAAGAAAGTTCGGAAAGAAAGGAGACTCGGGGAGGGAGAAAGAGAGAGGAGAGAATTAGAACAAGACAGATTACAGATTCTGGATCTGATAGCGCACAATAGCATAGCCACAATGCTAATCGAGGCATGTATGCATGAGGGAAGGAATTGGAGCAAATGGGTCTGGAGCTGAGTGGATTTAAACAGGCAAGAATGAAAAAGGGGCGGTGCACTTTTTTTTCCCTGAATGCTTCTCTTTAAATAATAGATCAGGTACTCGGGAGCTGGGCAGGAGCAAGTCTACATGCTCCTGTGTTTTGCTCTGTTCCTGGAGGGTGGTGAGCTTTCAGACAGAAAATCATTCACTGGCCTGCAATAATTTGATGAGACTATATGGTGACATCATCAACATCTCTGCATACAAAGAACAGTACAGAATAATTCATGTACTTTTGTCTGCCGTGTGCAAACTTTTAAATCAGAGACCTTAAGAAACCTCGTATTCCCAGCTGATGTTTATTATTGTTAATTATTCTATATTTTTCTCTGAGGTCTCTGTATGACATTTGTGTTATTTATGTACCAAAACAGGTAGTAATTGATTAGTTTATTGCACCCTTAAGACTGATTTCTGTAAATAACCACTGTTCTGATTGGCTCAGCTCTTCATAAGTGTAATGGGACACGCCATGTTTAGAAGGCAGTCCTGGCTAAAATGTACAAACTCTTAGGGATGTTTAAACTCTTAGGGATGTTGAAAAGATTCAAACACTCATTTTGTATGTCAGGATACTTTGGTAAGATGCAACGGTACAGTTATGTCTCGGCAACCTAGAACAGCACAAAGTTTCACTTTTCTCACTCCAGTAACTTTGCAACAGATTGTCGGCAGTAACAAGAGTTTTTATCACTTCAGCTTGAGTGGATTGAGCTGCTGTAGGCTACACGAGCAGCCATGTCTGAATGTATTCAGGCTGTGACATCACAACCATGGGGAAATCGATTTGGGCTTTTTCTGTGGCTTAATTTCCATACACACTGTACAGACGGGGATGTGAAATGGTAGCAATATTTACTACATCAAACTCTAATTTAAAAAGAGCAAGGAACATTCATGTTTCTATTATATAGTAATTCATTTAATAGCTACCAGACACAGGAGATGTGTCACAGCACTGACCTGTATGGAGACGCTGCTGTATGACCCTCCAATGACCCCAGCAATTGCCAGTGGGCTGTCCTCCTGGAAGGCGTAGGAGCCATCAGGGCAGATAAACTCGGTGTCATCCACCTTGGTTAGCGAAGCTCTGACAAACTCCAGCGCTTGCTCCAAAGCATAGGTGTCCCTTGAACATGTGTCCAGGATGTGGACTCCCAGGGCTACGCCCGGCAACAGGCTGACGTCACGATTGATCTGGTCTATGGCAAAGAGCATGGCCTCCAGTCGTTGAATGCCCCGGTCCTCGTTGATGCGGCCACACTCGTCCATGCCCACGCCCTTCTCATGGATGGGGAAGAGGCCTCCCAGGACCAAGTCCCCATCTATCTTAATCTCTCGGCGGGGAGAGTCGCCACTGGACAGCAGGACACCGGCTCCTAGCAGTACAAGCAGCAGAGCTCGAACTGCAGATGACATTGTTACACGGAGATGGAGCAAGCACAGACAGCCTTTTAGCGCTTTATGAGCGAGAAAGGGGGTGAGGAGGGAGTGTCAGAGGCAGGGGAGAGCCATGGAATGGACACTGAGAGTTCTGTCTGATCACACATGAAGATATGCTAAGGGGGAGTCAGCTTACCACCTGCAGAAAGAGAGAGAGAGAGAGAGAGAGAGAGAGAGAGAGAGAGAGAGAAAGGTAGAAGGAAAGAGAGATTAAACAAAGAGACACTGATTCAGAAATAGATGGAGTTGCAGCAACAAATGACAGATTAACATCTTACTTTTAAAAATAAAAATAAAGGTTCATAAGAAGGTTCATTCCATAGAAGAACCACTTTTGGTTCCAAAAAGAACCTTTAAAGATGTATAGGTGTGAAGATCCCAATTACAGTTCTTTCCCACATAATGTAAAAGTTCTATACTAATTAAAGAATTTCCCCTAGAACACCACAAGCCAAGAACCTTTTAGGAACCTTTATTTTTAACCCTCCTTTTATGTTTGGGGTCAGTTTAACCCCATTCAATGTCTCTAAATAAATAACTGACATCATTTTTTTGGTTCATACTAAATGACTTTTCCTAATTTATTTGGGACAACTGAGTAAACACAAAATTAACATGATTATATGTTTTCAATGTCCTGAACACATCTTGTATGCATCTGTGTTGGGTCGGCTTGACCCCAGGTCGTTTTAGCTGTATAAAACATAAGAAATATCAACATTTTACACACATGATGCTATATGCAATTTTATAATCTTCTGAAATCTTCCCTCTGCTTTAGGGCCATAACGGAACATAATCATACCAGTAGGAATGTGAGAACCACATTTCATTCACAAGACATGGGGAGGGGAAACATATTTTCCATGAGAACTTTGATATTTCTTGAATCTTGGGGGCATTTCATGTTTGTTTATTTAAAGCACTATTTAGGTCATCAATATAAAAGAAACATAAAGTACCTGACACACTAGCAATTTCAGTTTCAACCATTTTCTGGAGGTTTAAATTGCTGGGGTCAAATTCACCTCAAGCATAAAGGATGTTAGTTAATTCTTTAAAGATAACATGATGGTTAAGAGTGCAGGACAGTAACATTTTGTGTCTTCTTGTTGTACTCCATTACATGCAGAAACACTGTTTACACCATGGGATTGAGAGGTGAAATCTATGCTTTAAAAAATCCTTCTTTAGAAAACCACATGCTTTACACGCATGCTCCAGTTTCATTTTCCCACATCTCTAAGCCTGTGAACAGATATGTCAGAACGGATACACAAGGATGAAGAAACACAGAAACATAAATCAATAAGCGCACAGCCTCTAATAGAGGGGACAATGCTACTCTAAGGGTAAAAATTAAAAGGGTAATATTTTAAAGGATAAACTGGACTAGAGAACATCTGAACACATATGATCTTCCTCAAAGTTCAGTGCTAGGTGCTTTCTGGCATAGCTGTATGCATGTTTCTGTTCAGTAGAGTTTAATTGCAAAGAAAATTTATAAGTGAACTCCCACAGCCCATCCTAGCGCAGGTCTGCAAGGCCATCTCAGACAATATTACTGCATCCTCTATTACTGATGGGTTTGTCTCTGCAACTGCTTGCTCCAAGGTTGGGCCTACAGTGCATTATATACAGGGACAATTCTAATCCATTATGATTATACATAAATTGACCATATGGCTGGGCAATATGACAATATTTATAATTACTGTGGTAAATAATGTAACATGTACTTTTCTAAGCATTTCGTTAATAACTGCATGTTTTATTTCAAATGGAGCACAATTAGTCCTCTTAAATTGGATTTAGTGCAGTGCAGAGTGTGAAACCTTTAATAAAAATCAGTGTTCACTGGCTTTGATAGCATTTTTTTAATGTGGCACTACTGGTTCTTTTTTAACTGCTCCAACTCATTAAACTTCAGAAAAACAAAATACTGTCATGTTATTAGAAGGAAAAAATCTTAAGGAAACACAATATTATATTTTTGGCCCACCCAAAAAGATAATCTTTCAGAATAACTATTATAAGCTTACTAATGCAAGCTTTTCTCACATTCAACTCAGCTTTTGTCAAAACTACATTTAGATTGTTAATAAATTATTTTGACCAAATAATATTCTTAGTACAGTCATATGCCAAAGTTTCAACAATGAAATTAAGTTTACAAACCTTCTACAGCGAACAAACCGAAAAAACTCAAACTGTAAAGCTTTCATCCAGGCCACATTTTTTGGTTTTCCCGATGTGTTAAATAAGACAAATATATTATGTCTGTCATGATAATACAGTATTATTAAATTATATTAATTATGTGTGCAAATGAAAGATCACACTGTTCATATAGATCACATGTTTTTGTCTGTTAGCATTGCATTTTAAACTGGATGTTATGCAACAATTTCTCATTAAGTTAAATCTGATTATTTTCAACATTCTGTAACGCTTAGGGATGTCACACTGGCACTGTAGCCGCACAGCAAGAAGGACCCGAATGTGCATGTCTGTGTGGGTTTCTGCTGGGTTACCCGGTTTCCTCCCACAGTCCAAAGACAAGCTTGTCCCAAAAACGTGTAAGTCAGGAAAACTGGAGATGCTAAATTGCCCCCAGACATGAATGTGTGTGTGTCTGCCCTGTGACGGACAGACCACTTGTCCTGTCTGTGAGCGCTGGGACAGGCTCCAGCACCCCTGTGACCCTGGTTAGGATACGCGGCTTGAATAATGTATGAATGTAAAGCTCGTTCTGTCTGGGAACTGTTGCACTAAAAGTATAGTGGGTGGAGCTACATAACTTTCTTTATAGTCTTAGAAATCAAAAGCAACTTAAAAATAACTTCTGTCTTAGTGGTCCACTGCACCATTCTGTGGTGAGCAAGGCCAAATATGTCAAAACTAGTGTGCTATAAAGGCACACTAGGCAATAAAATTGATTCTGTATCATTTGTGATCGAAATCAACCCTTTTAGTAAATAATTAAAGACTCAGCATTGATAAGCAGCTTCTCAGATAGAATGCTTTCATTGTTCAGAAAGATCTGACACTGTAATTGACAGATCAAATCCGGCCTCGCCGTTCCACTCCTGACGACGAGCTGCTGAAGCTGCTCAGATGTGTGGCAGATATCTAAGCCTGTGTTTTGATCTCAGGGCTTGGAAAAGCTTCTCTAATCTGATTTCCTCTCCCACATTCCCTTGCGGAGGAGGCATTTAGGAGTCCTGTGAGAAGCCAGCCGGGTTTCCAGCACACTGTCAGGCTCATAAAGCCTTCAGGCCCAGTCCAGAATGAGGAGAAGAACAAGAAGCAAAAGAAGAAGGTGCTGGAGAGCCTAATGCCCATCCCCGGCGATACTATCTATCTTCACGGTGCTGCGCTACACAAAACCCGCTGTGCTGCGGGCCCCTGGTGGCTGCATGTTAACAGCAGCTAGCCTTGTTATCTCTCTCCCGTTTCGGTCTGCCAGCCACAAACTCCACAAGCTCTAACCGAACAGCTACAATAGCCCTTGCGGTGCCCGTGTGCTGTATGTATGTGTGTGTGTAGGCCCACATTTCAACCTGAGCGTCCTCATGCTTTTCCCTCCTGTGCACACTCTCTCTTGAGAGATCGGCAAGAAGACGGGTGGGGGTGAGATCTTTTCCTTTGATGGCAAAAGCTTTCGACTGTTCAAGAGGTGCTGACTGGTGCCATTTTAGCACATTGAGACGTTGGAAGTCAGACTGGGCGAGAGGAATTAGTCCTTTACTGTTAAAGATTTATTGATTTCACAAAAAAACACAGAACACATTATTTGTTAGTGACAAGGGCTCTTTTGGAAGATATTCTGATTGTTTGCACTGATGTGTAGTGAGCCAGTTAAGTTCAAAGCAGTTAAGACAAACTGAATGAGCTGTCTGGGTACCAGAAAGAATGGTGGGAAACATAACAGTGCAATAAAGAAGCTAAAACACTGACTAAATACAGTATAGGTCGGTGATTGTGGTACTTTGCAATGTATTTTAAAACGTATTAATGAATCTCTGCTGTGACATGGTTAAGGTTTAGACAAAACAACGTAATTTTGTTAGATTACAAGAAGAACTTAAATCTTCAAAGCACCCACAGAAGCATTCATTCAGACCTGTGATTGGTGAAGAAACTCACAGAAGACAGTATAATCCTCTGTGATTGGTTAGAAAGCTCTTGTATCACTATACAATATAAGTATCACAAAGACCTATACTGTGAAATGACAAACTAATATATTGTGCAGCCCCAAACAGTCCTATGCCAGTCCATCAAATCTCACCCCTCAAATTCCTCAAACTGTATGCCTAGTTGAGGCAAGTGCGCTAAGTTTTACCACCAAGAAAGAGAAGCAGTGTTAGGTCATTCTCTGAGCCGTATACTTTAGCCCATCTTTAAGCAGTTCCCCTTGGCTAATCGTGTTAATTAGCTTAGTAGGGTAGAACGGGAGCAGGGTACGGGGGCTTTTTTGGGTACAGAGAGCCTCTGAAATTAATTGGATTTTGCTTGCAGGCAGTTCCTTAACAGCATGCTTAAATCAAACAGTCAGCTCACAAAATCAATTCCAAACTCAGGCGCTAAACAAAATCCCCAAGTACTCACTCTCACTGCAGCAACAATGTTCTTCAGCTGTGCTTTTCCCTAGAATATTACAATTGTTTGTAAAACAAATCCTCTGAGTATTAAGGGAGGCAGGGATGGATGATAAATCATCAAGTTTGGCTGATACAGTGTAGCACCAAATGACATATATTGCTACTTAATTTCTGTTATAATAAAACATTATTTATTCATTTATTTATTTATTGTTTGTTATACTTTTGACTTGCATCAAAACATCCACTAACACATGATTCCACAAGACATTATCCCCCCCTGACTGTTTGTGTTTTCTCTCTTTCTTTGTGTGTGTGTGTCTGTGTACGTGTATTTGAGGGGAGTCTGCATGAACACAGTTACACCACTGAAGCGTATATTTTCAAATAAAAGGATCCACTCGAGTTTCTCATGGAGAGAGTTTGCTAAGTTTGAGGCCTGGAGTCCCGCTAGGTCCACGACTTACTCATGTGTGGCGTGTGTGTAGACACAGACCCCCCCCCAACACACACACAGACACAGACACACATACACAAGCATGCTATCCCCTCCTGCTGTACCTAGTAGCAATACAAAGTCAATTTTTACTTCTTTTTAAATGCCACAGTGTTCTGTGCGCAACTCGTTTCACTCAGCTGCACAAGAACTGCGGGGTTTCTAATTGAGAATGCAGAAATCGCTCCTGTTTACCCTGCTATGTTTTTCATGCCCCTATTGTTTTATGTACCTGAACCTATCAAATTGGCAAAAGAATATACACACTGTTCTAAAGTCACAGTGTATGCTTGTTTGGGGGTAAAGTTAGGTGGAAGCCAGGGTGGGGAAGGAGTATAGCTCCTTTTTTAACAGCCATAGTGGAGGGACACTATTAAATATTAACACTGCACTCCTTACAACGCTAAGCCCACTGACCCATAAACAGGACACAGAGGTAGAGAGAACAACTGAGAAAGTTCACACAGTAAAACCACAGCCAGGGTCCTGGACACAGAGACCAAGGACTATTCTGTTATCCCTTTGTCAGACATGAAAGGAAAGCATGTCCCGCTGAGCAGAAACAATGTGAAATGAGGTTTTTAATACTCATGCACTTAAATATGAAGGTACCAGGGTTTTTGAGAAATGCAGGACTGTCACAATTATTTGAGTTTAAAACAATCATTTGACTGAACCTCACTTTAACAATGAACCTTCTTAATGATTAGTTTGCAGTTTAACAAATGAATATCCAGGTCATTATAAGGTAATTCTACTGAGCTCTGCTCAATGGTCTGAATATTCTTCACAAGGGAACTTAGCATTCAAGTCACTTTTGACTTGCAGTACTTAAATGAGTGTTTAGATCAGATAATAAGACAGAGGAGTGTGTGTTTTCATAATTATTGTAGCTGCTTTACTAAGAACAAAAACACAACCAAGTTCTTAGTTTATAACTTCAGTAGGCGAGCATGAATCTCATTCTGTATTGATGACTTTGTGTGTTATTTCAGTGTTTGATAGCAACTTCTATCTATTTATTAAGACATTTCACAGTTTATATAAATCAGCTAAAAGAGTTATCCAGCCTGGTATGTTCATGTTTTCCTCCTTATTCTCAGTGCCTCAGCTAGACTGACCAGACGCGTGAGTCAGAATGTGCTCAGCTTGAGTCTGTCAGCTGTGAAAACTAACAAACAAACTACATAAACAAGCTTATTTTTCCTCCGTTGTGTAAACATAGGTTATCTCTTAATACCTCGCTTCAGTCTTTCAGAGAAATGGCCAGGCCTGCATTTGTAGCTGCATATAGAGCGGCAGGGACGGGCAGGGTGACCTGTAACTCACAGGTTCAAAAATTTAGCAGGTGTGCGTGGGACAGATCAAAATCATAAGAATCCTGGACCTGTGCATCACTACTATGGAGGAGTTCTTTTTAATTACATTACATGATATATATTACAATGCCTTTTGCAATTTCAATTACAATTTTCCTTTCAGTTCTGGGCTCCCACCACTGTGTTGCTGTATGTCCTCTGGCACTATTTTGGCAATTGCTTGATTAACTGATTACCATTATAATGGACAATGACTTTAAAGTGTCATTTTTGTAAATTGGTGTGTGAGTGTGAAACACCATTTTAAAGTTTAAAGAACCTCCAAATAATGTAAAGGTTCGATCCTAGACCCAGATAAAATCAGTACATATTTAGAGTCCAATTTTTCCTTTTTTAGTTTAGCGCTGGAGCTACAAGACAAACATTGCAAACAGAAATTTTGGGGAAGAATTTATGGAATAGATTTGGGTGACTTTTGACTTCTACTGTGTGTTACCTATATTAGCCTCATAGCTCCAGTGCCAAACTAAAAAAAGCAAAATTTGGACAGCAAACATGTCTTGGAGGATCGACTATATCCACTGAGTTTCCTAGACTCGGGGAGAACCCAGTTAAGGATGTTCCTTGAGCCCCCCCCCCCCCAACGTGTCCCCCTAAAAATGTATGCAGTCAAATCAGCAGAAAAACGCATTCTGTCAATTGTGTTTGTTTAAATGTTAGTCATTTCATTTATTAATATTTAATGAATTCAGTAATAACACACACACACCCCTGAGTATGTTAACCAAAGAACCAAGGAAGAGCAACATGTAAATATGTAACATCAGTCATTAGCAACATGCAAGTATGTAACATCAAATATCAGCTCACAGTAGTGCTTATTAGAACTCTACAACAACACACCCTCACATTCTGAAACAGCTGGTGTTCTTTGCATGTGATTTATGCGCACACAAACACACACACACACACACACACACACACACACACACTCACACAAACACACTCACAGCGATGACTGACAAGCAAACAGTTGCACCAAACATCATCGCTGTCAGGCGGAAACCTTGCATCTCCATATTTCGTCATTTATATTTTTCTCATAAATCAGTGCTATTGGGGGCCCTTTACATCTGTCTGTAGATTTTACAAATATGTAACCAATTAAAAGTATTTAAAAGGCCTGAGACACGTGGGAGCGGAGAAGAGTAAATTCATACCATGGTAGTTTGGAGTGCAGTTTCTAGTCATAGTCAGACTTCAGTAACCTGTTCACAGCACTTAATCTTTTATAAAAGGAGATTTTGGGCAAATCTATTCAAAGACAGGACAAATCTGAGTGCACACACAGCAACAATAACCTGTGTAACCAATCATTTGATGATTACAGCCGTTCCAATCAATGATGGCCACAACACTTATTACTGACATTAACTCCGTTTGAGCTTGATTTGAGCTTGGTAAAATATGAATATAAGATCGCTAGCTAGACAGATACACACACACAT
>JBBPCZ010000019.1:10570422-10584022 GCA_037974445.1 Brycinus macrolepidotus | reverse complement strand
TTTTTTTAACGCGTTATTTTTTTTCAAATTAATTGATCGAAATTAACGCGTTAAATTCCCACCCCTAATATATATATATATATATATATATATATATATATAGTGCACAAGTTAACACAAAGTTATTTGACCAATAATATGACTGGTTCCAAATTTTAAGTGTAACCAAAAACTCCTTAAACAAAAGAAATAAAATGCTGCAAACACAAATTAATGTGCTACAATTTCAATTCACTGCAGCAGACATCTTCACTAGCATGTGCACACTAGGCTCTTCAGAATGTTATGTTGTTAACGATTTGTTAGCGTACAGGTCACTGCATCTTCACTGGGTTTTGAGTAGTCAGTTGGAAGCCCACATACATAATTCATTCATCAAACCCCATTAAAATACAACACTAAAATGGAGATGGAGTAACCACAGGGCCAGCCAGTGGAAATGCTTGCCTTTCCAAGATGAGTGCACCAGCATACTGTATTTTTAGTCCAACAAGGGCTAAAATTGCTGTGCTAATTACGCATTGCAGAAGTGCCTTTACCCATAATCCAGTGCAGGAGATGCAACTTAAATTGGCATACGTTTAATGAGTTTGAGTCTACGAGCCAGCTGTGTCCTATTTTAATTTCAGTCCAGTGTCTATTGGTGTAGCAGCCATCGTGAGTACACTGTTTTTCTACAGGCCATAGATAAGGCAGCTCGGTCCTTGTCAATCTCCACAGCCCCTTTCAGTTCAGTAATCTAAATTGGATCAGGGCGAGGGCAGAACGAGTCTGACGGCCTAATGCCCTAATGTTCTCCCGAATCGATTAATAATGCCTGTCGAATGGTCATGAACTGTGCCTTACTGTAGGCGAATAGATGCTACATGAAGAAAGATGCTACATGGCTCATTTGAATAAGGGAGCTGATTAAATCTGTGATCATGTTATCATGCACAATTATTGTTTACATTTCTTTATTTGAATCTGAGTTAATGGTTTTATAGTAAGTGGCAAGTATAATCTGGTTGTAAAATGGACAGAACATTTGCTGCTAAAGGTTGCGTAAAGAGGGTAACTGTGAAAAGATATTCAGACAAGAAAAATGACCTCTAAAGGAATGTGTATTACACATCTGACCCTCTGGAATTTGAAAAGCATGAACTCAAGAGTAATTGTTTACCAGTGGTAGTAGTGAGTTATATTAACTTTATTAACTCTATAATGTCTATGCAAATAAAAATCGAAATGTGTATGTTGTAATGTTTTATAATGATTTAGTCACTGGATGGTAACACACCAAGATTCAATCTTTGATTCATTGCAGAAATGCTAATGTAGTCGAAATTCCCTTTTCTACCCCACGTTCAATAATCTATTTAATTAAAGAGCAAAGGTTCAACTCATCAGGGTCTCTGAGCCCGGTGGGTCTCCGATCTGTCCAGTAAGTTAAGTCAGATGAGATACCTCTTGTGTATTGTTGCAAAGGGTCATCTTGTAGATACATAAAATGACTCTAATGCTGTATATGATATTCCTCATGTTTTATTTTCGATGATCAAATATGGAGCTTCAGTCAAATGAAGATAGAACAAAATATTCCATTGAGCTTAATGATGGCAAAGACACTGGGGTCAAAAGGATACCCACATGTTATTGTATGCTTATAAATGAATATATATTAATAGAAGTACTCAGTGGAAGTTCTCTGTATACATTTAGCCAGAAAGGTTGAATGCATAGATTTAATGTATGCTCTGGTTCTGTGACATCACAAAAACAATGAATTAAAAACAAGCTGTTACTGCAGCTTCATTTCCATATGTAGACCAGTCAGGGGCCTCAACATTAGCCTGTTTTTTTGCTAATGTATAGGCCTCTGATTACATTATCAGTTTAGCTTCTATACCCACAACGCAGTGTTGGCATTAGGCCGACTGCTGTCCTCTTTGGCAACTGATCAGCCAGAAGAGAAACTGGACATTTAAAAAAACTTTTCAGCCAAAAGCAAAGTGGAAAAGGAGAATGGTTAAACGTATTTCATTTATTGCTCTAGTGGAACATCTCTACAGTGAGCTGATGAAAAAAGGATCATTTGTTCTGTTTGTTGATAATAATTAAGACCTGGGATGCTTTGCTGGTTTAAATGGTTTTGCTGAATATGCTCTACTGCACACTGGTGGAGAAGAGCCACAGCATATAGGACAAAACTCAAATGCAGCAGATAGGAACTGACATGAGTTCAAGTTCAAGCCCATCTCAAGTTGACCTCATCTAGCTTTCTGTTGTAAAATCATTTTAATAGAATAAACATTTTTTAACATAATTTTGTAAATGTATCATGTTTTTAACAGCAGTATCCTGTTTGATGACCGCTGGTATATTCTCCAGGATCGCTGGATGCTGGTTAGGATAAGTGACGATGTGACTAGAGTAAGCTGAGGTGAAAAAAGATGATTAGCACTTTAGACTGACTGCCCTCTCTGTTTACGGTGGCTTTTAAAATGAATGCAGTAATGCGTGATAAGTGCCGCTCAGACACTGAGCAATGTTGGAAGGGACACCAGACACTGTGTGTCGTCTGGGGTGTGGTAACATTAGTAATTGGTTGTGTGGATTGTTAGTCATGTAAATAAGGCTCATGACCACCTGTAACCCCTCAAGACCTACAAACAGGTTAACATGCTTCCATCAAAATCTGTAATGCCTTCTAGCATGCTTCTGCCCAGGAGAAGCAGGCCTGTTTTGCCAAAGTTCTGAACGGCACCTCGCACAGCCACCTGGGACTCATTTGGGACTAATTATCAGGGACTATATAAGCAGAGCACAAACACGTGGAATTTGCAAAGTGTCTTATGTTCTTGCCACGTTTCTGAAACTTGTTCTAGTATCTTGCTTCTGGGTTTCTGTTTTTTTTTTTGGTAATATTTTGAATCTGTTTGCCCCTATTTTTCATCATTTTTGGATTTGACTAAGATTAGGATTGTGCTTCAGGTCTTTTTTTTTTTTAGTTTGATTGAGGCAGCAGTCACACTATTGTTCTTCTTCTTCTTTTTTTTTTATTACTAGTAGTATTATAGATGAATTTTGGCGCCACTTCTCCTCTGAGCTTGTTTGAGTAATTTCTGTTCATAAACACCCTTTAAGACACAGGGTCCTATTTTGCACTGTTGGAAAGCTCGATGCAAAGTGGTTTTGCTAGTTTCATACCAGCATATCCCTCGTTTTCACTCCATGTGCTCATGTTTTCAAAATAACAAATGATTTTGCAAGCGTTTCCTGCTCGTAGGAGTGATGCTTTTTAAATGAGGTGTGGCTGGGCGCATTATTGGTGCATTGCTATTTTAAGGCAGCAAAATGACATTGCACTTTTGACCAACAAAAACCACGTGTAAAGTCAGTGGCATGTCATTAATGATATTTAAGTGGTGCATTTTAGAAATGTGTGGGTGCATGGCGCTTGCCAGAGGCATGCACTCAAAGAGCACTAATGCTTTTTTGTTATTTATTTAATTTATATACATTTTACCTTAGGTGGAACACTGGTGCTCCTGTAAATGATGCGCTTCAACAGTATCACTTTGCTCATGAGCAGGTCTGTTTCCTCTGAAACCCGATCTGGTTTGCCAGGTAAACATGCCATTATAATAGCAATCCACCACAGCTCATGCACCCCTGTCTTTATAAGTGAGGTGAAGTGTCATTCTGATTGGTTTATTGCGTGTTACACCCAAAACACACCTCTGAATAATTAAGAGAGTAGGGCAATCTGCCATGCACTGGGACAAAGTCTTTTTTTTTGCCGTCAGAATAGTGAAATAGATTTGGACTTGCCCATAAATGTTAGTTATGCACTTTATGCTTTGCGTTAGATTGTCAAAATAGAGCCCACTACAGCACAGGTCAGTTATGAAGTGAAATATGCGTGCCACTGTTGTACAAAATAATCAGCCAATGGAGGCCTAGTTTTAGGGCTGAGGCTGCTGTTAATTAGCCAGCAAGCTGTTAGCCAGCTTATTTAGCAAAACAAACAAAACGTGGCTTCTATGGGTGAAAAATGTGTTTATATTTAACCCTAAGAAGTGCACAATTTTGAGAGTTTAAGTGAGCCAACTGTTTTTTTGCTAAAACTGATTTTTTGTATGTTGTATTAGCCTCTTTCGCTGCCATTTTTTCCCCACATTTTCCCCCCACCTGTTTTCAGGTGTGTATGTTGGAAATGAAGCTTATATTTAACCCTCAGTACATGTAATTTAAATAATTTAAACATATTTTTAACTGTCATTTTGGTTATCAATAAGGGAATGATCCATTGACATAAGAGGTTCTGTTTGTTGAGAGACATAGTCAGTGGCTCAGTGGTTTGAAGTGTCCTTTATTGTAAAGATTGTAGGTACAAATCAGGATAAAGGGTAAAAGTTTGGGTGCTGTGCCCTTTGATCAAAAGTATCGTCACCCCTCTTGTCGTGCAGAAGTTTTTACACTAACCCTCATCTGTGAAACCATAGTAACCACCTAGAAACACCTTAGCAACCACTTAGAACATAACAGCAACCACCTAGCAACACTATAGCAAATGCTACAGTTACCACAGCAACCAGCTAGCTACACCTTAGCAACCACCTATGATGCCATTGTAACCACCAACACCAAAGCGAAAATGAGAAAATGAGAAAATGAGAAAATGAGCGAAATGTGAATAGTGCATTAAACTGAAAAAGCCAATGATGTCAAATCAAAACACAACGAAAAAGTGAATTCTGAAAGTGAAAGTGAAATAATAGTTAACATGTTTACTGGCAGATCTACAGGCTGAAACTTTTGCTCAGGCAGAAAACTGCTTCCAAGTGCAATGTTCTCTTAGACTCAAGCAAGAAACACTCAGTCTTTCATGACATGGGCTCTTCAAGGTCATTTGCCTGTATCTGGAATCCTTTTACAATTACTCAGCACGTAAAGTAAACACTGACACTGAGTTGCACTTTTAGGGCCTTATACAGCACTGCCTGGCCAACAGAGATCCTTCTAAGTAAAGTTCCTACAGCTTTCTCACATAGTCAGTGCAGATCTTTCCACTCTCCTGATCTGATGCCTCTCATGGACACTTGGTTAATTTACTTTTGACAGGCAAGTGACAAAAAGATATATTGTTTTATCACTTCTTTTTTTTTTCAGATAATGGTTGAGCACAGGCTATCTGAAATGAGACCAGAGACGAATGACCACACCATAGTCCTCACCCGTGTGTGTGTGTGTGGTCTGTGGACACTGATGTAACCCCCTTCCACACCCCAGCGCCTTACATCCCCAGCACATTACACAGCCCATTGGCCAGTGCACAACCTGAACCTTGTTGCTTCCTATCGCAGCTCTGGATCTGAACCACAGCAGCCACAACTTCTAATGTGGGAGAGGAGCTTCTGCAGCAATGCTAGAGGAAAATGTTTCTCTTTTAAATAAGGGCAGAACACATTCAATAAATAAAAACTGTTAATTCACTTGTACAGACCACAAATCTCCCTTTGTCCTTTTGAGATGTGCCATTTCATTCTTTTCCTCGCCTTGTGAGAATGTTTTATTCACTGTGGAACGGCATTTCTTGATAAAAAGTTGGTTCGGGCGCAAATGGTTTGCTCGTCTGTCTAATTCGTTATTCTGGCAATGACAAATTCAGCTGTTCAGTCCCAAACCTTTTATTCCAGTTCACTGAGCTCTTAAACTATTTCAGAGTGAATTGTGATTACCACACAGCTTATTTGCAGAAGTTTCATTAAAGCCACTGTCTTCCTGGGGATTTTGAGGATGTGCAGCGAGCACACTAAACATAACACTTATAGTTTTTCATTATCTAACTTTGTTTTTTTCTCTTCAATCACCCCCCCACACACACACTTTCTTGGGGTCACAGAGTTCTGCTGCTGTGTATTTTATGTACTCTCTCAGCCCTACATTT
Source organism: Brycinus macrolepidotus (assembly GCA_037974445.1). NCBI lineage: Eukaryota > Metazoa > Chordata > Actinopteri > Characiformes > Alestidae > Brycinus > Brycinus macrolepidotus. Next base: position 10,578,090 of record JBBPCZ010000019.1, on the reverse strand, counting down.
CCTCCAGAGCCCAAATTTGCTTGACAGCTGTGTTTAGGTTAATAGTATAGATCAGCTTAGTCTGAATGATGTGGTAAAATTGAAATGATGGGGAAAACGAAAAAAATGAAATGCTTGTCATGTCACGAGTGAATTTGGAAAGTGTTGCATGAGATAAGAAGCTCAGGACTTGATGTACAACAGCTACACCTAGTGTTCTCAGAATAAGGGACAGAACCAGCAGTTGGTCTATCTAGCATTTTATATTAAACACAGCAGATCATTCCTGGAACTTGTTGCTGATTAAAACAGCATTTTGTGGAAAAGACTGCAAATCAAGCTGCACTAATTATGTACACAGGGCTTAGGTTGTAATTTTTATTAAATGCTCATTATTTAGGGCACAACCTCTCTAAAGATTGAAATATTTACTTTGCCACAGTCAAAAGGAAGCAAGAAGCATTTTAAATCAGAAGACTTTTGTGGATATTCTAGAGAAAGTGGAAGCGTGTAAAATAAAATATTAATGAATCGGAAATACACTGCAGCACCTCAAATTGCGGTTTTTTCTTTATACAAATCCTACAGCTGTAACATGATTGTCAAAACCAGAACAATGGTATTGACTTTTACATGCAAAATATTACATGTTAGCACCACAAGAGGGCAGTCATGACATGCTATTTTGAGGGCCATCCTGGGTGAAAGTCACCACTACGGTCAGTCACATAGCAACTTTACTGGTGTCTGTGTGTAGGAGTGTTTTAAATGAGGCATGAAGAAAAGTCTGTACTCTGTAATAAAGTTCATATAACCACAGCCTTTTCTTCTTCCATTAGATTCTCTATGGAAGGTAAGTGCTTCCTATGACTAGAGCCAAAATAGGTTTACAACAGTTTTCACTAAGAAAGGAGTGGAGAAAGTACAGGGAAGCTATAATTATGTGAAAGTTTGTCAAAATATAAAGTGGAAGTATGGAGCAAACATATACTTGGGTAGAAGTGAAAATGTATTTGCATTCAAAAATAATTAGGTGTATAAATGTAAAAATATGAAAGGGAAAATACTGAAAAAATAAAGGATTTTGATAGTGTATATTAACTTTGTTAATGTACATGGTATACTTCATGTACATACTTACACATAACTGGTGACAGGGTCAAGGGGGCCCAAGCCTCACTGATGTGTGTGAGTTCCACAGATCCCACAGAAAAGCAACTGGCGCACAAATTGCTGAAAAAAGTTAATGCTGGCTATGATAGAAAGGTTTCAGAACACACAGGGCATCATAGCTTGCTGTATATGAGACTGTGTGGCTGTAGCCTGGTCAGAGCGCCCATGCTGACCCCTGTTGATCGCTAAAATGCCTACAGATAGCACAAAGGCTTCATAACTGGACCGTGGAGCAACGGAAGAAAGTGGGGCGGTCTGATCAATCACGTTTTTCACATCATATGGATGGCTGGGTGTATGTGTACATGACTTAGTCAGGAAGAGGTGGCACTTGGATGAACTATGCAAAGCTAAACTGATGCTCTGGTGAAATGCCCTGCTATGAAACCTTCGAAGACCAAGTACACTTCTTTATCTCTAAAGGCAGTGTCCTATTTCAGGAGGACAATGTGCCCTGCAACACTGCAAAAAATGTTCAGGAATGGGTTGAGAAGCATGAGTTCAAGGTGTTGAGTTGGCCTCCAAATTTCCCAGATCTCAATCTGATTCAGCATCTGTGAGATGTCCTGGACCAATTAGTCCAATCCAAGGGAGGCCCCACCTCACAGCTTACAGGACTTAAAGGATCTGCTGCTATTATCTTGGTGCCAGATACCACAACCTAAGAAGTCCTGTGGTACCCATTCTTCAATGGGTCAGAGCTGCTTTGGTGGTATGAGAAAGACCTACACAATATTAGTCAAGTGGTTTTAATATTATTGCTGATGTGTGTGACCACAGTTTCAGAATTACAGAGTAGAATCTGGTGGGTACCATGCCTCCAAATCCACATCCATTCCAAGACATTACCTCCTTTCTTATCTTTCGCCACAAACAACAGTGCTTGGAGCTTGCCAGACAACACTGGAACTTTAACTGAGACAGAACAAACAAAAAGTAAGCCATTTAACTCCAAACGCTCAAGCTGGGTTTGGTGTAGAAATAAAAATGGCCACAGAGAAAAACAAACAAATACCAGCTGTTAAATATGGTGGATGATCTGTAATGTTGTGGGGTCATTTTTTTTTCCAAACGCCCTGGCAGAATTGTCCTCATATATGGCATTATGGATACCAGGAAGTAGCAGGAGATTTTAAATCTAACTGCCTCTGCCAAGAAGCTAAAACTTGGTAATGATTGGATCCTCCAGCAGGACAATGATCCAAAAGCCCACGTCAAAATCCTCATAAAACAGATAAATGAACACAAAATCAAGCTTTTGCCATGGTCACTCCAGTCTCCTGACCTAAATCTAACTGAAACCTGTGGATTGAGCTCAAGAAGAGGGTGCACAAGAGAAAACCCAAGACTCTGCAAAATCTAGGAAGATTCTGCACTGAGGAATGGTGGAAAATTCCCCCTTCCGTGTCTATAAAACCTTACAAGAGAACAGAACAGAACAAATAGTGCTGTTCTGGTGGTGATAGCAGGTTGCACAAGATAGTTAATAAGGTGCCAGTAATTATTAAGAATAAAATTTATTTTGTATCACCTGTGACTTCTTACCAAAGGGCCTTTGTCACTCCTATTAAATACGTGTGCCAATAATTTTCTGGAAACTGACTCAAAGCAGGCTGTTTTTGCAGCTTGTGAGCTATGATTTTCCACTTTAATATCTCTGTGTATATCTAGAAACGTGTGTGCACACATATGCATTTGCACAGTATAACTCTAGCGACAGAGGCAATCGCTGTGCAATGAAAGCTACTTTTTCTGTTTTCAATGGATTAGTATTCCAGGCATGGTGCTCTCTTTCTCTCTCTCCCTGTTTCTCTCCCTCTCCCTTTCTCTCTCTCTCTCTCTCTCTCTCTCTCTCTCTCCTCAATGTGTGTTTTTTGCAGTTGCTGACTCCACTCTGCTCTGCAGTGGATCTGCAGAGTATATGTGTGTGCTGAGGTAGCCCATGAGTGTCTGATGCTGAGTCTCTGACACACTACACACTCTCTTTGGGCTAAAGGAGATATAGGAGCTTCTTTTGTCCCCACAGGCTGAGGAGCCAGACAGTAAAAGCTGCAGCAGGCCAAGTGTCATCAGCCTGACAGAAAGACACACAGCTGCAATCCACTCTATAAATCTGCTTAGCAGCTGCTGACAGTTCATTTGTGTGTCCGCCTGCCCCAGTCTGCTGCCTTCATTAGAATCTCACTTCAAAAGTCCACACACACATACTTGTTTTACTACAGTATCAGGACATTGTCAGTCTCTAGGAATTTGTGACCATTTAGTCAGAAGAGCATTTGTCAGGTCAGACACCGATGTTGGATTAGAAGACTTGGCTCACAACTGACATTCCAGTTCATCCCAAAGGTGTTCAGTTGGGTTGAGGTCAGGGTCCTGCGCAGGACACTAGAGGACCTTGCTTTGTGCACAAGGACATAGTTATGCTGGAACAGGAAAGAACCTTCCTCAAACTGCTGCCACAAAGTCAGAAGTATGTATTTGTCTAATATGTTTTTATATACTGTAGCATTAAAATTATCCTTCACTGGAACTAAGGACCTTAGAGCAAACACTGAAAAACAGCCTCAGACCATTATCCCTCCTCTACCAAACTTTACTGTTGGTTTTGTCCACCCGACTCCCAGTCATTGCAATAGCAAACATGTTTCCTCTCTTCTAAAGTCCAGTGGTGGCGTGCTGTATACCACTCCAGTCAACGCTTGGCATTGCACATATTAATCTTAGACTTGGTGCAGCTGCAGAATCATGGAAACCCATTTCCATGGGTTTGAAGCTTCCAGTGCAATTCTTGTGGTTGTGTTTGGAGTTTGGAACTCTGTAGCAACAGAGGATAGGTGACTTTCACAAGCTATGAAGTTCAGCCCAGGCTGAACTGTTTCATTCCACATATAAATAACACTTCCAGTTGACTAGGGCAGAAATGTCATGAACTGATAGCGCCATGTTTAAAGTCACAGAGCTTTTCAGTATGTCCCATTCTAATGCTGACATTACTCAATAGAGACTGCATGGCAATGTGTACCTGTTACCAATGGGTGAACCTAAAAAACCTTTAATCAGTATTTAGAATGGGTGTCACTGGTCTACCGGAATGTGGAAAAAAAGTTATGTGGTGAGATGGGTCACCTTTCATCATTCTCCAAAAGTCTATGTGTGCATGTGAGGGCAAGTGGGAGGATCCAGGCGCTCTTTTAAGCTGTAGGGGGTATTTTACTGGCCTGCTGTGGGTCCATTTGTCCACTTAAAAAAAAAGGGTCACTGCAAATAAGTGCAAAGTTATTCTGACTGATCACCTTTATCACCTGATGAAACAAACATGATGGCAGTGGTCTCTTTCAGCATGGCAGTGCCTCCCACCATCCATGGGGCACGAGGGATCACAGAATAGTTTGATAAGAATGAAAATGATGTAAATAATATGTCTTAAACCATACCTGTATTTTTTAAAACCAGCAAGATATTAAATGATTTTCATAAAAACAATTATTTTTACTGCATTTGTATTTGTTTGCATTCATTCTAAAGGTAAATAGGGTTTTGCAAACAAAATGTTTTCTAGGTTACCCCTGTTTTTCTCTGGAATTCCAAAGGTCTGGACATTTCTGTCCTGAAAATGTATGAAAACAAGAGCACATGCGAGCACACACTTGTCCCTGTGCGCGGATGTGGTAAAATGGTGATGATACAGGAGGTGAAGGTAAGTATGTCTCAGATTCATGTCTGGACCCTCTTTTCTGTGCTCCCCTGCTGTTTACAGTAGTTTACTGTGCTTCAGATGAGTAGGAAGATTTAATGTGAGCCTACCCTGTATCCTATGGTTAATTTATTACAAACCCCGCAGTGATGCCTACCATATAAGAACTACCATCTGTCTGCACACCACCTCCATTTCCTCTCAAATGTTTCCTTCTAACAGTAATTCTCACCATTTCTCCTTATAATGTAAACTATGTACATTTCCCATTTAATGCAGTGTCTTCCAAGGTTAAGTTTAGGTGTCAGACCAGCCTTGTTTTATTGACTATATATATGCTAGATCTGATTTACTGACTAAGAACTGAGTCTATTGTGTCCTTCATTTGTTATCCACTCAATACTAGACTGGATGAACAATGCACTATGCCTGTTTCTAACATATACAAACGTAAGTACTCATCACATTTTTTTTAAAAGCCTCCACCATCAGGGCACAATAACGGTCACTTTGAATGCTTCTTATGAGGCCCAGACACGTTGATGTGACTGGCCAGATTAGAGGATAATTAATAAGCTCTGTTTTTCCAAAACTACTACTCCTTATAAGGACATTCTGTCACCACTCTGGAACTCCAATGGAGTGTCTAAAAACTGCAATCAAACTCCACTTGCACTCATGCATGCAGCTCGCAGCCCCCTTTTGACAGTCTCCTCATTACCAATCGTGACTTTGCCCCTCTCTTCACTCTCATTTTTTGCCAAATTAATTTCGGGCTCAGTTTCTATTAAAATGATAATATTTATAGTAATTACTGCTTCCACTTTGGCCACGTAGCACCTGTTTCTAGTTAATCAGAAGCAACCTGAGCCAAGACATTCTAGTTTGAAGTTATCCTATTCTGCAACGGCCTCATCAAAAGACCTTTTCTTCTCTGCAGGATCTTAAAGTTTACATTGGCATGGGCTCGAAAAATCAGGCAAACGTTTTGCACAAAAATCTTAATAAAGCTAAAGAACATACACCGTTACATACATACATATATACATACATACACTGTTAAAACTAAAAGTTCTTAAAAGGTTCTTGGCTTGCATATACGTGGTTTTCGGTTCAAATAGTATTCCTTTTTTCGGGCACTATTTAGAATGTTGGCCATTTCCTCTTCCTTGTCTGAACTGTAAAACATAATTCCAGAGTGATTTTGAGCTACCCACAATGCACAATGCAATTTCTAGTGAAGACGGTAGTTCATAAAATTAACTGAATTACTTGCATAGCTTAGTGTGATGCATATCCCCACTCCAGACAACACATCTGTTTGCTTTCTGCTAGTGACTGACAATTTGTCAATCTACCGTCACTAACAATTTCCTCACATGTGTCCGCCGTTTCTGCATTATGTTTGCATTCATTCTATACATTATGTGTTTTCACTGATGGCCTTATGTACTGTATATGGCATGAAAACAAAGATTTTAGTCATTTCAGTTGTTCACTTGTTAGTCGTTTTACAGTATCTATAAGCTCACTTTATATACACAGTGCCTTCAGTTACGGGGTTGAGTGAGTATCTTAAAGAATCACCGCCTACATTGTTCCATTATCTACCATGGACGCGGGACCTATAGACACAGATGTGACAAATTTCTGTCATTTGTTCGAGTCTGCTCTGCTCGTCTGCAAGTTTTATGTTACTTGTGTTATTTTGTGTCTGGGCAGTTTCAAACAAAGACAGGCTGTCATGGGAAGTCAGCATGAGAGCTCGTTACTGCACTTTAATGAAGAAGCAGGAGAAGACGCACAGTTTGAGGGTGAAAAGTAGGCAAGAGATAGTGACTGTGGACACCTTACTCTCAAACTGGGTAGGTTCTCGTACTTATTGACTAAACTGTCTCAAGGGAGCTGATGGATATTAATATCTGTGAATATTTAAACTGAAAGCATAGCTTGAATTAAAGACCTTATTGAACAACAGTGTAGGAGCATTTGCTAGATTAACTCTCATTTTTGTCATCTTCTCCAAGCACTGTGTAAGAGCCATGATGGATCTTTAAGGCAGGCTACCAGTGGAGCACTACATTTTTTGGAGAAGCACAACAACAACATCAGCACTGTACAGTTAAAATCAAGACATGGACCAAGAATGAAATGTATATATAGCCTGTAGAATTTAGAATTTCTTAATGCCCTGCACTTTTCAGATTGTTAGGACATTTCTACAGCTACAAAGCCAGCTTCACCTTCTCCATCAGCTAACGTTAGTGACTAACATAATGACTGATGATGAGAAAGTGTCTTTAATTATTGTGTTTTTAAACACTGCTAGTATACTAATTAGTTCACCCATATACAGTGGTACCCTGCTTAACGAACGCCTCACAGAACGAATGTTCCGCATAACGAATGCCGCCGCGACCGCGCACGTGACTCGCAGAACGAACGCGTTTCACACAATGAACCGCACGTCGCACGTGAAAATCGAGTTTTATGGAAAAAAAATGGCTGAATCCGGCCAGATGTGTCTCAGATGAAGACAAAACATCATGTTTTGTTGTTTCTCCCCATTTTTGTCATTTTTTTCCTGTTTTGATGATTTTTGGTGTCTGTGTGTTTACTGTTGGTTAAAATTGAAGGTATTCTCGTTGCAGGAAAACTTTTTCACAAGTGAAACTGCAAATTTTTTCTTTTTTTCTGTAAAGTGTGATCCCCAAGAAAAAAACCTAACATCATTCCCTGCTTTGCTGAGTGTTTTTCTAGTTCCCCCCCCCCCATTAAAAGTGGTGTGTCTTCATTTTTTAGTAAGTTTGTTGACTTTTCGC
>JBBPCZ010000019.1:10544420-10570322 GCA_037974445.1 Brycinus macrolepidotus | reverse complement strand
GAGAGAGAGAGAGAGAGAGAGAGAGAGAGAGAGAGAGAGAGAGAGACAAAGAGAGACAAAGAGAGACAAAAAAAGACCCAGAGCACAAGATCAAGTGAGATCAATCAAAAATGTGTGTGTGCAAGTGGCCAAACATGTCCCTGTTTGGTCTGGCGATAGATCTAGCCTGATCAAAATGACCTCAATAAGTCATGCTAATGAAGCATGCTTGCCACCAGGATGCTCTAAGAGGACAGAAATATGAGAATGCTCAGTATGTGGCTGTGTGTGTGTGCGTGTTTGAGTAAATTTGTGACCTAATAGAGAAAAGAACAGCGGCCAACAGACAGGAAACAGACTGAAAATGACCCCATGGCCCATTGAACCCTGACCTATATCTCCAGCACACCCATAACAACATCACTGAGAGGACATCAGTGAGACATTGAACTTTTGGAATGAAATGATACTCACAATGTTTGACACATGTTTCAGAATCTTTTTTGCCACATCTGACCTGCTAGCTAAGTCCTAGAAGTTGGGAGTCCAACAATAGGACTTCAATATTGGGAGTCCTATTATGATCACTGATGAAGCAGCTACGTCTGTATTGTACCTTTTGTCCATTGCTAACACTCCTTAAAATCTTTTATTTAATTTTCCGCTAAAATCATCATAAACATGGCCTACATGGCCTTCACTGTCTTCATAAATTCTGCTCTTCCAATTTGAAACATGCTGAGTGCCTGGATTTGAAACCATTTCACATTTTGCAGTTGCCTTACATAAGTTACACACATATATAATCTGCATTTTTATATATATACAAAGCAGCATAATACATGATTAAATGAAAGTACAAAAAAATAAAAAGTAAAAACACCATTGATCGGGCGGTCCCTAAAAATATTTGCAAATCTTCCAAAGTTAACACATTCACACACTTAATCCAATGTACTGTTTATTTGCATTTATTCTACTGTTTCTATGTTTTTTTAACTATTAAATGCTTATTTTCCAGATTAATGACTTTACATGCCGCTTTCTTTGGTGTTTGTATGCTGTATCTCAGCACTGTGTTCTTTGTAAAACTCAGAAATTCAAGACCAAATAAGATAAAACAAGCATTCTGTTTGTTTATGTCAGTGTGGATTTGTGCGTCGAAGTATATCTGAGTAATGAAAATCAGAGAGGCACATTCCAGCTCTGCAGACAGGAAGTGGCAGGCTGGCACTGGAAACATGTCCATTTGTGCCTGGAAATGCCTCGACTCCAACAGTGAGCAAGGCCTCAGCAGGTGTGTTTATCTGCCTAATCATCCAGTCAGCCCTGCTTAAGACCACCAGAGCCGGAGTGGCCACATCAGCACTTCAAAAGCCAATGCCGACCTCCTCTCTGCCAGGAGGCCTATGTCTGGTCCCTGGACAAGGCTCTAAACATGGCGCTCGTATTAAACATATTCATTTAGGTCCATTTAGCCGAGTACATATACACACACCTTAGTGTGTATTGTTGTAGTCTCCCCATTCCTGTCAAAAAACATTTGTCCGTGTTGATGGATATTCATACTCTGCTGAGACACCTTCTTTTGTATTCTTACAAACTGTCATGTGATACTCAGGCCACGGTTCTGTGTGAAAGCAGGATAAGATCTGATAGGATGATGGAGCATTTTTTTGGAAAGATAGAGGGGTCAGAATGCCGTGGTTGATCAAAAGAGGTTTGTGTACTTGATTCAAGGAGTGTGTTTACAGATAGAGTTTCCTCTTTATTTACTACAGGATCTCCACGTGGCATGAGGAAACACATGTGCGCGCGCGCACACACACACACACACACACACACACACACACACACACACATTTTGATAAAGATAGAAGACTCCTCTGAATAGGAGCACATGGCAGCAGAGAAAGAGAAGGGAAGGTGAGAAAGTTTGAAAGTTTTCCTCTTCTGATGGTCCACTTCAAGACTGATTGATGGGCTGTTGGTTTTAGTTATACTGTGTATTGACAATAGTTACAAAGAAGACAGCAGAAACACTGTCAGATGTGCAGATGTGTGCGCCAGTATCCTGACTAAGGAAGGATGGACACTGTAATTCAAATATACAGATATCCAGTGGGGAACCTCTTGAGAGAAGGCCTAATGATTTTTCTAGAAAACTAAAAAAATACATTTCTGTCATTTTTAGTTTATTTTTTATTCGACAGAATCATGTTTGCATTGCCGTACTACTTCTATTTCATATGGTTAAATTCCTAAAATTCCCAAAGGAAAATGATCTAATCAGGATTATTCTGTGATATCTCGGTAGATATAGCTAAGCGAGCTCCTCCGCCTTTGCAAGCTGGACTGAAGTCCTACCATGCACCAGCATAATTAAGAACTGATTGTGGAATCCACCAATCATGTTTTGATTTACAATGAATGGGACCAGTTTTGTGCCACCCATTGTGAGGAGGGTTTCGGTCGAGACTGCTTTCTGAATGGAAATAAATCTGCAACAAAAGCTTAGTTTTTGATTCATTGAACCAGTGCATTTATGTGTAGTAAATTTGCCTGTTCAGTGTACAGCAGTTCAGCTCCACTCATTCAAACTGAATTTATAAAGAGTACCTGCTTTTTGAGGTCCTGAGGACAGTCCTAAGGTCATTTGCATAGATCAGGCTTAAAGACAAAATAATAATACAAAAGTGTTAATTCCTCATAAATTCAAGTATCATTAGCACATCTGACTTATATTTCTTTGATTAAAATTATTAAATGTAAAATGGTTAAAGCTGTCATCCTATTAGGGAAAGCATAATAATCACTGGCTTCTACTCCCACCCTCCAGCCATCAGAACAAAACCCACAAAAAAAGCCCTGTAGGACAGGTGTGCCGTATCACACCATGTGGCCCTTTGCATATTCCCAATCACTGTAATCACTTCCAGACGTCTCCACTTCCACACACTCTCAAGAACCTAATCAGATGAAAAATGCACAGATTTTGGGAATATGATTAATTATAGGGACTTTATGGCCACTCGAGAGCATGAGACCTCCACTCATGGAGAGGGGATTTAATCTAGCTTGGTGGACGACTCCTGTCAGAAAGATGAAGCTGGAAGCATTTCTGCTGGTGGACAGTGACATTACATTTCCTCCTGATGTCTGCTGGGAGATGGATTGGGTTATAGGTATCCATACACTGAGTGAAATATGCAATGCTACCACTGCCAAAAAGAGGCACAGACATTAGGTCATCGAGCCTGCCTGACTCCTGCTGAACCCCACACTGATGGACTACTGAAGAAAAGATGGAGTGCAAGGTCTAACATGGGGCTGACACAAGGCAAAATACACCATATGGACAAAAGTATTGGGACTCCTGACAGTCACTCCAACAAAGACGTTACTGACATTGCATCCAAATACATAGACTTTAATATGGAGTTGGTCCCCCCTTTGCAGCTATAACAGCTTCCACTTTTCCTGGAAGGCTTTCCACAAGATGTTGGAGAGTTTCTGTGGGTGTTTTTGCCCATTCATTCTGTAGAGCATTTATGAGGTCAGGCACTGATGTTGGATGAGAAGGACTAGCTCACAATCTCATTCCATGTCTTTATGGAGCTTGCTTTGTGCACTGGGGCACAGTCATGCTGGAATAGAAAAGGGCCTTCCCCCAACAGTGTCCACAAACTTGGAAGCATGCCGTTGTCCAAAATATCTTGGTATGGTGAAGCATTAAGATTGCCCCTCACCGGAAAACATGTGTGTCTCAATACATTTGTCAACATAGTGTATGCTAACAAAGAATTATCACACAACTAATGGAATGGAGACCGAGCTCGCACACTCAGCTCCAGTTGTGTCAAGGTACAGTATTCAGGTAAGTATTAAAGGAACTGTTCAGCCAAAAACAAATTCACACAATTTTCCTCAAATGTAGTTATCATGGCACACTTGCCTTAAACTGCAAACAGACTTTTATTAGTATTTTCTGACATATGACATATTGCTGTCACTAAAATGGGCAAACGTACATCCCATAGCTAAAAACAGTGGTAGTAGCCACTCTGAAGTCTAAACTTTGTTGGTTTTTATACATGACAGTATGTCATGAGCACTATTTGGACAGGATTAGTTTTACATGGGGAGGTGGGGTAATGTAATTATTAACATTACATGTCACTCATTTGTACTGAATGCATGAAGCCCAGGTTATATTAATCTCATGCAAATTGCCATGTTGGTTAAAAAAGTGTGGAAAAAGGAGTTTCCACATTTTGTCTTAAATATGGAAGCACTTGCTCAATTATGTAAGAAGCATTTACTTTTACTGATTCTTTCTGTCCCAAATCAAGCCAACAAGTATTATCCTACCTCAACTGTGGAACATTTTTGTAAAAGGACAGAAAATAAACTTGATTTTATGCGGCAGTGATGACTGTTGGCTATAAATTTCCAAGCTAATGACAATACTAACGACACACCGCATTTACTTAACACAGCTGGATAGCTCATTAGAGTGAATGAAAAAAACAGCTTATTGAAACATTTTGAGATATTTTCTACTCTTTTTTGGTGTGACGGCAATGCATAGATCAAGTATTTGATCTTGTTTCTTTCAGTTCCATCAAGTTTTACCATGTTAATTGATTATAAACATTGCAGGCATCTTGTAAACTGGCATTTTCCTATATTCTAACTGGAAAATGAATTCCGTCTGAATAGCAGGCTACTACAAAGTGTCAGAAATCACATAAAAATTCCAGGACATTACTTAACAGCTCATTGTGGTCTGAGACAAGTTTGTGATGATTTAGGTATGCACAATGCTAACTGACTGGATATTCCATTACTTGTTAATTACATTAGCCTTGTAGGTCTAGTACAAAAGCAAAGAAACAAACGTCAGACACTAAACCTGTATTGATGACAACAACTGAGTCAGATCGCAAACAGCAGGACTCTTCAATGCTCTTCTATACAAAATAAAACTATAAGTTAATACGTTACAAGTTTCAATTAAAAGGTAATATCTTACAACTAGACATCATTTGATGGCAAAGATCAAACCTTCTTTTTATGTTGTTTTCTCTTTGAAAAAGACTGAGAGTTTAGCCCTACTAGTCCATTTATACCTTCTGCCCTTGCTCTGATATTAGAACTCATTCAATTCTCACTCAGTTAGGCCTTATTCTTAAAAATAAAGATGCTCAAGAATGTTCTTTGGAGCAACGCCACAGATAAACCACAAGACTTTCACTGGATTGTTCCTTCAAGAACTTTTTGTAAATGACATGGATCAGTGTGATCAGTTTAAAAATCTTCCATGTGATTCAAAGATTCTGTGATATAAAGAATCCAGAACCATATGACCAAGTCAGGAACCATTCAAGAACCTTTATTTTTAGAAGAGCAGTCTGCAGTCCAGAATGATCTCATATCAGAGTAAATATCTTGTTGCTACCTTGTCTCCCTAGTCATCACAAAAGCTCAGACTCCCATCTTTCAGTAACAGCCTGACGATGGGCCTCCAAGAATGTCATTTATAAGAGTTTCTTATCTGGGAGTGCCTGAGGAACAGTATAAGCACTCTGGACCTCTTGTGTTCAAGAGCTGGTTCTAACTAGGCACGGAAGAGTTATGACCAATTAGAATGTCAACCTGTCAGATTTTGCCCTGGGAGGTAATTGGTGGATGCCTTGATGATGCCATGGCAACATGGGGTCAATCCACAAAGAGGTTCTCTTATAGGAGTACTGCATTACTGCCAAAGGGCAGACAATTCAGATGTTCTATGGACGGCCCTGCCCAAGAGTCATGCCATTTGTAGAGGTCTGAATTTGGGAACAAAATAAATCCCTTCAAAGGCCTCTTTGAAAGTACTCCTACAAAGGAATACACGGACACTTTTATGATGTGGTTTTGGCAACAACAACGCAGAAGTACAAGTCAAATTGGAAGTTTGGAGACCAAAAGCCAGAAAGAAAACTTTTGTGTATGTTGTTTCTATACAGGCCTGAAAAGTTATTGTAGGCACCATTCTCTAGGGTGTGTTTGAGGAAGAACGGTCATGTGTGAATGTGTGTAGTGTGAATAGTGTGTTTGAAGCCAAGCCCGGAGGCCTCTGCAGAATGTCCTCTCACAGCACTCGGTCTCCTGGGTCCAACAGTGCAGGTGCACCGAGCTTAACACAAGCCAACCCTCCTAATCAAGCGCTCTAGGGCTTCCTGTGACCTTCCACCTTTCACTTTAACCTCACACCCATACACAGAGACACTCTTACTGCTCATGAGTGTGATGAGCCCCCAGGACACAATAACCTCAGCAGGACAGGAAATGCTTCATCAGGTTAAGGAGACATTCCAAGGTTGTGTTTAAATTAAAAATGTAAATTAATAGCTAGCTGGAATTGTTTCTTTCTCTCTGCAACCTTGCACACAATGTCTGAGGAATAAGATGCTGAGAATTTCTACTAATGCTAACACAGGCCAACTGAATACTGAGAATATCAAGAATATGGATATACTTTCATTTAATTAATCTTTTGCGTTTAGACAATGCCTCTGAAGGATAATCTGTTGTTATTAAAGGGGTTTTAACTTTACTCAACGTGTAGCAGGTGCATTCATAATGAACGGGAGGGCAGTTTGCAATCATGGACAGCCTAATCTAGTATTAAAACGTAAATGAAAAGTAAAGTTTTTCAGACTAAATGAAAACTTTTATTATCTTAATTAGCATGGCAAGTTAAGAAGAGAAAAAAGGATTAATACATATAAATGTTTTACACAGGTTTTTGTTTTAATACACCTGAAAAGTGCAACTCACTTAGATATTTGTCTAACTCACTTTTATTGCTATTTTTAAAAAGCAGCTGAAAGGCTTCTTACGCTAGTTTTTGGTTAGCTGTTATGGCATTATGTACATGGATTTTTATATTTCTTTTTAATTTTATCTTTATACGATTGGCTTTAATCTACGTCAAATTTGCAGTTCTTGTAAAGCATTCAGATGTATGAAAGGTGCTTTATACAGAAAGTTTATTATTAGTACTATTATTATTATCAATATTAGGCACTTTCTGTTACTAGTTTTAAGGAAGCATTTGAAAACAGATTGCTTTTCTTTTGCTTCTTTATTATTAAACTCTCCCTCCTAGTACACAGTAGAATGAGGTTTGGCTCATATCTAGAATAAATCTGTTATAAAGATCAGACACTAATCCCTTATGCCGTTATAAGCACAGCCTCAGAGAGGTTCTAGGTAAGAGATCATCCAGAGCTTTAACTTTACTTTTATCGCCATAACGCAATATCTCATATTGTCATAAACACACATCTCTGAAACATTACAGGACATGTTTGTTTATGACATTATGAGATACTGTCTTTAAAAAAGTTTTAATATATAATGGCAAATAATGTGAAAAGCTGAGGTCTGGGGTTTTCCAATTATGTATAAAAAAGTGAAAAAAAGACTAAAATGTACATGAAAGTTTTGTTCCGACAGTGATGTCATGCATCTGGTAAACGCCCTCATCCAGAGTGAGTTACAGTTTGATGATGTTATAGGTGAACTATTTCTCGCTGTTTCCTCTTTCCCAGACAGAGGATCAAGCCCCTGTCTGCTGTGTGAAGACTAGTCTTAGTTCTGACAGCTGACCCTTCAGCAGTATTGTAACACTGTGTGAGATGTCGAGGTGAATTCGGATGTGTTAGTATATTACTATAATTAGGTTTGAGCTATTTAGTTAGTTATGCTTCAGGGGCATTCATTGATTCATTGTGCATTTAGATTTCTATTTGATGCATCTGGAAGGTGCAGCAGTATCACTCAAAATGAAGCTACTTCTTAGGAATACAGAGTGAGATGGATATAAAACTGATTGTGCCCGATAAGAGAAAATTAAAATATATTTACAGAATAAATTCCAACATACGTCTTTATTTTAATTAATGTTTTGCGTCCTTATTCAAGTGCACATTTGAACATCTAAAAGTGCAGCGCAGCTGTAAGAAACATCGGCTCAGTTAATCGTTCACCACCATGTGGCTTCGTTTACCACTTTTATTAAGCATTTTCTGCACAAATTCAATCAACGACAAATGCCATTCAGTGAGGCAGAAACTTAATCTGGGATAGTTAAGTATTATGGCCTGCCTGGCTTGTTGAAGTGTACCTTTGGTCTGGCCGTGGAGTTATTGGTGTCAATGTGTCGTATGACCAAATGGCCCTTCCTCACAGGGTGCCTCAGGTTTTGTACCGTTAATAAGGTTTCCCTTCATAATGAGGCCAGATACACCAGTGGTTTGTTCACTCATGCACTTTCTCTGTGTCTCTCTCACACACAAGCACATTTGTTCTAGACTGTTCAGCTGTTAGTAATGACACGTCAGGAAGGCCAAGGCTGAGTCTGGACATGAAAATGTTTAAGAGAAACAGGATTACTTTCCTGCAATGAATGACACTAACACTGAGTGACTGTATACCTTGCTGGTTATCTTAATGTTATCTTGACATTTAGTTCCTAAACTCTATTACAATGTGCCTAGCTTTATAGGAAGGTATATCGTTGTTCTAGCAAACAGACTGTATGAATTATTGTATTCATTATTTAATCCAACATCACAGAAACCTTGCTCTGAATACACAACCTCACCACTCAAAGCCACAGCAATTCACAACAAAGTTTTGACGGATTTACACTTACAAGGTTTGGACTTGTGCTCTAGTCCAATCCAGTTTAAGTTTATTGGTGTAGTACTTGCACAATGCAGCTTTACAGCCTTGCATATCTTAGGTACTGGCCGACTGTGAATCCCGGGAAAACTGAAGAGGTCTCGTTCTGTTATTTTGCTTCTAAATGTTTGGAAATCAGTTCTACCTTTTATAAGGGAGTCAAGCTTGGTACACACTTTCGAGAAACACTCGAAAACAACATAGCTAATTACTTTGACTTTTAATTAAATTCTACCTCTCCGATTGTATTTACGTGGCCAGCATCACCTTCGGCTTTCTCATGAAAATAATAATTATTTATTTATAGAGCACATACTGGTAGAAGCTTAACATACCTTACAAACAATAATAAACAGTATAAACAGTAATAAACAGTTTTAAGTTATTGTTTGAGTCTCTGTAATTGTTTCAGGTGATTTAAGTAGCCTTCTTAATTTTCATGTATTTATTTAACAGCATTTTTAGTACTGTTTATTACTGTTTATACTGTTTATTATTGTTTGTGAGGTATGTTAAGCTTCTTCCAGTATGTGCTCTATAAATAAATTATTATTATTTTAATGAGAAAGCCAAAGGTGATGCTGGCCAGGTAACCTCCCAAAACTCCTAAAAACATGAGGAAGAAACACCAAGAAGAGTCAAGAATGGATAGCTTTGCTGAATGTTGAATTCAGATCAACCAGCGAAAAGCGAGTACAAGCCTTGCAAATGTGCTAATATAAACATGAACAGGTGGTAAATACAGTGTAAAGCAGATCTGCAGTGTTCAGAACTGATTAGTATTAGCAAGGATCAGCAGCCAGTCAAGGGGGAAATGACACTGATTGCACATACGGGCACATGAGGCTTACCCGTGTAATGAGAAAGTGAAAAGTATTTTAAAAAAATGTCAAAAAGCATCAAACCAAGAGAACTGGTTAACAAACACAGTTATTCAGTTACTCTTTCATTGACGTTTACTTGAGTATAGTTTTAGCCCACTTTACCCACCTCTGCACATGCCATAAAGTACTAATTTATAGCTCCTAATTTGTCACAGGATAGTAAAATGAGCTCAAATTATTTAGACCTAATGTATTTTCCAGTGGCCCCATGAGGATTTGCACTAAGCTTACCAAAAACACACCATACTTTTCCAGAAGCAGGGCTAATTTAAGAGCCATGGTCACCAAGGCGCCAGCTTTTCATACCTGTCCGTAGCACCTTTCACTCTGCACTGAAGGCCTCTGCCAACACCGCGAAATGGAGGGAGGGTGATGGAAAGAACAGAAGTGAGAGAAATTAAACGTGAAAGGTAGGATTTGTGATTATGAGAGTCTGGCCTCTGTTGAGGAAACTGTAACAGTGGCAAAATCCTAATATAACAAGGCTGATCACAAGGCCATGTTTGTGCCTGAACACCGGCACTAGCTTCACTCCCACGCTAATGAGGAACAGCAGGACTCCAGCCTGGACCATGGTGCCTCCTGTCCAAAAACACACATACACTAGCCCATGGTCCGCCAACCATCTTCCAGTCCATTTGGCCCTCACAGAGAATAAGACTGTGGCAGTGTTTTATTTTGTTTTTTACTAACATGGCTGTAGCGCTGTTCACACCACAGAGCTGGCATTATTGCTTAATTACTTTGAAAAGTGTTTTATAGGCATCTTTGGCTACAGCCACAGACAGGAACACTTCATTGCCTAATCCTCAAGCTTCGTTACCTCGACACACCTCAATGCTTTGGCAAAACGCACAATCAAACACACATAGACACCTCCACTAAACCTGTCTTAATTACCTCAGAGACTTCCTAATGTACAAACACCCCCTCTTATGAGTACATAGAGTCAAAAATGGCACTTGAAGTGAAATAGTCCTGCATTGTTCTTAGTTGTTTTTTCCATTACGGCGCATTGTTCCAATTGCTGCCTCGCCTGGAGAGTTTTGTGTATTGTACGTGTAGCTGATAAAGATAATGGAATTATTTTGATAGGCCAAGAACTTCAGAAAATCCAGAGGTCATAACACGCACGCCTGAAATGAATGATTTCTCCGGGTTTCTGTTTAAGCTACAAGAAAAGCTTTTTTAAATTCATTTTGCATAGTGAAACACACAAACAAAAACAGAGCTTAGTTTGGTGCTCCTGTGGGTAGTTTCACAAGCTCTTTAATCTGTCTTTCTTCAAACAGCACAAAAAGAAATGTAACCTTTGTAAGTCAGTACCATGTAGATGCAACAAATGCCTTTAAAGCTTATAACGGCCTGAAGGTGAGTGCAGCTCTAATACTTATCCTTACTGCAACCTTAATGCCTGTTTCAAACCTTTTGAAGTATGTTCATTATGTGGTAAAACTACAGTGACTTAGCAACTACGCCGTTCGCATCTATGTACCACAGCACCATAGAGCAGATTATCAATAGCAGTTGATTCTGTCTTATGGTAATCAGATCAGGCACAGTAAGCTAAGCTTAACCGTGTGTTGGCATGCTCTAGTTATGCAAACCACCTATATAAACTGATGTTTGCCTGCACGATTTCCCATGGTGCAGCTCTGTACTGCGAGAACAATGATGACAGCTCTTGTGAAAGAGCAGCTCATCCTCTTTTAATGTCATCCTTTCCTTTATTTTGCTTTTCAACCCATTTGCCTTGTCACCCTGAATGTGGGAGAAAACTGACAAAAGTAGTTTAACTTGGATGGTGATAGGAATGATGTAATAACCTTTCTATGAACTTTATCTTCAGGGCAAGACAATAATGAAAATTGGCGGCAATCTGGCAGCATCCTATCGCCGTCAATTTGGAGTAACTGGTGACCGTAGTTGATGTAATTTGTCTAAAAAGCATTGTTTCACACTTATGCGGAACACTAAAGTTACAGTGCTTAACACAGCAGTCCAGGGAACTTTTGTATTTACACAGTTTTCCCCATTATCTCAAATGCAGTTCATCAGCCAGGACATGTTTGGCGTGTGAGGTTTGCTTCTTCTTTTTTTCTTTGCTGTTTTCTTTAGCAGCTCTACTGCAAAACTAAAAATGCAAGCTTCACTCATCAAACACGTCTTGGCTGATGGACTGCATTCGAGGTGGGAAGGGGTGTGTACATTTATTTGTTCTGATAAATGAAATTTGTAAATAAATGTATTTCATTTTACCAAATACATGTTTCTTTTCATAAATGGATGTTATCTAAATGTATTCATAAAGCACAGCTAAAACAATAATCTTGAAATTTAAATTTTGTCCATGGTTTGAGGCAAGAATGTGATTATCAGTGCTAGGCAAAAGTAGTGAAGGCTGAGTGCTGAATACACTGTCCTACATGTGTTCAGTGACATATCCTGTTACAAGGCAGAAAAAAGTAATTCCCAGAACACATTTAGAGTAAACCACCAGCAGTTCCTTCATGCTGGCGTGGTATATTTCAATGAGATGCATATTCAGAGAATACCTTCAACCATTAGAACTCAGAGTGTATTAGCAAAATCTGATTTCCACAAATAAAAACGGTCTAAAACAGTCTAAAAACCTGTGTTTGCTCTCCTACATGCTTGCCATTTGCTGTGCTTTCGCTAGGCGAGCCGCTGCTCTGCTTCTCTCCAGGCTCCACTCTGGGCCCCACTCCCTCTGCAGGTTTTCCCCACCCACTTGTGGGCAGAAACTATCCTGAAAGTTCTCCCGGATTCAAAGATCTTGTGAGGGTTTTTTGTGTTTGTTTCTAAGACCTAAAATAAAAGTAATTTGGGCACTTTTGTTCTTCATAGGAATTTGCATTTGACACCATTTTCAAAACCCCAGTATAGTTTACTATTACATGTTTTTTAAATTGCAATAACTTTCTGTGTCACAAAGGAACACCAAACAAAGCTCAGCATGACGTCTGATGCCTTGAGCATCAACACAAACCAGGGGAACATCCATATAAGGAGTTGGTTTGCGGTATGACTTACCATTTGCTGCTCTGCCAGCACGGATCCGTGCCGCTCACATTCTTGTTTATGTTACTGTTTTATTGGTAGCAACTGAAGCAAAAACAAGGAAACAGCTGAGGAAACAGGCAGGTTCAGGTGGTCAGTATAGAAATTAAAGCAGCTTCAGCTAACTGAGTGAACATACAAAAGCAGGTGATGCTTCTAGGGTAGCTTGTGACTAGAGAACAGAAACAGTCTGTTAATGACGCACCAGATATGGCACCACTGCTGCTTCATCATAAACAGGGAAACATTAGAAACCACCTTTGCAGAGCCCACTGTGATGTAGTGAGGGAACGCCGTGGAGCACCAGGTCCAGCTGTGAAAGGTCTGATTGGCCAGCAAAGACTGGTGATGGGGAACCTGAGAACTCAGATGCTGGTGGTACAGAATAACAGAACTGGGTAGCTGACTGCGGGGAATCATGGGACTCTGATGGGGTGCCGAGAGACAGGGAAACCAGCCATGAGAGTCCTCGGAACTGGGATAACAGGACTTGGTAACCAATGGTGGGGGATTACGGGACTTGGAGACCATCGACAATAAGGGATAAAGGCTATGGAAGCCAACAATGGGAGATCATTGGACTCGGAGGCTGTTAGCCTGGGGACAAGGAAAATGTGTCGGCTTCACAAACCCAGTCAGTGGTGTGGGCCCAGAAGACTGGAGAGCTGGCTGCTTGGGACCTGAGGACAGGAGAGCCACCTGGTCTGAACTACAGGACTGGAAATCCGGCCAGTCTGAACTACAGGACTGGAAATCCGGCCAGTCTGAACTACAGGACTGGAGATCTGGCCAGTCTGAAGTACAGGACTGCAAAGCTGCCCATTCTGAATTACGGGACTGCAAAGTCAGCTGCTACGGGACTGGCAGAACGGCTGCTTGGGACAACGGAACTAGTGGGAGACTCAGGTGCTGCAGACTGGCGAGCCGGCCTGGAAGAGCTCTCTGACGCACTGGGTGGTTACGACAACATGGGAACAGGCAACAGGGGAGCCGGCCTGGTCGGGCTCTCCAAAGCACTGAGGGGCACCGGTGGCACCAGAACAAGAAGCTGGGAAGCCAGCACAGCAGCATTCTCCAGAGCGTTAGGGGGCACCAGCGGTTCAGGCACAGACAACTGGGGAGCCAACAATGTGGCAGTGCTCTCTGGAACATTGGTGCTGGAAACTTGGAAACAGGAAGATGGAGGCCTGGCAAGATGTTCCTCCACCTGTGGCCCGTTCTCCTCCTATGTAGGCCATGGAGAGAGAGAAAAGCAAGGCAGGAGTGGAAAACATGGAGAGAAATTCAAGACAGGTTCAGGTAATCAGGTGAACAGGAGAAGCCAAAAGAGAGTGAAACAAGTGGAGAGGGAAGTGCCAGGCTGAGGAGACTACCTAGTTCAATATAGATAAATAATTGCTTAATCACATTGATTTATCAGTCTACTCAGGCCTAAGCCTTTGTTGCAAACAATGCAGTCTTTGCAAAGAATGCAATTTTTCCTCTTTCAAGAGGTTCTAACAAATGTGTTTGCTACACATCATGCACTGATTTTGAAATAATTAATTCACAAGCACTGATGGCGTTTCCTTTCTTGTGGCTGGTGTAGCATGGTGGATAGCACTGTTCTTCAGAAAGAAGCTTGGGGTTTTATATCTGCGCGGGCGAGCTCACTAAGTATGTCTACATCTGTAACATGATCAAGTTACAAATCACTTTGGATAAGAGCATCTGCTGAATGTATAAATGTAATGTTTTAAAGATTATACATTTTAATTTAGGCAAGTATTCCAAAAATATTCTCCTAGTACTGAATAATAATCTTTTTCAAATATGATGTGGACTCAGGCCAGAAACTCCAGTTCTGTATTCTGAATACATATTTTGAATGTTTGTATTCTGTTAAATCCCAACCCTGGTGGAGATTTAGCCATGTAGTTTGCATGATGCTTATTTTTAGTTATAAGCTTCCATGGCCTGTTGTGTTAATTACAGTGCACTGGCCTTATAGCCACAAATTAAGTCAACTTTAGAACAACTCTTGAGGTAATAGGGAAACTGAGTAAGAAACATGTTTCCCAAACCACCACTTTAGCAAACTGTTAGTATCTGTACTTTTCATTACTGAGCTGGTGAATGTACCGCACAGAGCGAGAGCCACCGGGGCTGCAGCTGCAATGACACGCTGAAAAAAATCGCATTTGGGCTAATGCATTTAATGTTAATGGTCAGACAGAATAGAAAGGGCCATCTCCATGCCCATTCCCCTCTGACCTGCTGAGTTTACTTAACCAGGGACAGAAAGCTTATCGCTGGCTTGCTCTTTCCACTCCACTGAGCGCAATTACAAACAGCGGCCATTAGAGCCTCTCACAGGATACAGCCGCAGCTCAAACTGATTCATGTGAGGAATGTAGAACACACACACAAACACACACACAGTCCTGCATATGGACAAGAGGGCACACGTAGACGTATGTTATGTTGAGAACTTTGGTTATTTGTTCATTATTACAGTAACTTATTAAAACTCTCCTCAGTGTATTGGTACCCTGGGGCCTCCTCCCATACATAGAATCACAGATTGGACACTTATACAAATAAATATACAGACTTTCCTCTGCAGGTCACTGGCATGTTAAATATTTTTATTAGAGACAAAACATACAAAGGTGCTCATACCTACAGATCTGGTTACGTAGGCACTCAAGCCACTGCCTGTAAAAAATCTGAGTTTTTGCTTGTATTTTTAAAGGCTATCTCTCTTTGCTGGTGAGCAACTTGTCTGGCCGGCTTGTGGGGTCCTCTAGACTACACTTTCCTTCAGAGCCCAGATGTTTGATAAGGGGAGTGAAGCATGCAGCAGTCAGACCAGGCTGGACCACAGGCGTCGGAAACGAAGCCTTGCGTCCTGCTTTTTTCCCCCTTATTCCAGCCATTGCAAGCAAAATACGGAAACACAGGAACATATTCAGAAGACCCAGCAGTGTTTGGGTGGGTAGAGTCCTTATCTTACTGAGTTATTAGTAGAGTTTGACCCCTAATGAGGCCTGGCTGCTGAGATCATTCTATAATATCCTGTAAATGACATTCTGCCATACGGAAGGGGGTGGGTGGGTTGGAGGGGGGGGGGGTTGTGGGAAATTATTTCTGTGCATTCCAAGCTCATGGTGACACAAAACCACTTCGTTTAGGAAAACATTTTTCTGGCAACTAATATGGAGCATAAATTAAGACCAAGGGATACTGAAGGTCTTTGCTAGAGTTACATTTTCCAGAGTACATTATAGATGTGGTGACAGTTCAGAAATAAACGAGGTAATGGCATGATACCAATTTTTGTAATTTATGGTGCACCCTGCACATCCTTATTCAAGTACGGCCAGAACATTGAAACATTATGGCTGTAAAACCACTAGCTGGCCAAAGCCATTGAAATACATATATAGACTTTTGAAGTCATGTGTCATTCTGTAGTCGATGTCAAGCGTTCTGGGTCATTGCCAACATTGACATTGCTGACATTGCCAATTGGATGCTGGTTTTGCCAACCCATAAATGTTGATTCTCTGAATTAGGAGGTTGTTTAAGAGTTGAAATATGAATATTGCTACTTTCATGCTACAAGCAAGCTAACATGCATGTACACTTAAATGATGTTGCACAAACATTAAGTGACTGGTAAACAGATGCACAGTAAATATGTTCTGGTTATGTTGAAGACTGACCAAGCCCAGTCTATCGGAAATAAATGAGTGCCCTACAGTTTTCTCACTCTGTCTTCCTTTTCCCCTCTCTCTCCATTAAGCTGAACTGATTATCAGTCCATCAAACAAATCTCAGGCCACGGAAGGGACAGCAGACTGAAAGTACCAGTGGGAGGCAGCCAAAGCCCAGCAGTGGTTGTCAATCAGAGCCTAAAAAGGAAGTGTTGGGCACACGTTTCTCACCCCCTCTTCCTCTGTCACTAACTGTGGGACCTGATCCAGCTCTCCTTCCGGCTGAAAAGGAGGACAGATGGAACAAAAGCTGGCTACAGGATGGGACGCCTCTTGCTATACTCACTATATGGAGGCGGAGTGTGTTCAAACTGGTAAAGAATTTAGTGTGCTAGTAAAATTTCACAGGTTTGAAAACTAGTCTTGCATACATAAAATCAAATGCCCATTATTTATAGCCACACAGAAAAAAAATACTGATTCTAGGTCAGCTTTCATACTGCCATACTGTGTCCAAAACCACACTGACAAGACTGTGTCAAGATAAGTTTTGAGGGTGTGTTTTCAGAAACAATTTGGGTGACTACTGATTTCTAGTTTTCGGTAGCCACATTAGCCTTCCAGCTGTAGTTCTAACCTAAAAAAGCTAAATTTTGACTCCACACATGACCCTGCTGATTGACTTCATGTGGGGTAAGTGGAAAATTTTGTAAATTTAAATTATGTTGAACTATGTATTTTATGTGAATTAAACAGGCCTTGAGGGAGAAAACTAAATTGTAACAGTAGTTTGCAAGACTTCAGCAGGATAACTCATTAGCTCAAAATGGAAATACATTGAAGAGACCGTTCTTTAGACCACACTTAGCTAGCAGACTCGATTCAGTGAAACAGAAATGCTCTGTCAATAAGAAAATCAAATCAAGCACAGGTGCACTTAATACGAATCACAGGGAAAGGCAGTCCGTCTGTTTCTGGTGCCAAAGTAGACAATGATGAGCATTCTTTCAGGAATTATTACAGTGAGAGGGAAGGATGGGAGGAGAAGAAAACGCCCAGTTAAACATGATCAGCGTCAGCAAGCTGCTCTGGACTCCAGCAGAGAGAAACTGGCACTTCATTTTTACTCTGACGGCAGACTGGTCACATGGTCAGAGGTGCAGTCAGGGATGTGGACAGTTTCGCTGCTGTCACTTCACACCTAATAATCACACCTCATCTACTGAGCAAAGTGTTCCCATATCATTGTTTAAATTATACTGGAATCACTTTAAAAGCACTCATACAAACTGAAAAAATTTCACCACAGGTAATGTGTTGGTGTGCTTTCATTGAGCCTCTCATTAAGCGGGGCTCAGAACTTTGAGACTACTTTGAAAACCCTAGAAATCAAAATTTAAAGCGTCCCATCCTGTAGCCAGTGTTTGCACAAATGTAAGCAAATCTGTGACACACCGACCACTACCATGTTACCATGACCACTGCCTTTGTGTATAAAGGGGGCGGGGCTTATCCCTTCTATTTAAGTGTGATCAGATTATTCTCAGGTGGATTTTGTCTACTCATCAGAGGCTTTTACACAAACTGTCATTAAAGCAAAAGTGAGATACCAAGATTTTCTGGAATGTGATCATTTCAAAGACTCTACTTTCTACATAAGGTGCTGATATAATTTGTAATGAAAAATGCGGTAAATTAGACAAGTTTAAAGAAAGCATTTCAAATTTAAGCAACTATGGAACAAAGACAATGGCAGTGCACCAGAATGCCGCAGCAGTTAATGAAATGTTTCTTCAAGCGTTCAGTTAACACAGTGGTGGAATGAACCAGATGTTGGTTTTCTAAAAACATGCAGAATGCTTGTGGTTGAATATTCCAGCCAGCCATGCACAATAAAACCTGTTGGCTATTTACTTCCACAGTGACTTTTCTTTTTTTTAAATGGCAGTAGTGCACAGCTTTCAGGAGTATTCAAATGTGAATTGTTATGATTATCCTTTAGGTTTTTTCATAATAAATCAATAAAACCGATGAGCAACTCATCCCAACTCTCCAGATTAGATTAGAGTGTCAGAGCTGTCCAAGAATAGCATTATTGTGCGCAACACTGTACTGAGAATTATGAGAATTCCAATACACACTAGTCCACTCACTCAATCACACACTCACACACACTCACACACACACAGTCACACACACACATGCACACAGGTCCCCTTGGCTCTACTTAGCAAAGGGTTTAGGTTGTGTGACAGCTTGAGTGAACACAGTGTCTCAGTGCAAACATTAATTATGTAGCTTTGTCTGAGGGAAAGCCCGAACCCAACACGCACACACACACAAGAAGGAATGTATAGTTTCTATTCATTTTCCTTTTAACCCCAAATGCAGTGGATTAGTCAAAAATGTGGCAATGTGTCCTTTTAGCTTTAGACTGGAGATGATAGGTTAATGTAGCTAAGTAATCTGACAGTTTATTGTCTTCAGTTCAAGCTTCATCCAGTTTGGTAATCTCAATCAGAGTGCTTATGCGAGTTCTGATACTTAGAAAAGTTATTACTGCTTTTAGTTATATAGTGTACTGTTTCTCATTTTTACAAACTCATTTAATTGATACTTCCTGTTTATTTTACAGGGAAAACACTCTAATCATAGCCATTATTTCCAAATTTAACCAAATGACCCATTTTCATCTGCCGTCTCTAAGCACGTTAATACTAAAGTTAAAAAAATAAGGGAAACATCTGAGGCAGTGTGTGTTCGACATGCAGTTTGCATGATGCTAATAGGTGGTCATCAATGTATATTACTTGTTAGCGACATTAACCTACATTTGCTCCACTGCAAAAAATGAAGTACAAAACAAAGCAAACTCCTCATACCAAACATTGATTTAGATTGATCAACATACTTTGGGAAATATATGTAAACTGGGTAAACATTTTGGCTACATCATTGTTTAACAACATACCCACATTAAAATGGTATATGTGATGGACTGACTGATGATAAGTGATCAGTAGCAGGGTTATTAATATGGACTGCCAGAAATGGCATCAGTACTGCAAAATAGCCCACACCGTAGCAGGTGTGTGATGGTTTTCTGTTCCGATGACCCTCATCAAAGAATTAAATCTTCATTTATAATGAGTTCTCTTCCTGCAGCTTTCAGTGTGAAAGGGCACGTCTAAAACGGGCCGAGATGAAAGCCGTTCTAATCTGGTTTTAAGGTAAAGTATTCAACACCTGGGCCATTACTTTCAGCCTGCTGCACAGCTCTCTAAATCACTCTAACAGACACCTAGGCTCTTTCATTCCCCCCCCCTCTCTTTCTCTCATTCTTCTTCTCTCTAAGTACGTCTTTCACTCCCTTTCTCTTTTTAACGCTCTCTCTCTCTCTAGCATTCTTCCCTTTCTTTCTGTCGCTCCTTAACTCTCTCTCTCCCTTTCACTCTCTCTCTTTTTAGCTCTGTCTTTCTCTCTCTCTCTTTCTTTGACTCTGTTTGTTTCTTTCTCTCTCTCTCTCTAACTCCCTTTTTGTTCTTTCTTTCTTTCTTTCTTTCTTTCTTTCATTCATTCTCTTTTATTGTCTCTCTTTCATTCTCTTTCTCTTTAACCCTTTCTCACTCCTCTTTCTATCATTCTCTTTCTCTTTCTTTTCTCTCTCTCTCTCTCTCTCTTTAACTCCCTCTTTCTTTTTCTTTCTTTCTTTCTTTCTTTCTCTCACTTTCTTTCAGTTCCTTTTATTCTCTCTCTTTCTTTCATTCTCTTTCTCTTTAACTCTTTCCCACTCCTCTTTCTTTCATTCTCTTTCTCTTTTTTCTTGCTCTCTCTCTCTCTCTCTTTATCACACACGCTGTTTATCTTTTACAGAGACACGAGCAGCAGTCCAGCTGGCTGAAATTACGCTTTGAGCACAAAACCATTTCTTAATATCCCCTGGAGGTCGAAGCCACATAATTCCTCACACCTATCTTCATCCCTTGCCCTCGTTGTCTCACACCTCTTTTTCTTGTCCTTTTCTTCCTTCCATTCCACTCCACATACACCAGAGTAGAGGGCAGTGGATAAAGTGAAACTAATTCTATTGATATTGGCAGGGCAGTCTGAAAGCATGGCTGTGCAGGCAGTCAGTCACTGGAGAGATGTCTGATTATTTCTGAGGTAATTGTATGTAATTGTGGAACTGTAGGCCTGCACTCGGCCCATTTCCTCTGTTGTGGGTGCTGCAGGCTGGTAGGGACCTGGTCTGGCTGCAGCATATTACAGCTCAGCCTGCTCCAGTGGGCCTAACTCAACTCACTGAACCCTTCTGAGTTGATCTGAGTTCAAGAACAGAAATTACTAACCAGTGCAATGCTGTGGCTTCCATGACTGGAACTGTGAAATACTTCAGTAAAAGTAACACAAGTTTATTCCGGTTACGTGTATTTAATATCATTTTTAAAATCTTCAGTATAGGATGTAGGACATCTGCACTGAATGCACTTCATTTTGAATTTAAGAACAGCATGGCTGATTTGTTTAGTTAAGCTATGGATATCTGTGGCTGTTGAAAGTTATTTTCTTGAATTAACACTTAAGTCATTGGTGTTCAAATTATTTTGTCATTTCAAAAGTATTATTCCTCACTCATAACTCTTTGTAATTAATGCAATAATTTTGTTAAAGGGCAGATTCTAAATGTTTAACTGATTCCAAATGTGTGTTGTAAGTAGAAGAGAAGTAATGTGGTGGTGGCCTAGTGGGTAGGATACTTGCCCCTGGACCAAGAGGTCATGGGTACGAATCCTACCTCCAGCAGACCACCACTGGGTTCCTGAGCAAGACCCTTAACCCCAAGTTACTCCAGGGAGACTGTCCCCTGTAGTTAGGGAATGGGAGTCGCTTTGGATAAAAGTGTCTGCTAAATGCCGTAAATGTAATGTTATTAGGATTTTAATTTGATGAAAATATGTTGTGTGAGAATCATTTTTGCTATGAACACAAAGGGAAAAAATGGAAGTTCAGACTGGAACCTGCCAATACAGACTATGAACTGGTGTAAATGTGAATCATTAAGTAACTGTGCAATGGATGATACCATTAGGTAACCGTATTTAAATAAAGAAAAATGAAAATAATTGCTCTAGGGGTTTACAGCTTATTCATTACTACGTAATTACACTATGTAATTATGTATTTATATTTAAACATTACAGCAAAATATGAGAGTTATTAGGTAAAACAAAACCTATTTGTTGATATCAGTTTTATTGAAATGAAATTAAAACCAAGCAATGATACATTTTCAAAATTTTCCGCATCGTGTTTGTAATGACTAACTGTATTTATCTGTCTTTATACAGAAATGTGTTTTTTTTTTACAGTTACACAGAGTGTACCTATTCATACAGTACAATACAGACAACTGCACAGCGACACAAAACACAGAACGAACCCAAATAAGCCCATAAGTTTTTCTCTTTCAGCACACAAGTTTGCATATCAGTATGATACATCACTTTCTAGTTATAGTAGTTATTCACTGAAACTGTGAGATAACATTCCACTGCACTTCGTGAGTATAAGTGATCATGAAGCAGATGGAAGAAACAAAGAACCCTTCAGGGCAGAATACAAATATGCGAATATAAAAACACAAATCTTAGCAGAGAGATGTTTTATCAAATGATAAACGACTGTCCAGATTATTGTCTTGTTTTGTTGTTCTGATATTTTATTATGGCATGCCAGCAAGGCAACAGAAGGAATGCATCAGTTTGTATGTAAGTGAAGAACATGTGTATAAAAAACAACATTACTGAAGTATATTCATAACACATTGTTGAGCTAGGCCATCTTGACTTGACACACACTCTCTCACACACATACTCACACACCCACACACACGCACACACACACACACACATGCATAGACACATATAGGAAGAGTTAAAGAGGAGCAAAATGTCACAGTGATGCATGTGAGTAATGCTTTACCTTAGGCCTGTGGTATCTGTGGAGTTGTATGTGTGTGTGTGTGTATGTGCGTAATATCCTCATAATAATAGGAACACTGGAAAAGGTGTAGAATTGGGGACATTTTGCTGGGAAATGTGCCGTTTTTACCACAGAGAGCGTAATGATTGCCTTCTGGTCACTAAGGTTAAGGGTTAGGGTCAGGTTTAGGTGTAGGTTCAATATTATTGAGATACAGTATTACAGTCAATGGAATGTCCTAACAAATGTAGTAATACCAGTGTGTGTGTGTGTGTGTGTGTGTGTGTGTGTCTGTGTCTGTGTTTGTGTGGGTGTGTGTGTGTTTGTGTGTGTGTATGTGTGTGTGCGTGCTTGAGTTTATGTGTTTTCAGTCCCCACCATTCAAGACCACAACCACTTTAAACATTAAGGATAGTATAGTAATACCAATGTGTGTGTTTGTGTGTGTGTGTGTGTGTGTGTGTGTCTGTCTGTCTGGGTGTGTGTGGGTGTGTGTTTGTGTGTGTGTGTGTGTGTGTGCTTGAGTTTATATGGTTCCAGTCCCCACCATTCATGACCACAAGGGCTTTAAACACTAAGGAGTCCGGCTGTGGAGACCTGGCAGAAACAAACAAATAATCCTATGCACAGACGCTTGCCAACTGTGAACAAACTGTTGGGGTAAATAAACCCGCTCCAGAACGGGGGAAATCTTTATTTTCCTGATTAGATGTTTTCAGTGCAATTGTGCTTAATGGTTCTTTCCTGGTCTGTGTTTACCTACGGTAGAGTGAGACTATGTAGACTGACACACTGTTTATTTACTGCTAATGCACTCCTGCTCTCAGATCATGTGGACTGCAGAACGACCTGCAAGTGTCTGAAAATGCAAACACATTGTATTTTTCATGGGTATCGGGCCTTTTTGCACATGCTTTGCTATCCAAACATCACTTGTTTTCCATGTAATGCTACAGTCAGGGGGAAAACCGAAGCAGCGCACAGACCTGCAAAAACAAACAGAGAAATTTGATGCTTTGATCAAAATGTTAAGCCATTGAGGAATATTTCAGCAATCCCTGCTCTGGGTCTTCAACCATGAACATTTTAAGGGAACAGTAATGTAAACCATAATTTATACATAAACATGCACTTCAAAATCTTAATCCTTGTAAAAGCTTAATTATGCCACA
Organism: Brycinus macrolepidotus; assembly: GCA_037974445.1. Lineage (NCBI taxonomy): Eukaryota > Metazoa > Chordata > Actinopteri > Characiformes > Alestidae > Brycinus > Brycinus macrolepidotus. Next base: position 10,546,790 of record JBBPCZ010000019.1, on the reverse strand, counting down.
CTTTTCCATTTTATCACATGGAGTTGAGAAAGGAGAGGGAGACAGAGTTGGAGACAGAGAGAGGGAGAGAGAGGGAGAGAGAGGGAGAAAGAGAGAGAGAGAGAGAGGGAGAGAGAGAGAGAGAGAGAGAGAGAGAGAGAGGTGACCCCTTGGGTCACACACACGCACACAGACACACAGATCTTCCCCAAACACAAGCATTCCAAGGATGATGAGAAGTTATAAAGCATGTATGTGTGTGTTCTACAGCATCTCATATTTCTAGCAGAAGCCTATCCTCAGTGTGCCACTCTTTCGCCTTTTTCTTTCTAACCTGAACTCAGTCTGTCCTCACCTCTCCTAGCTCATATAATATAACAACTGTCTGTGACAGCACTTCCACAATGCACTAATGAGTACTATGAGCACCATAACCTTATCACACTGTAAAGAATGGATAAGTCATTAGCACTATTTAGGGGAGTTCAGTGGCACTCTGGAGTATCCTAACCTGGCTCAGGCAGCACACACACTGCTAGTGCTGATATTGAATCTAAGTGAAATCTGGCAAATCTCTTAGAAATGACAAAAACATCATCAAATGCTTATTGTCATTTCAGACTTTCTTGCTTGATTAATTTAATGAGAGATTATTGTTGTGTATTGTCTTGTATTGCAAATCTTTTCTTGTTTTTTTATGAAGTCAAAATGTGTAAAAAAAAAAAAAAGTGGAAAGTACATACTTGAATACAGAGTGTCATGTATCTATGCTTCATTATGTAACTAACTATGCATTCAATTGTTAATAATTTATTATCAGTTATGTTAACTGTGATGTGAACGAGTATGTGTGAGTGTGTTTGTGTGTGTTTTTGTGTGTGTGTGGGTGTGTGTGTGTGTGGCATATTTCTTCATACGTACCCAAATCCTCCGCAAACTATCAGGACCCATATAACCACATAATTCCACCGTCACACTTAGTGATCGTGACCAAATCATTGTATTATCCTAATCATTGATCAGTGATCGTGTGGTATGCAGCAGTGTGGGAGTGCTTGGAGTAAGGCCTGGTTCTTATGCCGCATTAATAGTATGATTGCCTAATCAGTCTTTCTCTCTTAGTGCTAATATGTTGTTCTGAAAGAGAAGTAGGGGGCTAAGTAGTCCCCTGGTGTGGTGTGTTGGCTCAAGGCCTTCACTGAATGAGATTTCCACCACAGATTAATGCAGAAATTACTCGCAGATTTCGCCCCGTGTTATGGCCTGGCTCTCTCCAAGGACCACACCAGCCACAGACCAGAGCGAAACAGAATCTACATCTTAACAGATATGTACATTAAAGTGATCGTATCATGCAAAACTACATTTTCCAATTTTTGATATATAAACATTAATATACATATTATCATATTATTATCATATTATACATTTCAAAATGTGTGGTTCATTCCCCAGTCTATGTATCAAAAATAAGATGCAAAACCAACTAGCATTGAATTTACCATGGTTCTGATGTCATAAGTTACTTGCACCTAATTGCCCAGTTCGGTCTAAAGCCCAATTAATCATTTTGAGGTTATAAGGAGTGTTGTTACTGCAGAGTTATTGGAGCATGACTGTCAGGAAAAAATGTAACATTACAACCTTCCAAAGGATCCAGGTCTCTGAAAGGAGTGGCTGAAGTTGATTTTATCCAATAATTTCAGCCTGAGTTTAACAGTTTGTTCCATTCATTTTAGCCTGGGCTGCTTCATGGACGAGGCACAAAATGGAACCGAAGTTATTTCCACATAATCAGTCTAAAAGGCACAGTAACAAAAACGGGATGTGTAATTCTTAGGGATTAAGAGAAAATAGTCATGTAAAAGTGAATTACATTTTTGGTACATAAAACCACACAAATGCGGACTTCAAGGGAGAAATATGTAGGGTATAGCCCTCCACTGAAGCAAAGATTTATTACTCAGTTATTATTGGTAGGATATATTCCTCAGTAACTACCATAAATTATGAGGTCACTACTATAAAATGGATAAGCATGTTTATAGTTATAAGAGTGAAGGATCTGTTGGCCCACATGCAAGCTTATTGGATTTAAACATGAACAGACCTTTCTCTTCAAACCTTCATATCCTTAATCTATTTTTTTGTGCTTTGAGAGTCCGTAGAACTCTAGGTTACTCAGATATGTCATCATTTGAGGTGTAGATGCTAACAGAATTTATATACGTTTATGAATTTGGCTGTTTTCAATCAAACGTTTACTTTTTTAATTTCATTTTGGAATTTCAGAACTCTATGGATGATCAGACAAGTCAGCTCAGATATCTTTATGGTTTTTGATGGTGGCTCATTCTGTGGCTCATGATTATTATATGATTTTATGATTGT
>JBBPCZ010000019.1:10528081-10544320 GCA_037974445.1 Brycinus macrolepidotus | reverse complement strand
CGTGATTAATAATCGTGATTACAATATTGATAAAAATAATCGTGATTATCATTTTGGCCATAATCGTGCAGCCCTACAGTCAGGGAACTACACCACTACACTGGTAACATTACTAAGGAACAGGGATGAAAACCTGTCTCAGGTTGCATAAAACGTTTACTGACGTTTTTTTTTTTTTTGTCAGAATTATTGACCATGTCAGTTGGCTGTAGCTAGAATGGGGCAAAATAGAGATAAAAGTAAAATACGGAATTTCAAGCATTTTTGGTCACCAGGCTGATGAAAGTCTGGGAGCCAGAACATGATACCTGGCACAGGCAGGGGGGAGCCAAGGGGTCTCTGTGTTTGTTTAAGAGGGATCCCAGAGCTGCGCAGTAAGGCACTGTGTGATGAATGGGGTGTGTGTGTGTGTGTGTGTGTGTGTGTGTGTGTGTGTGTGTGTGTGTGTGCGTGCGTGCATACGTGTGTGTGGGTGTGTGTGTATTTGGCACTACAGTGCTTGGGTGCTAAGAGCGTGTAACACAGAGGTGCCACTGAATTCTCCTTGTCTTTCTGCCCTGCCCTCTTTTCTCGTCCAAGACATCCAATATACCTTGAGCCAAGAAGGCAAACAGCTCGACGCAGCCGACCTTGGGAAAGAACAAAGCTGATGAAAACCTTAAATTCATCATTTTGAACCCACAGTACTTATTACAGACCTCACAAGATGCTTTGCTTTCTGTGTGTGGCAGGTCCAGGATTCTGAATCCCCTCCCCTTCATTTAATTCTTTTAGTGCCGCCCTCAACTGTTATAGCAGTTGATAATGAACGTTAAGGGCTGGTTTTATATGTGCCTGTTTTATCTGGAAAATACACACATTTCTGCTTGTAAAACACGATATAGAATACATTTAAACCAATGTGAATGCAATTAAAAGTAACAAGAATTTCTTGTTTTGAAAATTTCTAGGATGTTGTGAACTAGCTAGAAGAACACATGTTCCCAGACATTGCATAATGTATCAGCTTGACCAGTTTGGTATTGGGCTGTGTTAATACGGGGAGGTGTTAGGAAATAGTTAAATAAATACACTGGTGTATGTAAGTCACTGCTTTTTGTAATTGTTTTCATCTGAGCAAATAAACACTTACTACACAATCAAATAGCTTTTACAGTTAATTTCCTCAGATGCTTGCAACTTTTACACAGTTACTGTACATCAGTCAATGTATCATTTTAGTGCCTTAAAATCAGTCCCTGTAACAGTTTTCATATTGTTTGGGCTAAATATGTTGCTGTCCATGTGTGTTGTACCATGACTTGGTTATATTCCAAAATTCTCCAGATCACCCAAGTATCTTCCTGCTACTTAGAAAAGAACAATGAGAAGTTTCTTTTTTTTATTAGATTTTTTCAAACTGAGTAACAGTTCAGTTGATGTTGTTACTGGTATAGGATTGATGGAGTTGAAAGAAACTCTGATTGATCCATCAATACAGTGCATGAATTATGATGTCTGAAGAGGAGGAGTGGCACAGTGGTGCAATTGATAGTACTCTTGCCTCACATCAGTAAGGTCCTGGCTTTGTTTCCCATCTGGGGTCTCTACACTGTAGAGTTTGCAAGCATGGGTTTCCACCAGGTTCACCAGTTTCCTTCCACAAGTGTTTACGTGAGCTGGAGATGCTAAATTGCCCCTAGGTGTGTGTGTGTGTGAGTGTGTTGTTTTTGTGTCTGCTCTGTGATGGACAGGCAGCCCGTCCAGGGTGTTTCTTTCACCCTGTGACTGCTGCTCCAGCACCTCCCGCGATCCTAGTTAAGCATAAGCGTCTCAGAAGATGGATGGTTTTCTGAAGAGAAACACTGAGCGAGGGAAAGTGAAAAGAGCATATTTGGTTATATGTATGCAAGTCTGTGTGCGTGTGTGCACGTGTTCCTGTGTGTCTAGGCAAACCTTGTCTTCTCTGCCTGTCTTGCTTTCTAAGGCCTCCTGTCAGCGCCGTCGAGGACCTTCACACCTGTGACAAAAGCAGTGAACAAAGTAAAACAACTCTGCTTTATTCTTTTGACACTAAGTCTGTAACTGGCTGAGCTTCTCACCATCTGATCCCTCTACGCTCATTCAGGAGAAACGGGAGAGATTTTCACACGTTCGCTCTGAACAGCGGAATGAGGAGGGGAGACATTATCCCAGCACTTCAGACGAGGGTCACTTTGTCACCACTCCATTGCAGCGATCAGAGCTCCTCTCAGGATGTATAAAGTTACCCATAATTCCATGGCTCTGTCAGTCAGACACTCGGCATTTTGGGGACACAAAGAGATTTGGTCATTTTGGCTTGAAAGAATCTCTTCACTCCTCTCTCTCTTTTTCTCTCACTCTCTCTGTGTCAGGAGATATCTACCTGGATCACTCCCAGGTGCGTACAGGTACGAGATCTGAAACCTTTCCTCCTTTAAAGATAAGAGGGGGATTAAAAACGTATCATTAAACACGGACTTGGCTCAAACAAACAAGGCAGAAGTCTACAGAGTTTCCTCACTAATGTTTTCAGAACGCAAAGAAAAGCTTTTCCCTCGTCCTCCACCTTTTTGGGGGTATCTGATACTTTTCCAGCTTTGCTTATCTGCTGAATGCCTTTTCCATATTAGGCACAGAGCGGTGATCCATGGCCGGTGATAGCTTCAGTCAGCAGCACTGCAGATAGTGCAGTGGCTACAAGTCCGGATTGCAGACTTTATGAAAGAGTTTTGAGGATATGCTCTTTGAAAAGTGATGATTGTGACTTTTCAGCTTGGCAGAGCTCAACTCCCATATGTTTGGTCTTTTGAGCTGAGGCCAAATCACTGTCTACACTGTTAAATCAGTACTGTCCCCAGGGTTCAAACAAGGGTTGAATGCTCTTATTGCTGCTAATATAAGCTCTTTGTCATGTGACAAAGCCATTAGGTCACTATGATGGATGTCGACAAAGCTCACAACAGATTATAGAAGCAAGATCTTACAAGAAACACAGTGATATCTGGCCAGAGTAGATATTGCTGGGTCATACGAGAACACTTATTTTAAAGGGACTATAATGTGGGAAAATGTTTTTGCCCCTTTTTAAAAATAAGATTTTAATGCGGTATATAAATGTAGAACAGAGGTCATTTACGTATATCAGTCCTAAAGGCACGTTAACAAAAACAGCCTGATAATGAGAGGTTGGAAATGGCTGTGTAAAAAAAAGAATTGTGACTATTTTTGTTATATAAAGACAAACAAAACAAAAAAAAAAGGAAAATGCTGGGTATGAGCCCTTTAAGTGCTGTACACCACCAGAACTCTTATCAAAGGAATCTTTTTAAGTGTTCCTGATAATTTTAGCCTTAAAATTAAGTGGATCGAAATTATGTCTGGAACTTTCATTTGTAGTGCGGCTGAAAGACGAAAGAATAAAGGGAAAAAGGGAAGTTTGCTTTGTTTTTTTAACTAAGTTCGGCATGCACAAACACACACATGCACGCCTGCTGGCTGTGCTGGCAGTATGATATATAGGATTGATTAGTGGTTTGTGAGTGGTGGAACTGGAGCTTTTCCTAAAAACATGAGCTCTTTTGCCCTCATACACACAAAAGTATAGTATCATGTGTCATTTGCGACCGACTTACAGACACGCAATTAGTCACTGACGCATGCATGTTGCATGTTGAGGTTAAAACTTGTCTAATCCCTTCCATTCATCTGAAATGTTCTACCTTTTTAATAATTCAGAGAGAATTTCAGTATAAATCTTTTCAGAATTGCACCTGGCGCCATACAAAAATACTGCAGTTTGTAGAGTTAGCTGTGAGTGTTTCACTTGGACCGTCCTGTTTGTGACAAATGTTATGTATGAGCTAAAGATGATTAGAACAGCAAAAAGGGAATCGGCCAGCAGAGCTCAGTGAAGTAGCAAATTTCTTTACCTGTTGAAAAATACTTTTTTCCCAATCCCTGTTTCCCCACAAAGGTTACTAATGGTTGTATAGCATCAAAAGTTGAAATTACGACTCATAATTGCTTTCTTTTTACACAGTTATTTAACTGAGCCTCAAGCACTGCAGTATATCTAAAATATTCAGCGTTAACAGTTACAAGCCAAACCTGTTTTGCATCTTTTACGACCACTTTCCCAAAGCCACTGTGAGCTATTACAAATTTTAGTGTTTCACTTTGAAAAACTGTTCAGAGGTGAAAGGGAGTGAGTGAAATGGCAAGATGCAGCTGGGAGAATTTACTTTCTTCATTAGTGCAGAGAGAAGTTCACCAGAGAAGCATGACATTCTCATGAACATAAACATCCACATGCAAAGACAACAATTCAGAGGTCCTCTTGTTCGTGTTGAGGGCAGTTGTTTTCACTGAGTGAGGGGGATATAATTCATTCAATGCAGCTTCAGTTATTCCTGCATAATCCTGCTACGGCTTGGCTTTTCTGGCAAGGACCCTCTCTGGAAACTGATGTTCTCACAGAGTCCATCCGCTTTTTTAATTTGAATGATTCAAAATGTTTTTTGATGTAATGAAGACAAATTTTCTCTGCATGCTGTCATTAGTGTGTTATGAAAATATAGCATGCCCTTGGTGCTGTGTGCACTGCATTAAGGCTAGCAGTATTTAAACTGACCGGAGGAGCAACTCTATATGGTCAGCCCTAAACTCAAGGATTATTGAGTTCTGAGCCAAGAATAACAAAAATAAGTAATCCGAGCTCATAATAATGACCCGTGTTACGTTTTTCTGCAGTTGAACAGTAAAATAATATTATTCATTTGCTGTGTTTGCAGTAGCCTAGGTGTAGTGCCTTTAAAGAGTAGTAGTTGGGGTAGAAAGGACTACTGCAACAGAAATATAGACCAAAGAATAAGAACAAGAACAAGAAGGGGAACCACTTCTGGTTCCGTATAGAATGGTGGATCTTTAAAAACCTGAAGAAAAAACTCTTATTTGAAAGGTCCATCCAAAAAACGGTTCTTTGTAGAAAGGATGGAGAGAAGAAAAGGGAAAGATGACCTGTTTTGCTCACAGTAAAATGATTTATAATAGGACAATCTGCAGATTACAACCTTCAGAGGGCTACTGACACTTATTAATTTGCCATATTTGATTTTAAGTCATGTTATCCTAGTGATTTATTGGGTAGAAATCATTTTGCCTTTATGGGATAACCTCAGTGCCCATGTTCCGATGACACTCAACCTTTGTGCTCACTCCCTCTGCCCCACTCTGCCCTGCTGCGTGTTTCTGCTGCTGTATGATCCATCACCTCCAGGACTACAGCTGCTTGCATGGGCTACATGGGACAGCGCCATTTCCTTAAGTAAACAGAGAGTCAGACTTATCTTTGGATGAGACCTCTCTGCTAGAAATGTGTATAGTCTGTGTGTGTGTTAACAAAGTTAAATGGACACATTCTTCCAAGAGAATGCCTGGTGACAAGATTCATCTGTCTGAATATTAGACTTGTTTTCCAGACAGTCCTGTTAAAAGTGTACATTCATGTCCTGGATATGATTAGGCATTAGGGATCTTTAAAAATGATCTAAAAATGATTGCGAGCATAACGTAAACATTGAACACATGCTTGCAGTGGACACTGAAATGAATGCTTGCGTGTCTCGTTTAATCACCCAGTCATTCATTCATGACTTTGAAAGAATGCAAGTGCTACATTTTTCGAGGTTGGAGGAATTCTCTCAGGGCAGTTCATGAATATTTGTTCTTAATGATTCCTTGTTAAAGGAAATGACCTCGCCCATAATGAAGCCTCATATAGTGTAGTCTTTTTCCCACAATTTCACGCCACTCTACAGACTAATGAAGCCAGAATTCAGTCATGATCATGGGCCAGCCGCTCCCAGTACGGGATGCTATTTGTAATGTGAAAGGCAAAGAGAAAAGGGGAGAAATAAAAGGAACAGCGGAGAGACTGATGGGAGAAAGAAGGACCGGCATTTAAAAAGAGGCTGGAAGTGGCGCTCCTCCACAGGCTGACCTTTTGTTTAGGGACAAACAGATTTAGAGAGGGAGAGTAGGGAACGAAAGAGTCTGTGTGTTGGAGGACAAAAGGAAGGGACCTGAATAGGACAGCAGCTGATATAGAACTGTTCAAATGGACAGAGATGCCTAAAGGAGACCATGGTAAAACAACCGAGTATTCACTCCGGATTTAACAAGGTCACACGCGCATAGGCACGCACACACACCTCCCACAGAGATGCTCGGCCCCTCCCTCCATGACTCCTAACAAGTTAACAAGGCTCTGCTCTCTCCACAGGGCTTCAGTGGTAGAGTTTTGTCTTCTATGAAGATTGCTGGAGAACCACAGAGCCACAACCAGCAAGACGTGTCCAGACCTCAGCATCCCCGACAACATCCCCTTCTGCTGGGGCAGGATGACCCGACTCTCTCCAGGGTGGAGGAAACTGCTAGGGATGCTGTTGCTTTTCCAGCTGTCTTATGTGGACTGCATGAAGGAGAGTGTACCCAGAGTCAAGCTCAGCTACAAAGGTAGGCATATGCACCTACTGCTGATTAGGTGACAGTTAAACATATTACACTTGTGGTTGCTTCGTACTGTAGCTGTGTCTTACATGTTAGAGCTGCTTGGGAATAAATGAGTCTACTTGACTTTAGGTCTATACATTTCCACAACATTTAAATGAAACTCTTGAAGGAGCTGAGAGGTTAATAAATGATTTATGTGAAGTAAACATTCTGCTTTGCACGTGATTGATTATAATGTTGCTTAGGGGATGCACTCTATTTCACTGTGTGTGTTTGTATGGGTAATAAATACATGGTTGCATTTACAGCACAGATAAGATATATTAACGTGTGAGCACGCACATACCACACATCTGTATTGTTTATTTAGTTTTCCATTTTACGATGTATTATAGTATCTAAATATCGCTATGCATAATCTTAACTGTAACTTTAACTCCAGCCATCAAAATAATTTTTGAAAACAACCATATTTTTCCTGTCATGGGGGTAAATAAAATACTGTTACCACGTTAGAAATTACACATTTTACTTTTGCAAAGAGATCAAGATAAAACAAACACACGTACACATTTTGTGTTTTGTATTTTGGGCAGGGTAGCATCAAAGAGTTGCCAAGTGTTGTTCATGTGGTTTGAGGGTTTGGTTTTCATGAACTCATGGCCTCTCATTACACCTGGCTATTTCCATCACCCATATGTATACGTGTTACATATACATCTATTTTTGTCGTATTGTTTGTGTGGTTTATGTGAAAGTAGTGCAGTTGTTTGATGTTTTGATGTTTGTTTGCTGATAAATCTAACTCAGTTACAGCTATCGATAATATCAAATAACAGAGATAATAGGCATTAATAACACAGTCCTGCATTTCTTATCTTATTACTTATTTTTATAGTATCTTGTTAAGTCTGAAGTTCCACACTACTGTAAGAATAATGACAGTTAGTGTATTTTTAACATACACACATACACACAAACCCACATCCTCAAATACACTCCCTCAGTCTGTATAACGAGAGTGGTGGGGGGCCAGATAAACATGTGTGACGCTACTGAATAAATATCTATGAGGCGGAAAGGAAACATAGAGGTGAAAAAGTAGCGGTTCTTTGCACTCGTTTGTTTGAAAGCACTGACACTTGTGGGACATGGATAGTTAAGCCTAAGAGAGTGTTATGTTGTGTGTGTGTGTAGTGTGTGAGTGGTATGTACTTGTGGTCCACTTAAGTCAAACTTGTGCCTCTGGACTAGAAGAGCATCTTATCGTCACGGCGATCACAGCGACGGCAAAGACAGAGTGGTAAATCTCTTACTCAGGTCTTTTGTCCATCCTGATAAAAGTGATTAAAGTCTTCTGGTTGTTTATTTCTTTTCTCAGTGCTCTTTTCTTTCTGCTCTGTGTTCAGTCTCTGCTGTGACTCTTGGAGTTAAGTAAACGTGCGCTGTGTTTATTTTATGCCACTGAGGAAAATAAAACGTAAAGCTCCCCAAAAACGCTCAGCGACTGAGCTCCAGCTCTCAAAATAGAGTCTCATTCACATCAACAACTTCAGGCCAATGAAAATATGAGCGACTGCTGGGAATGCGCCATTTATTTTGGAGATTTTTTGGCGTGCAGAAAATATGAGTGTATAAGTACAGTGTAAGTATGCTGTCAAAACTCTGTATTTCACCCTGGGCTTGAGAGAATGTGCTGTTAGGAAGGCAGAGAAGACAACATTGCACTCTGTTTGCTTTAGAAATGTTAAATTGATTATTTAGTGCATGCAAAATAGCGCAGCGGGTCAATTAGGAATGCCTTTAGCCTGAATTTGTGCTTTTTTTTCTCAGCCCTGGGGTCTTGGTTACATAGGACTTTCTTTCCTCTTTAATGACTCTCAGGTCTCATGTGATATAAAAGAGATAAAAGATTCTGTAATGTAAAAGGTTCTCTTTCTGAGACTGCAGATTCATAGATTGGTTTCACTTAGAGGTAGAAGCTAAATAAAACTTGCTTTTTAAAGTCATCTCACCATAGGGATCCTTTGAAGCCTGTTGTGGGTGAACACTTGAGCTAACTCAGCCGAAGATGATAATCACATCTATTAAGCTCCTGTCAATTGATGCTGTATTTCTAAGCGAAAAGCTCTGTGTTTCCGTCCATGTTTGGTTCGTTTTAGTGAAGTTGGATATGCCGCAGTGAAATCATCCCAGATCCATCATGTCTGTGTCAGTGACCTCCTCAAAAACATCAGCACCTTTTCTGTGTCAGCGCACACCTCAAAAACACAGGCCCCTTTCCCTCTGAAGAATGTAGCTCTGAATGGAAAACATCAAATCCAGTGAACTTCACACCTAAAGGCCAGTCAACCATAGGATCGCTCACGTATGCATACATGTCCTGGGAAAAAGGAGGGAAAGAACATTCGGCGTGACTGGAACACCCTCACACTTCACCCCAATGTCAGTTCTCCTACAGCACAGATCAGTCACAATGAAACATTTCACTGCCCTCATAATGTAATTATTTCAGTGAGAGTCAGCTTTTCTACACAGGGGATTTTAGCTAATCTTATGGATTGATTTGTAAGTAGGATATGCGTTGTGGCATATGACAGAAAGAGGTGACCATGCGTGGTGGTGTGAGTCTGCAAGCATCATGGGAAATTAAGAATGTAAAGACTTAGATGCATAGATACGTATGTAGTATATCCAGCTAATAATAATCTGAAAAGTGTAAAATAAGGAGGGACAATGATATTAGATTCATATCACCATTGGAAGCTAACTGCTTTAAAGAACGGCAATGTCAGAAAGATATTTGGATTTGACAGATATTTCAAACCAATCTATGGGGGCCTATTTATTGTAAGAGTAGGGTGTTAATGCCGGGCTAATGTGCTAATATCTGTATGTTTTTCTTTTAACTGCACTGGTTACTCTTCATTTTACTGCACTTGTTACTCTGTAATGCTAATCCAGATGGACTTAGTCTAAAGTGTTTATGAATCCACATTGACAGACATGTAAATTAAAAATATTGAATAACTACATTCCCATAATGGTGAGTCCCTAATCTAAGGTAGCTGGCTTGTGTTTCGCAGGAGCATGTTCAGCAGATGTGTATCATCATTATTACAAGAATGGCCATCCAGTGGTTGATGTATATCATTATTATTTACTACCAAGATTATAAGCAAAAATCCACTTAGTTCCACTCCCCTGTGGTGTGCTTTAGCTGGAGATAAAAGACTGGAATCCCTTTGAATTATAGTAAGTGATATCTTACTCTTGCTTGGACAACTTGGCTACGTATACTGCAGGAAGGAAAATATTGGAATTGAGCATTAAGACCTGTGGTGCGAATACAATATTTTTTTTTTTAAAACTGTTCTTAAATTGAGCCTAATAGTCACCCTAGACCCTTTCATGTCTGATTCAAAACTGGGAAGTAAAACTACACTGTGACAGCCCTTACGTAAGTCAGAATAATGATATGAAACAGGTTCTACTTTGATCAAACACTTTATCCAGTCACAGTCAAAGAAATGAAGGCCTATACGAATTATCTGGTCCACACAAGTTTCTGTGGGCTCCTCAGCCTGTGTCAGGCTAAGAATTTTGTGAAAAGCAGTTTGAATTCCTCCATGATGAAACTAAAGCTGATGAGAGAGCAAGGCTTGGTGGCAGCTAAGGAAACAATCGCTAACCACTTACATTCTAACCATCTCCCCAAAAAAACACAACGTTCCGAGTAGCGTTCCATGTAATTCTCCTTATGCAACTTTGGCATAGGAGTTATCGTCAAGGACTCTGCGTGCTACACTATATCTCATAAACAAACAGAGGGATTAGCTTGAGCGCTAGAACTAATCAGGGTCTGTTGAGTGGGAGTTAGGGGTTGAGTCTCCTGAGGGTTGGCCACAGATAGGGTGTTGCGGGGATCTTTCAGCAGACCTCAGGCTTGACATTGTTTGTAGAGTAGATTAGCGAAGGCTAGGCTGAGGTTAGCGGGATGGAGGTGTTGTGCGCTTTTTAGAGAGGGTGTCTTTGTATAAATATTGATCATGGGTAACCTACCCAAGACCCTCACACGCATGAAGGATAATGCTTGTGTCAATCCGGCTGCAGATTTAGACAGCCTATACCTGGCCTTTTCGTCTCAGAACACTTACAGACATGATCGGCTGTTTAAACAGGATGTTGGCCTACTGTATACCTATCCCAGACCCAAACCGAAGAAAACGAGGGGTGTGAAATAACACTACGAAGTGGAGATTTATTGCTTTGATTGCCGTTCAAATGTAATTATGTTATTACTTATTTAATAACATAGTTGGTTACATAATTACATTTGATTTAATCTGCACTTCTGATGTTTGATGTCAGTAATAAGCACATTACAAACACATTGCAAATGAAGATATAACTTTTCATCAAACTCGAATAATAAAAAAGGATCTCCTCCTCAATCTTATGTAAATATATTACCAACTGAATGTTTAGAATCAACACATTCAAAACCTCCTCTGCTTGTTTCAGTGAGCTATGAATGAGGAATAAATAAGATAAGGAATGTTTTTTTTGTTTTTGAAAACAAGGATGACAGAATATTAAAGCATAGCAGGGTTTGTAAGAGCAAAAGAAGGAGAAATCAGGAAAAAAAAGTGAGGGAAAGAATGTTGATTAACAAGAGATTAACAACATGAGTGCAAATGAATGTGTTTGTGTTTTTAAAAGTGTGCTTTGGACCCAGCTTTTTAGAGGGAGAAATGCCAAAAGCAAGAGGTGGAGTGATCTCATGGTATCTGTCCAAGCCTGCAGAGACAGCATGCTGAAACTGAGCATACCAAGCAGACCTAAAACCATGAATTATTTAGACAGCTCTGTATATATATGAGGAAGATCCGCATATGTTTCTGTATGCAGTAATCTATAGCGTATTGTTGCTTTCCCTATAGAGACTCACATTTAAATCTGGGGTGCTTGGAGTGTGTGAAGGTGAGAGTGTGATATATTTTTGACTACCCTTCCTGACAGTCCATCCTAGTTGGCTTAGCCGCTAAGTGCTGACCATAAACAGGTATAATTTAATGTGTCTTTCCTCCTCAGAGAGTGACAGGCCTGGAACATGAGGCATGCACACTGTAAACGGGCCATTAGGCTGAAGTCTCGCAGTGCTAAGAGACAGACGGGCGGATTAAAATCCTGTGAATATCTAAGCCCTGATCTCATAGATTTGGTTTGTATGTACTAGTCAGGAAGCATGAGGGCTAAAGGACTGAAGAATTGAACTGATGGGAGAATGGACTCTTTATCAAACTGAAATCTGAGCACTAAGATTACAGATCTGCTCAGAACTTATGACACATATAAGAAAGTCCTAAAGTTCCATTTCCGGAGCTTTACTGTAAGGGTGAGATGATAGACTTCAGTTCATCACACACACACACACACACACACACACACACACACACACACACTGGTATGAGACACAGATACCTACCTAAATTATTTGTCTAAATTATCAATCTTAATTTCTATATGTATTCATGTAAACCTTGGAGTCCTTTCACTGTAGAATTTTACTTTGCTTACCTAGTGTTTGTTGTGTGTGTGCGTGTGTGTGTGTGTGTGTGTTTGTGTGTGTGTGTGTGTGTGTGTGTGTGCGTGTGTGTGTGTGTTGCTAATGGCTGTCTCCTTTTGGCAGAGTTGCTTCACTCTGGCAGTGTGGTGCCATTTGTGGGCTCCAGTGATGGAATGCGGTTTCAGACATTTCTATTGGATGAGGAGCGAAGCAGACTCCTTCTGGGGGCCAAAGATCACATCTACCTATTGGACCCAGACAACATCAACAAGCACCCTAGAAAGGTACACACACACACACACATGTTCACCCACCCTCCCACAGACGCTCACAGTAATGCCCGCACACCTGCAGACATGCAGAATCAGGTTAACTTGAGAAGCATTTGAATAACTTTAACTATGTGTGTTCAGGGGCTCAGCATGAGGAATTTGCTCCATGGAATCATCCAGAAGTTTCTTTGTTTTCCACGTAGCCTGACAGATGGCCTGGAGGTCACTCTGTCTGTCAGCCAGTATTTTGCAACAAGTAAAGATGGCATGTCGCTTACATTAGACACAATAGTGATTAATTACAGGCATAAATAAGTCTGTTCTTGTTTAGTGAGGTGTGATGTTATGTGTGTAGAAGTATCCTAGCATGTAATTGCTCATTTTCTTACTTGTTTTGTCCTGTCTTGCCAAGTGTATGCCCATCAGGCGTGTGTTAGTGTGTATGTACAGCATTAAGATTTTAGCAGGGTGTTGTACATAACAGAAAAAGTATAAAAGATTGAAAGCAAGGACACAGTGTCACAGATGTGGAACAGCTCTCTCCTACAGCAGAAGCTGTTGGTGCTCTGCCAGGGTTCATCTTCACATCCTAGCTCAAGGACATAAATTCTGAATACTGACTTAAATTGAAAATAACAAGGGAGGAGATAGCAATTTCTATAGAGGTTACATTTTCTTCTTCATAACATCTGGAAGCTGTTCTGGTTTTAACAGCAGTGTTGTAATGGATGTGGTTGCTGGCTAGTTTGCAGTTTTAATTACGTACTTCATAACCTCTGGTTATGAAAGTAAAAGCCTCCTTTTGTGACTGATAAGCAAGAAAGTGAAGAGAAAAGTCAACCTGAAAACTAGTGACTGAGTCAAAGTCCAGCTATTACAATTATACAGATTTGAAATGCTTAGCAAAGCATTTTTTATATAGATCATGTTTTAAAGTAAGGAAGAACAACCCAGAAAAGGTTGCTAAAATACCAGCAGTGAATATAAATCATTTTGTTTTGTGGTTTTGTTTGATTATGTTAAAGATAATCCAACTTGTCTGCACTTTATCTCTTACCATTATCTCAGTAATCTTGAATGAAACCACAAGCAAAGTGATAAAGGTTGTGATTAAACAAAATGTGTAGCCAATTTTATTTTCAGTGAGGTTTAATGCTTAATGTTTTTTTGGTCAACAGCATTTTACTGAATAACAGACACTTTGAGTTTTTTCGAGGGAAAACAGGAAGGAGAAGAAATGAATGCAACAAGTTTTAAAGCATGTTCATGTATGCATGCGGATGCTTGACTTTAATTTTTCTTTTAATAATGTAATTTTGCTCCAAACTGAGATCAGGTAGTATTTACTTATATGTAACATTATAATGTTACATATATTATATATTTTCTTGAATGTTGACAGGAATGCCACAGTGGGGTATTACTACTGTTGCTGTCCTGAGCACATGCTACTGGGACAAAGTGTCACATATCCTGAAGTAATGTTGCAATCAGTATTTGAGTGCATGTTACAAACCTCAGTGTACAGAACTGAAATGTGTCGTCTGACTTTCTTCCAGAATCTTTCTGAGCAAATAATCTGAATGGGCTGGGAATGAACAGAGAGCCAGTGCATACCGAATTTACGAACTGCAGTCTATGGCAGTCCAAAAGCACAATATGATGAGGGTCTGGGGGGTGGGGGGGGGGTTGGTTGCTGGATGAGGTAATGCTGTTTTATTGTGTGTGTGTGTCTGTGCGTGGATGTGCTCGCGCATAATTTCCTCACGTCAGCAATAGAGTATAGGCAGTCATCTCCCATTTGAAACCAAAGGAACATAGCACACTTGTGTCACATGTCGATATTCCCACGGGATCATTCTATACAGCTATTCAGTCCCTCTGGATCCCACTGACCCTACTTTTATCACACCTGCCAATCACTGTCACCATGGTGACATGGGATACCACTCCTACAATAGTTGTATGACAGTTACAACTCAGCAGTGGACATGTGTTGTCTCCATTTTGCTCTTGCTCACATTCCTCACATATACACACACACACACACACGCACACACACACATACACACACACACACTGAATATTACTGATACAGAATAACAAAATACAAACCATTGCACAAAAAGTTATGATACATTTGCATGAAATCTCATTAACTCAGTAATACACACTGTATGCAGAAAAACACCCAAACCACAGCAGTGCTGTATGCACAGAGTGTGTCAAGGGATTGTCTTCCTCCAGGCTGTGATTACAAAAATGTGTGTTTTTTTCGTCAGTATAGACAAATATAAAGCACTTTTAGATGCATAATAGTACTTCCTTACAGTCTGCCTTTTCTCCTAAACCCCGCCCTTTATGTGCATCAGTACAAGACATCACTATGGGATGACTTGTATTGTACTGTAGCAGCATTTTTGTTGCATTTTGTACATTTAGCATGTAGCATGTACTCATTTAGCATGTACTCTGTGTTAACAGTAAAATTTGGTTACATTAACTTCCATTTTCCAGTTTTTGCAGGTTGTTTACACACTGAAAGTGAATTTGTTGACAAAAGGATGGAAACCTTAACTTTTGTAATCATTCCTTAAACAAAGGCACAAAGAGTACAAACACATGTTCTGCCTTGCACTTGTCTGCAATTCTGCAAAACATTTCCTGCAAAACACTACACACTTTTTCTGACATCAGATCAAAATTTCTAGCAATCACTGAGAAAACATTTCTACTCAAAACGCGGAACATACCTGAAACTGGCACACATATTGAAATGCTTATTTAGTAATTGAACACCAGTCAGTCTGAGTCTTAGCACTACAACTAGACCTCAGACAGAAGCATATTTCTTACGGCATTTTGGCACCTTGGTGAAACATGTCATAAATCATTTAATTTAATATCATATTGATTATTGTACTGTAATACTACTTTCTTTGTAAAAAAAAAAAACAAGCTATATAGAATTTTTCTGAAGCCTTTCTGTGGTTGTGCTCATCGGAATGTACGTAGATGTTCTGTATTGGAACAGTGTTTCATAGAAACCTGAGAAAATTAAAAAGGTATACAAAGTATTAAAGACAACAGTGTCTAAAGTTTGTGTTGTGTCTCATTTGGCTTATGTGTAGAGGTTTGACACAATGAGCCCAATTCCACAACAAGTGTGTAAGCAAGTACATTTTTTTCTTTTTTCTGAGATGCATGAGACAGAACAATGTGCTCCACCCAGACCTATCAGATTGACCAGACACAGCTGCACTGACTAACAGCAACTGGCAGTGCAAACAGCTTCTCTTCTCTGTGTGTTTCGTCATCCTACCTCTTTACTCTGAACTCTCAGAGCATATGCTAACGCTTGTGTCTGTACATGTTTATGTAACTTGAAATTCTGATAATACTAACTTTTATAATTTTTTTATGGTCAACAATGACTCCAACAGTTTTACTTACACTTTACTGACTGAAATCTCAGTAAGATTGCCAGTCAGTAAAGTATTTGAAATTGCCAGACATCTCAAACTTAAACAAATAGCAACTGACATTATCTAAAATAATATAAACATAAAGCCGCATAACCTTAAATCTTATCCTTAAAATGACTGACATGGTCTTGAACTCTCAGACAAGTCATTTACGTAGTACTTTGTTGCTTAATCAAAAGTTAAGTGCTTTTCTTAACAAAAAAAACCTGACGTTCATTTATAGGTAGGATTGCTACCAATTAACCTTAATATAGTGTGATTTTTATGTATATATTGGTTGGGCCCAGTTGCCTACAGAGGTCTTGTGTTTTTCATCTAGTAAGATAAGATAAGATAAGATAAGATAAGATAAGATAAACCTTTATTAGTCCCACAAGTGGGAAATTCGCATTGTCACGGC
>JBBPCZ010000019.1:10497222-10502970 GCA_037974445.1 Brycinus macrolepidotus | reverse complement strand
CAGACAGACAGACAGACAGACAGACAGACAGACAGACAGACAGACAGACAGACAGACAGACAGACAGACAGACAGAGTATGCAGATTAAGGAATCTGGGCTGAGACCAAGAGAATCTGAGAGCAATATAGTGATTGATGGGACAAGCAACCGGAAGAAGAGGGTCAGTAGTGTGTTGGACAATCTTTTCTTTGACCATGTCATCACCTCTTTATCATTGGTACACACTGCATCTTCACATCAGCCTCCTCAACTCTGACCCTGCCAGCTCTGAGTAAGCTTCCTGTAGAGGTCACCTAAGAAGTGGACATGCACCTTGAATATAGATCAGACCACCTCATTACAAAACACACTCTCACACCTTGGATATAGATCAGGCCCACTAATAGCTCTTGGCACACATGTTGCTGAATTCAGCTTCAAGGGCAGGTCACCTCTCACACACACATTTACATACTCACACACTCTCTTTCCGCACCATCATTATTCGTTTTTCTGATGTGTCTAAGACGACTTTAATGAACAGTCAAACGAAGTAATGAGAGGTCAGCAGGAAGCTAAGCCTAGAGGTGAAGGAGTCACCTTTGACCTGTGTCTAGAGCCGTGCTCCATGCTGCTGCCCTCCCCATGGCTGTGCATGGACTGATCAGAATGATTTATGGGCAGGAGCTCCACAGGTGACATGTGAATTCTCCATTTGGAGTTTGAGGTGACACTTAATTATGGTGGATTTCACTAAATGTGCCCTTTTCCCAGAGATTTACCTTAATAACTAGAAACTGGATTGGAAAGTGATAAATGAACAACTTTATCTGGCCTGTAAGGGTGTTGATTTAGAAGCAGGGGTGATTTTATTAGATCATGACTCTTTAGGAATCTTAAATTTCCGAATTTTTCACATTTTAAATAATAAATGTAAATGATTTCCAAAAGTATTGAAAATAAAACAATAATAAAATAAAATAATACACCAAGAATATTTGGATGTTTTCATTTGAGAAATGAGAATTTTATCTCCAAAAAAATGAGTGAGTACCTTGTAACTGATTATGATGGATTTTATAGAATTGATACAGAATTGATATGTGCCCAGATTGTTGCAGTTGATGCATTACAATACACCAATCCGTTTGTACACCAATCACATCTTGATTGCACCCAAAAAAAAGACAGTGAAGTTATTAAGTAATGGAATTTTGTATATCTGTTCCAGATAAAGCCGGACGAGCGTGTGTTGGTGACAGAGCGGGGGTTGCTCATCCGCTGGCTGCTACGCAGTGATGCTGGTTCATATTTTTGTACAGCACAGGAGCACAGCTTCACGCGCACTCTCCTGAACCTCTCTTTGAGGGTATTGGAGCATGGGCAG
Source organism: Brycinus macrolepidotus (assembly GCA_037974445.1). NCBI lineage: Eukaryota > Metazoa > Chordata > Actinopteri > Characiformes > Alestidae > Brycinus > Brycinus macrolepidotus. Next base: position 10,501,602 of record JBBPCZ010000019.1, on the reverse strand, counting down.
CTCCATGGACAGCAGCTGGCCTCACGAGGGCCTTTTGAGGACCCCACCGCAGTGGCCGTCATGGCATCGGAGTCTCGGCAGCGCTATAAGGACTATCTGCGTGTGCTAAGCGCACCCTCTCTGGATGAATACTGCGAGACGCTGTGGCACAGAGAGAAGAAACAGAGGCAGAAAGGCAAGTGGAAACATGTTCAAGAGCTGCGCAAGAGCCGGAATAGACGGCACCATCGGGGGGCGCCCATCTGAGAGAAGTCAAGGTGGGGTAGAGAAGAGTAAAGATGCCTATATACAGCACTGGTTTTGGGCTAACTGTCTCAAATGTTCCAAATTGCATCTTATTCCAGTACAGACTCGTACACCAGTACAAATACACATTTCTTTAGGTCAGGGGTATTCATCTTCAGCCTAAGGTCTTAGTCTAGCTCAGTTTGTGGATTTTCCTGCATGAACAAACCTGATATTTTTTGTGTTTTGAGTTTTACTCAGTTGTCTCCCTAATTTAGTCATGGCAAATTTCACCCAATAGCTAGGTCTCCCCAATCACAAATGCTACAAAGTTAGTAGGCAAATGCTTCCATTGAGTCACTTGCCACATCCTTTCGAACTGTTGTTACCACGGCATCATTGGACAGCCCAACACGCTTGGAGGAGGTTGCTAACAGCCAATTCTGTTACGTCACCTAACAGGCACCTGCATTGCATATCATCACACTGAGTGATGTAGGTGAGGGAGGGAAATCCAAATCATCCAGCCAATTATGCTCTCTTGGACTCCTGACCACAATGGTTGTGGCATTGCCCTGAAACTTGTGATCTCTTGGTAATATGAGTGCTTAGATGTTGTGCTACTCAGGAGCCCAGTAACTTGTCTTAATAGAAATGTTTGACCAGGGAACTCAACAGAATGTGTTGGAATCGTACACTCTTTGCCATAGGTATTTTGTACTGCCTAGTAGTGTCAAGAATATAAGATCCTTAGCCAACATCTCCATGAAAACCAGCCAGCGTGTGAACTGCTGAACAAGTTAAACTTTCAGGCCTAAAAGGATTATATGGCTCATGCATTCAGCAAATTCACTGGAAAGGGGATTAGAGTTATTCAGAACTTCATTTTGGGTATAAAACTCCACTGACATGTCCAAAGAAGCAAGACAATGCCCATTCACAGTGCTTTTATCGTAACAAGTAATGACAATGCATTCATGTTGAATGACTGTAAATATATATTTTGTACAGGAGATTGTGCATGCTGTAGTACTGTTGACATATGAACCTTTGGGGGACTATGATGATAACCAGACATTTATTTTAGGTAGAAAAGGTATGATATTTTTGTATATTGCCATTGTCTTTTATAGCTAGTTTGTTTGTGGTATATGAACTTATTTAAGGTTACAACAGAGTTGAAATAAACTCTTTCTTCTAAAACTCTGTGTCCATGCTTTGACACACTATGACTGGAAGATCAGTCTTTTGAAGAGATCAGTCTTTTATTTGTTTTTCAATTAAAGAGAACTGCAATCTTATGGAGACTTTTAAACTGAAATTATATTGAATCACTGTTAGCTAAAACCAGAGTTATTTTTTTGCAGACTGAAACATATTAACACAAAAAACACAGAGTCTTATCTTGCATCCCATGACTGTAAGTATAAACTGAAGTCATCCCATCCAGCCCTTCTGATTTTGTTTTGAGAAATGGCACTATTGACAGTCAGCCTGGCCAGCTGGAAAGAGAGGTCAAACAGCCTGAGATAAGATTAGAAAGAAGGCAACTTCCTCAACCCTTGCTGCCATCCATCAGTCCACAGAAATTGACCTCATATTACCCTGCAGCCTGGAGCAGTGAGTATCCTGTGTGTGTGAATGAGTGTGTGTGTGTTCAAGGTCAGGACTGTGTCCACATTAAGACTTCAGTCTCTTCTCTTAGCCGGTAGTGCTTCTGGTGCCCTACTGAAAGGGGTCAAGTTTAGCAATGTGTCTAGCAGGGTTTGGGGGTGCTACTTTAAAAAACGTAATCTGGTACAGACTATTTATTACCTGTTTAAAGCTTTTTTAAAACACTTTGTGTGTGTGTGTGTGTGTGTGTGTGTGTGTCGGCGCGGTTGGTGGTGGTGGGGGGGATTGGGAGGTATGAGTGTGTGCAATTTGCAATGAGCAAATTTAACATTGGCCCAAAAAATATATTGTTATTAAAATATGCCAACATACCTAGGGGCAATTTAGCATCTACACTTCACCTGACACACATGTATTTGTGGGAGAAAACCAGAGCTCCTGGCAGATACAGGAAAAATGTGCAAACTCCACAAAGCACTGAATAGGACTGCTGATCTAGAATCAGGTTTTCAATCCTCTCGAGTGTTGGTGTTGTCTGAAATGGCCATCTGTTTGTTCATCTTTATAGCTCACAGTAAGTCACTCTATGTTTTAAACCACATCAGCTGGCCTTCCACTCCTCAGTAAATAGCTGGGTACAGTTTGAACGGGTTGGGAGGGGAAGTTTTGTGGTGTATTTTTACAGAAACAGTTGACTGCTGAATTTTAGTGCCAGCAGTATTAGCCTCATAGTTTGTAGTGCTAAACTAAAAAGGAAACATTTGGACTCCAAACATTTCTTGAATAACTCACTACATCTGGGGTAAGTGAAACTGAAAATATTGTGAGTCAGTTAAAGTGTTCTGATCTAGTTACTTTCTGTTGCTTTTGGAGAACTTTTACTTTTTAAAGCCATATATTTAAATGTAGGGATCCCATGTTTAGTGAAATGGCCAAATATAAGCGGAGCAATATATAGAAATACTACAAACAAAAAGATGAATTGTTTATTGTATTCAAACACATATACTCAAAACACCTGAGCCTATTATCTGTCCACAACAGGGGGCTACTAGCACACATGTCACTATGTCACTATAAGCATGCCCTAAACACTAAACTGGTAGCTTAGTGGTTAGGGCATTTGCCCTGCAGTCAGGAAGTTGTGGGTTTGATTCCCAAGACTGCTAAGCACCTCTGAGGTACCGACCCCGGGCGCTGTGTTCCTGGCTGCCTGCTGCTTCACTTGGTGAATGGGTTAAATGCAGAGGAAGAATTTTGTGCTGTTCACACTGTGTGCTGTGGTGTGTTCATGTATGACAGAATTTTCACTTCACTTCACTTTTTTGTCTCACTGAAAGAGAAGAAACCCACATCAGAATGTCAGAAAGCTTCAGATAACAACAAAAAACTGCCAAAAGTGGCAAAATTAATGTACTGCATTTTGCTTATTACTAACAAATCCTGGGCTGTACAACAGTATTGCTTTGATGTAAGTTTAATTTGTGATAATAGACTCACTTTTTAGCTCCAGTGCTACCTGTCCTGCTAGTAATCACCCTTGTTTTAGTGGGGCAGCTGGTGGCCTGGTGGTTAGGGAGTTTCCCCTGCAATTGGAAGTATGTGGGTTCAAATCCCAGGACTGACAGTGGCACTCACTTGGTGAATGGGTTAAAGGCAGAGAACAGTTTCGTGCTGTTCACACTATGGCTTGCTGTGTTCACATATGACAAATGGACACTTTACACTTATAATGGATCTGATTAGCGTTACACGCATTCCTTTACTTCCCAACATTGATGTGTTATGACTGTATAGCATTTTTTTTAGGAAAGTAACCAGTTTTCATGTATTATATATTGCTTCAATTTCCACAAGCTCAAATATCATCAGAATGTAGAATAAAACTGCACAGATGCATCATGATGGATCAAGCTGAACACGCCAGTTCAACTAAAAGATTTCACGTTGTATTGGGTAAATTCATGAAGAATCATAGTGTAACTGACTGGTTGAAAAGTTACAGATTCACACACCATACTGTATCAACAGACTAAAACATACACCTCAGTCTCCACCTCTAGGCCTGACAGCAGGACTTCTCTGGATCAGGCTACGTGAGGGAATTGCTGTGAAGACCACATGGGGCTGCTGGAGGAAATACGTGGCTGATGGGAAATCTTGTCTATCAGTGCTTTGAGTCTTCTATGGAACCGTTTCCTCTTCCTGTACCACCCACAAAGCAAGCAGAGCCTGTTGCTTCTTTCCCATTATGTCACACTCCACTGTGTTTCAGCAGAAAACTTGAAAAAAAAAATTGTGATGACTGAATATTGAATACAGTGTTCTAAATTCATCCAACATATTCAGTTACAACACACATAAAGACACACACACACACACATACAGACACACACATAAACACACACACACACACAAACACACATAAGGCATGTAAGTATTGATACGGCACATGGTAAAAACTCTGCTGTTTTCTTTTTATTTACTTTACTTTTTTCTAACTCACACTGTTCCTTGTTGCAGTTTTGGTGTAAAACTGTT
>JBBPCZ010000019.1:10472222-10492222 GCA_037974445.1 Brycinus macrolepidotus | reverse complement strand
GTCCATCAGCTCAAAGACAGGTGAAGAACCAAGAACCTGTCTCTTAATGTAGAAAAACAAAAAAGATCATCGTTGACTTCAGGAGAGCATGCCATGCCCACTCGCTGTTAAACATCAAGAACCCCTCAGTGCTGATCATCCAAAGCTCCAAGTTCCTTGGTGTTCACATCGTAGAGATCCTCACTTGCATCTTCAACAACAGCTCCATTGCCAAGAAAGCCCAGGAGTGTCTCTAATTCCTGCAGAGACTGAGAAAACCTCCCATCTTCACCACTTTCTACAGCGGTACGATGGGTAGTCCTCTGAGCAGCAGCATCATGGTCTGGTTTGAGAATTGCACCACCTCGGACTGCAAGACCCCACAGCGGATAGTGAGGACAGCTGAAAAGATCATCAGGGTCTCTTTTCCCTGTTCCACCTCATACTGCATCTGTAAAGCCACCAGCATTGTGCACGAACCCACTCAGCCCACTGCTCTTTCTTGCACACATACACACTTAAACTGTTCCCTCTCAAACAAATCACACTAACTGCCACACTCTATAAACATACTCACACTGTACCATTCCTATTGTTTATTTACTGTTACAGTTTTATCCTGTGGCTGCTATTTCCATGGCAATCTTTGCACAATATTTACTACTGCTGGTCCTTACCTCAAAAATCCTTTTTTGCACATTTAATTGCTTGGCTGCTAAAACACAGTATCTGCCACAATATTGTATTCACTTTCACTTGGTACTGTGTCTGCTTTTTGTCGGCTGCACTATATGCTGTCTTGTCCTGTAATATTATAAAGTCTTGCACTTTCCTTTTTGCCCTTTGTAGTGTGGTCTACACTTGTGTAGTCTTGTGCTGTTTTTGTGTTGCATCACGGTCCTGGAGGAACATTGTTTCATTTCACTGTGCACTTGTGTAGATGGTTGAAATGACAATAAACACCTACCTGATGCGACTACTCCATTTAACTTTAAACAGGGGCATATTTGGTGAGTGGACTCTCAGGGCAGGGTGGCTTTCTGTTCAAATTTCCTGTCACCAGTTGTGTTACTGCACTAAATGTGTCTGGCACTGAGGCTTGTTTCATAGTGGTAACTAAATCATTTATAGTAGGCCAAATACTAAGTCATAAATAATAAGTTATGATTAATAATAATAAGTATGATTAAAACAGAATAATAATGGGTTAACCTGTGCTTTCCATTGCTACACACTTGCAGTAGTGACATCCCAGTAATGACATTGTGCAGCTTGTAGGCTAAAAGAAGAGCAAGAATTAAGTTATCAAAACACATACCACAGAAAAGTACAGGATTGAAATATCAAGGCGGTGCATGAGATATTTGGCACAATATTATAGGGCAATTACGCTTCTCCAGATGTGAGCAAGACTGTGGCGATGAAAGAGAGAGATAGAGAGAGAGACTCAGAGAGAGAAGGATATAGTTCTTGCAGGGACCTTCCACAGACTCAGCGACAGAGTGAATACTGACAGTGTCCCGAGGGCAGTGGGCTGAAGGAATGTGTGAGTGAGGGAGAAACAGTTGTTCACTGTGTGAGGGTAATGAGTACCTGTGAAGCTCACTTCTGATTTATATCCCCTGTCTCTCCACCACGCTTCCACAACATGCTGCCACACACAATCGCACATGCTGAGTGATGGCTTCATTCACAGGAAGCAAGTGCAATTTCTGTCTCTCTTTCCAGTCACTGTCATAACAAGCCACAGTTGGTTTGATAAATGAAATATTCAGAACACAATCTAGCACTGCACTTTTAACCCATCCTGTGGTTTATTCATATAAAGCCAGACTGAGAGGTAAAGGTGTTTACCAAATAGCAAAAAATACATCCCTGTCAAAATATAGCGTCACCAACATCTCCACTCCACCGCTGGCAGAACGGTACCTCATGTCTTTATAATGGCAAGTTTAAAGGAGAAGGAAAAACGTTTCAGAACTTATAATGGAAGTTCAAAGTAATGTTGAACTTCCAAGTGTTTCTCTTGTTCCAATCATAATGAAATTTTTGATGTAAAGGCCGATTGGTGTTTTTAAAAGGTTTTTTTTTAATTTATGTAAAAAAAAAAAAATAGAGACACAAGGTTTTGTTCTGACATCAATTTTTAGTTTTACGTTATTTCATTTTTATTTATTTATTTATTTAGGTTGTTTTTCGCACTCTATGAAAACCTGCTGCATGTTGTGTGAATATTTCAAAATCTGTTTCAAAACCAATACATTTTCATCAAAAGTTATGTGTTTTTCCTCCTCCTGAGAAGTTATCATTTTGGAGCTTTGAATAAATACATAAACAGAGCATATCAGATGGAACAGATTGGTAGTTAAACTGATAAGGAATAAAAAGTATCGTAAGATCCTGATTAAGTGAGACATCTCAGCCTGAAATGCACTCTGTAGCCTCTTGGAGGTCTTGTGGTTGAGTATAGAGTTACAGCTTTCAGACTGCTTCATCTGTATTGAGTTCTGCTTTAGTCTTGATCATGCACAAAGGCTAAACGACTGCTGATCTGGGGTCATTAGGACTTCAGCAGAGGGCACATGTGCCCTAGACATCAAAGCTTTAGCAGAACACATTTTGGCTTCAATCTGCCATTTCTGATCCCACCTAACCCCTTTGAACCATGGGCTTATTCTTCTGTTATTAGTCGTAAGGTTCATTATTTAGTACCTACTATAAATTATTCAGTAACTACTAATAGTAAGTAATAAGTACGTTATGTGCTCACGAACAAAAGGAGCTGCCCTTGTTCTTTTGGGGGTAAAAAAAACAGATGCCTGTTATAAAAAAAAAAATCATATATTACACAATTAGAATTTTGCTTCACATTATTTTATTGATACCTATTGGCATGCACTTAAAATAAGCTATTTGATAAAACTGTAAAGATGATCATTGGGTGCAATGGTTTTCTTGCATGTTCTTGTGGCTAACCTAATCAGTACACTTATTAGCTCTAAATGTTTGTCTTTTTAAGACATAGGAATGACCTGTCACTCAACTTCAAGCCCAAGCAAAGTTTGACCTTCGACCTAGGCACTCGGGGTTTGAGGATAAGAACGTTTGGCAGGACACTTCAGCCTCATCAGCTCAATCTGGCCACGGCTCACTCCACACACATCACACCAATCAACTAGCCCAAGCTTGAGTGCTCCATTATCCTAATCCAATGATCTTCCGAAACAAAGACACTCTAACAACATATGGCACAACCTCAGTATAAACTGAAGGAAGCACTCATAGATATTCAGTTCTCAGAGAGGACTAACTTGTAGAAAAGGTTTAAAAATACACAGAATGTAGTAAATTGATTATTGTTGTTGTTGTTATTGTTGTTTGTGTTTCCATTGTTTCTGTTTCTCATGCTCTTAGAGGTTTTCCTTCCATAGTCTTACTCTTAAAGGACTTGAGCTTGTTTGTAACAATGTCTGGGTTAAAAAGCGAATATACAAGTGATACACATTTGAAGTACATTTGAATTTGACTGTATTGGGTCTAGAAGAACAATCACATGGCACAGTCTTTCTAGTCAAAAAAGAATAAAGTATTTAAACAATTAGTGATAGTGATAGTGATAGTGATCATTCGGTCATACGTGAACACACCACAGCACACAGTGTTCACATATGGCGACAAACTGGTGGAAATAGTACTGATGCATTACAGCAGTACTACAACAGTATAAGTGTTAGGTCTCCTGTTGCTCATCACATAGTCTGACTTTTTTTCTGACTAGCAACAGGTCTTCATCCCTGGGGAAAGTGCTGCTTGATTACACTTTAAATGAATTTCATGCATCTTTCCACAAAGAAAGGTCTTGATCTTTTGCTGACTTTCAATCTGTACCCATTAAAAAATAGCTATTATTAAGCAGTCCAAACACAGCGCTAGAGACGTGTATCTCAAGGCCTAATCGACTGGTACAGGCTCAGATCAGTAGGCTTATTGTGTTTTCATGGTACATTGCCACAGGCCTGTCTGAGGCACACACACAGTGCACCATAGCTGACCCCGTAGTAACCATACCGTTTACCACACTGAATACATAATGTAAGTGTTTGAGGCACCACTGATAATGAAAGATGGAGACTTGAGGCATGTTTTAGGAGAATATTGGTATTCCTGTGCTTTCTGTGATGTAGCTTTTGCGAGCATTAAATGCTTCAGACATCTGGTTTATATCATCACTGCTGTGAACAATTCATTCATTCATCAGAACCTCTTATCCTAGTGCTCATAGGGTGACCCTGGACAGGTCACAAGTCAGACACACAAACAACTTCATGCACACAATCATACCTAAGGGCAATTTAGCATCACCAGCTTATCTAGAAAGCATGTCATTGCACTGTGGGAGGAAACTCACCCAGACTCAGGGAGTCATCTCCTTGCCCTAGCCGGGAATCAAATCCAGGCCCTTCTTGTCACGAGGTGACAGCACTAACCACTGTACCACCATGCCACCCACTGTGAACAATCATGACTCAGTAAGTTTGACTGGAACTAAGCATTTCACATTGAACCACTCTGGATAATTTTGTTTATATCCGAACAATTTAAATATGCAGAACTTTTGGGAAAATTGGAAGGAATTCCCCTTTAACAACATAGTGGTGTGGGTGGAGTTCACAGGTTCCTGACTGATCATCTGTGGATACTATGATACTAAGACTATAAGAACAGCTTTCTTTCATCTGTCTTAGTTCATATTGTATAGTCAAACAGTTTATTCACAGAATTCTTCAACTGCTCATTCTATTATAAATAATTTTTAGTGAACAGTTCTGTTTTTTCCTAAGCATGAGGACATGTGCTGAAATGGTTGTCTGTTGTAATTAAAGATACAATACAGATACGGCCGAGATTAGGCTGACAAATGTTAGAGTGTGTCTTTAACATGCTTGTTTTCCCATATCATAGCAGTTGTTCATTGTTAATCTGTTCAATAGTAGAGCTCCAAAATGTCTTCAGAGCTGAAGATCTACTGTAGATGTGTAACATTCACAGCAGGTCTTTGTGATCTTTTGGTCCCAATCATGTTCACTTGTCCACTGGAATGCATAAGCACTCTCATAGCCATTCAGCATTCAGAAAGGTTACATACTGTAGTGTGTGAGATTCATTTGACAAAGTCTTACACAAACATTCAGTGTTGTTTTACACCAAGTCCATTTTCTCCGCATACTTTTCTTGACAAAATGAAGTAGAAATCATAACCTTAATCTCTATGTGACATTAGCAAGAGATTAGTCAGAGTGAACTGAAATTCACTGTAAAATGGTAAAGTCGAGAGTGAAAGAGGAGCACGGAGAGTCTAAGTGAGAGGCTGTTATTGTGTGGTGATGACATTAATAAAGGACACAGGTGGAGGACAGACTGGACAGTAATCCATGAGAGTGTATGTGTTTTCAGTGCATCAAACTAGAGCATAATGAGCTAAACATTGATAACTCCAGTGTTTATAGTCAGGTGCAGACAAATTACAGTACTTCTGTATTGAGTAAAAGTCTTGGTGAATTGTAAAATACTACTTGATTAAAAGTGCTTCAGTAAAAATACAAAAAGACTGCCTTATAAATGTTCTTTAAGTATTCAAAGTAACAATATTTTGATTTATAATAGATCTTGTATAATATTTTCATAAACAAGTCATATAAAGGACACATTTGGCTGCATATATAATTTTTTTTTTGTTAATTTCTGCAGCTACTCACATCTTAACAGAACTTGCTCAACACAATAATATAATAACACAAAGTACTTTGGATACTTTTTAGTATTTTTATTCAAGTAATATTTTACTAAAATGACCTCTACTTTTATTCAAGAATAGAAGAATTATACATCATCCACATGTTCATGTCAATGAAGTGTTGAGACTACTACTACGGCTGCTACCATGATTGCTGCTACCATTGTTGTGGCTAATACTATTGCTGCTACCATTACTACTGCTACTGTTAGTACTGTCACTACTACTTTTTTTTTTTTTTTTCTTTTTCCCCCTGTCGTGTCCGGCAGTTTAGCAAACAGAATGTAAAGCTGCATGCCATGATGTGTCAGACACCTTTTTTGCCAAGTGGAGCTTAAACGGTTCGGTATAAGCCCCTCTTGTAACTTTGTCTTTATATCTTTATTTATTTGATTTTTTTACATAATAAAACTAAATCAAACAGGGGGAGAGAAGACAGAAAGAAAGAAAGATAAAAGAAAAGAAAGAGAATAGGAAAGGAGACAACGAAGAGAGAAAAAAGGGGAGAGACAGAAAGAGGGAGAGACAAAGAAAGGATCCAAATGTGAGTATCTGCTACAGTCACTACTACTATCATTGCAACTACTACTGGTACTGCCCTTGACGTAGCCAGTTCTATTATAGCTACCATTATTGCTGCTAGAACTATTATTAAAGTAAAGAAAAGTAAAGTGGCCCCTTATAGTCATGCATGAACACACCACAGCACAGCACACAGTGTGAACAATGTGAAATTCATTCTCTGCATTTAACCCATTCATCAAGTGAAGCAGTGGGCTGCCACCAATGCGGGGGCGCCCGGGGAGCAGTGTGTGGGGACGGTACCTTGCTCAAGGGTACCTCAGTGATGCCACTAGCAGTCCTGGGATTAAGTGGATGCCTAACATTGTGTGACCATTTGTCTTGAATGAAATTTAAAATAAGTAGCTCTGCATCCCTGACATAAAATATTTTACACATTCATCCATTTGAATTTCCATTTGATATATATGTATGTTTGACAGAAACACATGTCTCTGGTGATTTGGCGAGGGAAACTCGACAGAGAGAAATGTAATATAATACATGGCAGGTAAAATGTTACAAATGCTTGAGATATAATGGCTTATGGCTGCATGTGTTGTGGTAAGCTGCAGAGAGTCACAGTATCAGAGTATTCATCAGTGTGATTTAGGAAGGGCAGCTGCACATGTCAGCACACTACTTTCCCATACATACAGATCTGCACTCTCTTTCTCTCTCTCTCTCTCTCTCTCTCTCTCTCTCTCTCTCTCTCTCTCTCTCCCTTAATTCAATTTAACTCTGTTCAGATTTGTTTCTGTTACATCTGATTGTCTTTTGAACAGAGATTGTCACACAGAAATAAGAGTTATGAGAATAATCTCTTTTTTTGCTCTCCATTTCTCTCTTTCTCTCTCTCTTTCTCACACATGGTCAAAGCACATGTGGAATGTAAAAAAAAGACAAGGGACAAAGACAAGGTGGGGCACTTTTATAGAACTGTTATTGGAAATAAGCTCTAAGTGCTTTGACCATACGTCAAAGGGAATTAAATAACATTTCAGTCTGATGGCACAATCTGATTGAGAGGCTGTTATTGCATTTTTTCACAATAACTGTATTATTCAGATGAGGGCCGGATGCTGAGTAATGACTTGCTTTATGCTGTAGCTAACCATTACAAATTTTCTACTTTAGCATGTACAGAAACAGAAAATGAATAGCCTATATTAGATTCCATTAAGACAGTATTTTAATACTATGCTGCAGCCTAGTATTAAAGATACCACACTATCTCTCTTGTTCTGTCAGTTAGATGGACTATTAAACTACGACATACTTTAAACATGTGCTTTTGAAAAAGCTCACAAAGGGACTGAATGAAAGTGAGTTCTTGTGTCCTATTGATCACAGTAATATTTCCACCCAGTCTCTCATGCTCCTGGTGTGTGAGTGCTGTGCTGGGTGGAAGGATCAGATTTACCCTGCACTCAGAGATTAACAGCTCTCTACAGCCAGCTAGCATGCTTGTGAAAACACCAAGGCGAGTCAGACATGTTCACTCATTGCAGCATTTCTTTTCATTTAATCCTTTTATTATTTTATGAGGGAAAGTGGTGGAGTTGAAGTGGACGAGTTGTGGTCACTGTTGACACTGAAGGGCACTGGGACTGGCTGAAGCTGTGGCATCACTCCCCTGCAGGAGGAAAGCTATGTGTGCAGAAATTGCAACGCCACTGCAGGTGTTCGGACACACACATGAATGTCCAAGACCTTAGGCTCAACAGATACATCAGCTACACAACCAGTATGAGAAAGAAGCAGGATTCTTATAAGAGTAGCCTTTACTTGTCTTCAGGGGCACTTGTTTGACGACCTCATTGCAGTGTTCTGTTGCTTGCAATTGGAAACCAAGCATGTCTGAACATTAATGTCAAGGTAAGAAAATCTTCTTTGTTCTTTAAATCAGATTTACTGTTATAACACTGACTTGTTCGGTCAGAAGTCAGGTTTGTCTGGTAGTGAACATTATTGCAGAGTTGCTCATGTACATGGTCTGAATAGGAGTATTCATATTTTGTAATATAATTAGACCACATTGGGCACACTCATGGCTTAGAGCAACGAATTATATCATTTTGGGTCAGCTGATAGGGATGAGGACTTTCAGCTGGGCTTCTGATATCTGAAGATACGTACTGATCCCCATCTAAACCAACAAAAACTCCGACCATAAAATTACTATTCTCTTTTTGCAAATGCAGGATTACACTGCATACGAGAAATACTGTAGTATCCCACTTAATACTGAGCTCAGTGATGCAGACATCGCTCTGTTACCATGGACACATTTTCAGAAAGGCCTACTTTTAGAACTGCACCAACTTTAACTCCTTAAAGCGATGTGTGTGTTTGCACATGTATGTTTTCTCTCTGTGTGTGAAGCATTGCTAATATATAATGAAATAAGTAGTACACTGATTTAAGACTCCTGCTTTATACTTCTGCTAAACAAAGCAGCATTCTGTTTTGATGTGGAACAATTCCAAGACAAAAATTCTAATTGGTTTTATTCCCATCGCGTGTTGGAAGTTGTTAAAATGTTGCATAAGAGAACAACCTCAGCTGAATAAACAGTAATGATTGCAAACAATGCCAAAAGAGAGGCTCAGCATGCCTTATGTACTCAGGTAAATGCTGCCTGCCGGGAACAGCGCCATGAGACTGCTCTCAAACGGCCTTTATTCTGCAGTAGCCTCACACATTAGCCCTAATACACTGCATCATCTGAGTTTTCATTATGGTCATCCAGTTTTGAATTATTCAGTCATTTGGACCTATGAGATTTCACGGTGTGTGTCTGCTGGCCGGTTCACTGACCTCTGCTGTGCTATTCACACCATTTTTTTCTTTTGTGAATTAATGGCTGCACGCTGGCTGGGCCACTCTTCAGCAGATATCAAGCACCATCTGCACAGCTGAGTAAAAGACATACAGGACCGATGCTAGTGTGTAAAGTGACATCAGTGTGTACTACTGCATAGTCCACTACAATGCTAGCTATGAAATTCAATATCATTTTGAAAATTACATATCATACTGTGCTATTTTCTTATCTGCACATATCTTACGAGCTATTTTCTTATCTCTGTGTCACTGCTATAGTTCTTTCTAGTCAGCTCTACACCACTCCTACAATACTGTCCATTCAGCTCTACACCACTCCTACAATACTGTCTATTCATCACTACACCATTTCTAAAATACTGTCTATTCATCACTACACTATTTCTAAAATACTGACTATTCATCACTACACCATTTCTAAAATACTGACTATTCATCACTACACCATTTCTAAAATACTGTCTATTCGACTCGACTCCACTCCTACAATACTGTCTATTCAGCTCTACACCACTGCTACAACACTATTCAACTCTTCACCATTTCTACAATACTGTCTATTCAGCTCCACACCACTGCTGCAATACTGTCTATTCAACTCTACACCATTTCTACAATACTGTCTATTCAGCTCCACACCACTACTACAATACTGTATATTCATTCCTACCCCACTGCTACAACACTGTCTATTCAGTTCTACACTCCTGCTACAATACTGTCCATTCACCTCTACACCTCTCCTACAATAGTGTCAGTTCTACAGGCAGCTGGTGGCCTAGGGGTTAGGAAGTTCGCCCTGAGATCAGAAGGTCGTGGGTTCCAATCCCTGGACTGCTAGTGACGCCACTGAGGTACCCTTGAGCAAGGGCCCTTTAGCACCCCACACACTGCTCCCCCGGCAGCCCACTGCTTCACTTTGTGAATGGATTAAATGCAGAGAAAGAATTTCACACTGTGTTCTGTGCTGTGGTGTGTTCACACGTGACTATAAGGGGCCTCTTTACATTACTATTTACTTTATTTAGCTCTATAGCATTGCTACACTGCGGTCTATTCAACCTTATACTGTACTACTGATACAGTGATGTGTATGTATGTATAATGCTTGCTATAAATGTGGTGACTCTATTCCTACATTTCTTATACAGATTACCACTCTAAGTTACTTTTGTTGTGTAACACAACTGGCTCTTGAAATGTGTTTCTTTTATTACTGAATTTAGTGTTCGGTTTTTATAGACAGATAGCTGCAGGCATGTTGTAATGGCAGTTGATTTTTTACTCAGAGTCTGCAGGACACTCATGGGGCTTAACTGGGTGCCGTCCAAACCCCAGCTTTTTTCTATCACAAATGACTTTGTTTTGCCTGTTGTATTTACTGCATGCCAATGCTGGTCCATTTCAGAACACTTAGTGAAGGAATGCTTCTGCGTGTGGCTTTTGTAATGTAAATGAATGTGTCATCATGACGAGTGAAATCTAGGAAACTGTGTTCAGCCGGACCAGTGGAGCCTGTGGTTTGTAATTTCAGGCTTGTCGTAAGTGTCACAAAACTCACAAGCACTAGGCCTAGTCATTTGCACATCACACAGTTCTTTTTTAATAAGTTATCTTTTTACATGACAAGTCAGCAGTTGGAAAATTGAAAAGGTAATTAGATGTCTGCTGCTCATGATATCCTATATGCACTTAATTATGAGAAGAATCTCCGTACCTTCACTGGTGTAGGCAGTAAATGTCAGAGTCACTATACCTTCACTGGTGGAGGCAGTAAATGAAAGAATGTTGCTCAGATAATGAGGCAAACGTCCCTGTTTTTTGTCACAGAATGGATGCATGGTAGCTGGTGATTTGTCACCACTAATGGAAATCTGAAGGCAAGCAGATGTTTTCATTGCTTAATATGTACCATTTGTGAAGGTATATGGCACTAAAGAAACCACTGTGGAAAAAGTTTTGAAAGATATTTTACAGAATAGCCTTAGAATGCATTGGGCCAGATGTGTATATGAGTGCAGGCACAGCACAAGACAGGCCATGCAATCACCATATGTGTTCAGTTTTACTAAGAATGCAGCGTATCTCTCAAACTGTACATAGTCTCGCCCCACTAATTGGTTTGGTTCGGTGACAAAGAGGTAGCAGTGTCAATAAATGAAATTCTTTCCCACCAGACCATTCGCAGAGGTGTAGATCCTCTGGCTCTACAGTTTATGAAACAATAACATGGACTGTGTGTCTTTTCAGGATAATCAATACAAAACTGGCAGCTGTGAGCTGCTCAAACTTTAGGTGGAGTGTGTATTGAGCCACATGTGTAATATCCACTTTTTGCGCAATCCTGCCACATATTACATGGCCTTCCCTCAAATGAATGTTAGGGGGAGTGTGTTTCACCAAACACACTGTCCATAAACTGCATGTTTAGTCTGGTTTCTTACATAACATGCGTGCAGAATGTTTCTGATTTGGGGGCCGGATGCTGAGTAATGACTTGCTTTATGCTGTAGCTAACCATTACAAATTTTCTACTTTAGCATGTACAGAAATAGAAAATGAATAGCCTATATTAGATTCCATTAAGACAGTATTTTAATACTGGGCCCAGAGTTCATATCTCTCGCTTGATATTTACCATTCAAAATGCAAATCAGTTGTTTGGTTTTTATCTTCTGAGAGGCTTTAGACAAATGTGTTTCAGATTTACCTCTACAACTCAACATCTGGAACTGTATGGCATAAAATGCCAACAAATTACTTCATAGGCTGAACTGACAGTCAGTTTCATAATGCAGAAAATGTAGAATTTTGACAGTGATGGTGACAAAATTTGTGAATATTTATACAATTCTGAAGGACTTCATATTTCAGAAAGCAATTCTAAACATATGAAGTGGTGCTGGCCTTTATGAATGGTGGTATGTATGTATGTCCTCTCTCTCTTGGGCTTTATTGGGGTGTGCAGTCTGTTTTGGACACAGTAATCTGAAGCAGATGGCAGTTCGTTTGAAGTACCTTGCTTTCCTGAGTGCTTTCCTCCATGGTACCTGCAACACAAGGGGATCCAGATACCACACAGAGTCTTTACCTGCTACATGAGCGAAAAAGGCCAAGAGGGCTTCGCGACAAAAAACCTCTCTGACCTGCATTATGACCATGAATACCCACATTAGTTTAAATAACCCATCACTACGAGACTAACACTGCAATATCACTGAAGTCATACGCAGAAAAGATAATCCCACCAGTGATGGGAATACACGACTGCATGAAAACATGATAACATGGTTAATGAAAGATTTCAGTATTTGCATTTCCAGAAACAGGTTTGTGGTAGCACTGGGTTGTAGAGGTTTCATGAGAGTATTTCTAGCTGGGTTTCCATTTTTATGTGCATTTTGATGTATCAAATAAAACAGGCAGTTGAAAATATCAATTGAAAACGTTCGTGCGCTTGAGGTGGCTGTGAGATAAATTATGGTGAAAAAGCCTTTGCTGAATGAATAGTGTAAATGGGAATAAAAGCAACATGACTAATCAGGTGCTTCCATTTTTGCCTGGTCGTGGCTACAACAAATGGCAGAAGGCAGCAGAACGGATGAAGAAATGAAAACTTACCTTTGTCCAATCCAAAAAAAAAAAAAAAAAAAAAAATGATTGGAGAAGGTAAACAGACAAAAGATGCTAGCAGCTGATCTTGAGCCATTATATTTGTCAGTGCGTCTCCACACATTTCTGACATAAAACAGCCACAAAATCAAACAGAACAGCAAGTAGAAGCTCAACATTAATTGTTTCTCTGCAGACTCCATGCTTTTCAGAAGTGTTTTCAGGAACATGATATAGAGTTTTATTCTGTTGTAAAGAGCTGGTGGACACAAGTTCAAGTTTTACAACTCAAAAAAGTCAAACTTTTTCGTGATTTCATAATAATAGTCAATCAGCCAAGATGTGTTAAGTGTCTTTTTTTTCTGTAGTTTTGCACCGGAGTTACTAGTAGTGGAAGATTATTACCAACATGACAACTAACCAGCTAGCGCTGTGCAAACTGCATGCAAAAACCACATGCAGAGCTTAAAAAGCAGACCTTGGCCATGAAACATGTCTTGGCTGATCATCTACATTTGGGGCAAGGGGGGAAGGTTATATAAATTTGATTTTTGGCTGAACCATTGGTTTAAGTAAGAGTAACAATCTGCAGTGATTTTGTTTATACTTTAGACATATTTTGCAACTCTTGGCTTATGTCCATCAAAGCGTCTTCCTTGGTGGGGAGAGCAGGTTTTTTTTGCCTAAACAATTGTGATGTGCGGTAGCTGCGTGGAGAGCACTGGGCCCTGATAGCGGAGTGCTCGGCTGAACTGTGACAGCAGAAGGGATTAGATCCAGAGGAGATTTGGACCCCACCAATGCAACAGATGCAGGGTAATGAAGAATAAAGACATTATCCTTCAGCAGAGAGCGCTCAGCCTCACCATCCTTTAACTAAAAGAGGAAAGCTGGCGTTATTTCTCTGGCTGGTTACGCCCCACAGGCAGAATCCTTAACACTGTCCTTTGCCTTTGTCTTTCACTGTGAGTGATTTGGATGCGGCAATCCAACACCAACATGACAAAAAAGTCATTTCATACTCTAGAAAGCATGAAGGATACAGCTGCTGACACGCCAGCACTTTTTCCACTCGCTAGCCCCGCCAAATACCTCCGAGATGAAGGCCGATCGCATAAAACATTAGTTGATCTGCCTTGCATGGACATTGATGCTGAAAACAATCAGTAGACATAATCATCATTTCTCTTCCTCTGTTTCCTCCCGTGTCAGTTCGTGAATGCCACGTGGAAATCTGACCCATAGCATTCAGATGCCTGTGGACGCAAAGATCTGGAATTAAAGCCACGTTCCATTAAATGAGCTGACAGAGAGATGTATTTTAGAGGAAATGGCTGTTTCATTCAATCACTCGAACATGTTCAGTAGGGTGTCACGTTTCCTATTGTTAAAGACGAAAGAGAGAGAGAGAGAGAGAGAGAGAGAGAGAGAGAGAGAGAGAGGGATGCACTGTAAAAAGTGGTTTGTCATTTTAGCTTTATGTGCCTTATGCGCAGCTGAACTGGTTTTATACAATACAAATAACTTTGAATACTTCACATAAAACAACACACACAAATAAAATGGTTAAAGGAGCTAACACAGCATTCTGCATTAATTCATCCCTTAAAATCGCTGAACTGTTCCACTTTTTACAGTGTCTTTTATGGCAAGTCAAGTTAGTCAGAGCAGTGTTGATGCTGACAGCCGGCAGGAATTTTAATAGGTGCTCTACACCTGTTGTTTTAGAAAAAAGCAGAACATGTTTACACAGGTGCTAACTAATCACAGGTCTTGGAAATAAAGAGCTTTAAGTGCTTTTTATGAAAAAATAACATTTTTGCAGCATATTTTAAAACAAAAGAGTGTACTTACTCAAGTCTTGAAGGCACTTGGCTCACTTTTGTGTGGAGCAATTAAAAAGATGTTTCTTTCTTCTTTTTCAGCTGATTCAGTCCAAATCTTCATAAATCCTCTCCCTTTTCACTGATCTAGACCTTAGCATGTCAAAATGGGTAAAATGTATGAAATGGCAAATCTCCAATATCCACATCACCATTATGAGCCTCAACATGCTCAGTGCAGGACTGCGTCAACTGTACAAAAACATACATTTAAAGAGGCGTCAACATTTTTTAAATAGCCTGTACAGGTAGATAAAGTGTCACTTCATTTCCAAATGCATTCTCTTAACACATCACATCATTTCCAGACTCATTTCTTTTAAAGTGGTAATGAGAAGGTTGGGGATGGGGGATGTTTTCATCTTATCAGTCACACCTGCATCCTGACTGATAGCTTAGCTGCTCTCTCTGGCCATTAATCAACACACACACACACACTCACACACACTCACTCACACACACACACACACACACACAATCATAGCAGCATCTTGCAGCATGCTATGTCAGGTCATTGACATCACCCACTTCATACTCCAAGAGTAGATAGGATCCACACCAACACACAACACACACACACACACATACACACACACACACACACATAGACACACATACAAGTACACACACTGATACAGGGGTAATTTTCCTCTGGTAATAGAAGAGGTACATCATCACACCATCCACTCCATCTCACAACACCTACACACACTTTGCTCTAATGTATCCTGCTATCAGGGCTAGAATTATCCTTTGACATTTAAGTGGGGGGTGGGGGTGGCGTTTGGGGACACATACAGCAATCCCTGCTACAATGACAAACCAAAGTCTGATGGTCAAATCAGCCAGCTACTCTGCTATTCTTGCACAACACTGTAAATTGGACAGCTAGACTTTTAACTTGGGAAACTAACAGGTTATCAACTGATGGCCATCATTTAAAGAATAGCTACATAATACACACATAGTATGTAATACATACATAATCTAATGAAACTACGCTTAGATCAGGCAATATATGCCTGGATTACATCTTGCTAATGCAAATTTCATTGGTATCTCACTTCAGAGAGATAAACTAGTTCTCACTTGGAAGTCTCTGAGCAGATACTGCTGACTATGTATCTTGCTTACTATGTACTTGAATGCACTGAATATCAAGGTCAAAAAGAGAGAATATTTCCAAAGCCAAATTGCTCAATAAATATTTCCAGTAAATACCAGCCAACTAATTTTGTTACTTCCAATAAAAAACTTCTAAATCTTTAATAAACCTTTTTTTTTAAACAAGCTTGCATTGTTGTTCATTTATTCAGTTTAAACAACACAAATTAACCATAATTAAATTTAGATAATTATGGACCTTTGACTATACTTAACTGTGTATGACTAATAGTTCTGAGATATGTAGCAGGAATGTGAAAGTGAAGATTAAAATAACTAAATGATAGAGGAGTAGCCTATTGGAATGTATATAATGCACTTAATGCACTCAAACTTACAATACCTTCAATCAAATCAGCTATTTATTGAATCAACAAGAATATACCTCTATCAACCGTAACATTAAAACCTAACACTGTGTAAGTCCTCCATGTGAAATGAAAAAAGCTATGACCTGTCTAAGCATGGACTCCGCAAGGCCTCTGAAGGAGTGCTGTGGTATCTGGCAACTAGACGTCAGCAGTAGATCCTTTAAATCTTGTAAGTTGTAAGGTGGAGCCTCCGTGGATCAGACTAGTTTCCACATCCCACAAATTGCTTGATTGGGTTGAGATCTGGGGAATCTAGAGCCCAAGTCAACTCCTTGACATGTTATGTTCCTCAAACTATTCCTGAACAAATTTTGCAGTGTGGCAGGGCACATCATCCTGCTGAAAGAGGGCACTGCAATTAGAGAATACCATTGCCATGAAGGGGTGTACTTGGTCTGCAACAATGTTCAGGTAGGTGGTATGTGTTAAAGTAACATCCGCATGAATTCCAGGAATCAAGGTTTCTCAGCAGTCCATCCACATAATGTAAAAGAAAAGGTGATCAGACTGTAAATGCTTTCAGTGGTGGACAGGGGTCAGCACTGTATGCACAGTATGCAGCCCCACACACAGCCAGCTACAGTGCATTGTGTGTTCTGACACCTTTTTATCACAGTCATCATTAACTTTCTGAGCAATTTCTGCTACAGTAGCTCTTTTTGGGGATTGGAACAGACAGACAAACCTTCTTTCTCCACACACATCAGTGAGCCTTGGGAACCCATGACCCTGTTGCCAGGTAACCAATTGTCCTACCTCAGGCCACTTTTGGCAGGTGCTAACCGCTGCATACCAGGATCACCCCACAAGACCTGCCGTTTTGGAGATACTCTGACTCAGTTCTAGCCATCACAATGTGGCCCTTGTTAAACTTGCTCAGACCCTTACGCTTGCCAGTTTACAACACATCAACTGCAAGAACCGACCAATATATGGGAATATATTCAAGAAATGCCTGAAATGTCCAACTCCTTGATTGGTGCCAATATAACTAGATAATCACTGTTATTCCGTTCACCTGTCAGTGGTTTTAATGTTGTGGCTGATTGGTGTATAACGTGTGGTTAATGCAAACCATTAATGTGGATCCAATGTTCATAATTAAATTATGATCAATTTTTTTTAGATATATACATGTTTTTGCTGTTGGTTTACTGTTCCAAATCTGAAAAAGGGCCAATCAGTTCCAGAATATATGATTATAGACACTGTTGTCCCTAAATATTACACAGTGTACCTATGTAACAGCACCCAGCTAGATTACAAATGACTTTTACAGTGTATGGGTCAAGCCCTTCTCTGGCTGAACATTTAACCCTGTGTGGTATTCAGTAAGGGAATGTTGAGGAGAGACCTTGACCCTGACTAATTAGCCTGTCTGTGTCTAGCCCAGCCCCATAGCTGGAGGACATACTGTTTACTTTCCCTAAAAATAAGAGATCGGCTATAAACATGCTGAGCTCCTGCATGCCACTCGAAATGGAGACACAGGGAGAGACAGAGCATGGTATGTTATGAAGATATCCAGCCAGATGCTGGCAAAGGAGTGTCGACACTCTCCACGCACCCAGAGCCCTAAACGTGATAGGGACGGGTGGGATGTTCACAAGGGTAGTTTACAGTGTAGTTATCACTTCCTATTCATTCATTCATTATCTGAGCAGCTTATTTTAACCAGGGTTGCAGTTTATCTCAGTGCTCATCGCAGTCCATCACACAGCAGACACACAGACAAACGTTCACACCTAGAGGCAATTTAGCATCCCAATTCACCTGACATGCAAGTCTTTAGACTGTAAGAGGAAACCAGAGTTCCCAGTGGAAACCCACGTAGACAGCGGGAGAACATGCAAAACTCCACACAAAAAAGGGCCCTGGGCACCACAGCCAGGAATCAAATAAAGGACCCTCTTGCTAGGAGACAACAGCACTAAACAATGCACCATCATGCCCCTATCACTTCCTAGTACACATTAATCTGATCTTAATTAAGACTGGTAAAGTTTTACAGACAATTCATGATACAGTGGTTACTGACAGAAAAGTGACACCATTGTTCCAACAAATCTGTGAGTAAAGCACATCTAGCACGTCTAACAATGATGAATAGGCAGGTGGTTGTAAAGAAAAAAGCTGAAATAAAATTGGTTCTAAAATCTGATTGGCATTCAATACTATATCACCACCTTTAAGAACTGATTAATGTGACATGTTTATCTATACGACTAATTCACAGAAAGACCTGTTGAGTTCCATGGCAACTGTAGCCTGTTGTTACTGAACTACACTCCTTTGCAGAAAATTGTTTACTGAGCATATTATTAATAATATGTTAAATAATTGATCATATCCCGTAATGTATTGCTTCATTATTGTTACAGTACTTTTACTTAAAGAGAACTGGAACTGACAATTGATATTTTCTTCACCTCATTTACAGAGACTGAAGATGCATTGGACTATGGTTTGATTTGGCTGGCCAAGGCTTTATACAGTTTTTCATATTTTATTTGTTAAAATATCTTGATTATACAGAACTCTTATTGTATTGATAGATCGATGTACACACCATCTCATCATATTTTATTATATGTCAGAATTTATTGCTTTATTTTTATACTTTAGGAGCACTGGACCTGCTCATTGTCATTTTCTTCGTACAGTAATAGCAACAGTACAAACAGCAAGAGTGCCTCAAGGAGCTGCCCTGGAAGTACGTTGGTTCTCCTAAACTGACCACATTACACCACAACGCAGAAACGCTGATTAGGGTATAGTTAGAACCGACCAGCAGCCATGACAACAGAACAGGCCGTATGAGCACAGGGTACAACCTAATGTTTAAAAGATGAAAGCTGAGTGAGTGGCTGCTGGTTCGTTAGCCAAGCTGGTTGGAGTTTCAGCCTCAGTGGTGTGAAGGGGAGAGAGGCACGTACATTTGCAGGAGCTGGGTGTAGTCTTACAGACCACACGGACTGTGGGCACCTCTCTAATGCAACATATGTGTCTCACATATTCACCCACTCCGCAAAACTGGGCCACGGGCGAGAGCTGCAGTTTGTTTCACACTTGTGTCTTTGACTTTCAGATGACTCTTTGCGGGCTGCATAACTTCAGGTCAGATTGATTAATGCATTTGGTGAATCCACTGTAAGTCCACAAACAACATTCAGCATGCGTGTCTTTTTTTGAAGAACTCAAGTTAGACTGCTCCATTTTTTATGAGTCTATAGTGTAATCATTAAGCCACTTCCAACAGTCAAGATGTGCAACACAAGTTTCTCTAGTGCGAAACCGGTGTGGAATGGTAGTTGAATAAATACGTCACATCATAAAGACCGAACAATGCAGCATTTGATTTGTATTATCCAGTTAATGGCTAGTTGCATTAAACACAGTATCCTCTTTCAACACAAGTGAAAGTTAATTGTAAGTGCAGAACACAATTCTGCATTGTATTTCTTGCTTTTTTCAGAATCAGAATCAGAAAACTTTGCTTACAGTCTGTTATGACTGCACAGTCACACAGAGACACAAAGACAAGAACAATATAAATATAAAGTCAAAAATAAAAGTCTGAAATAAATACCCTGAAGAATACTCTGTATAACATATACTATGCTATCAGTGTTGGGCAAGCAACTTGTAACTGATAGCTAAGCTATCAGTTACTCAACGATAAATTAAGCTTTACTACACAAAAGCTACCACTCATAGAAATATAGCAAGCTAAGTTACACAAATATGGCAAAAGTAGCTTACTACATCAGAAGCTACTTTTGTAGGCTA
>JBBPCZ010000019.1:10461997-10472122 GCA_037974445.1 Brycinus macrolepidotus | reverse complement strand
AATAACGTAACTACTGGAAAGTTATTTGATTCAGAAATCAGCGACGCTACAGGCAAGCTACTGGAAAATGTAGTTAATCTAATAGCTTCGCTACATGTAGTGGCGCTACTGCCCATCACTGTATGCTATGTACACAAAATGCTGGGGTGGATATAAATACTATAGATAACACAAATAGTGGTTTTGATTTGTCTTACCATATGCAATATCACAGCTCATGTCAAAATGACTTACTTACTACTTCTCTCTATTGTGTGCAAGAATGGACTCAGTAAGTCATTTTGACATGAGCTGTGATATTGTATATGGTAAGACTATTGCACATAATAATAAGATATTGCACATAATGATAATGATTTAGCACCCAATATGAAAAAGGATGTGGTACGTAAACACCGATAAAGTTTTCAAACATTTTGTTCAGTCCTTAGCCCATACAGCTCATATATTAAGCTAAGCTGCAAAACAGCTAGTTCTGAATTTCTTGTGATGACACTAAAATATATTCAAACATTTCAGCCTTCACCTGTTTAGGCTGGTTGTTCATGTTGAAGTGATACGGACCTGCTTTTTGAATTGGATTCAGTACAGGGCACCCAATCAGAGCAGAGGTCATTTACATATCCCAGTCTTAAAGACACAGCAAGAAAAACATCCTTTTTTTATTTTAAGGGATAAAAAGATGCTGAAAAGTTGTTGTGTTATGCTGTTATTTATGATACAAGAAGTGTGTAGTCCCTTTTACCTTAACAATTTCACCAGCAGCTTTACATTTCTTATATTTCTTAATAATCCAATGATTTTGCATATAATTTTGTAAGTAATTATTGAATAATGAACACCAAATTTACAGGGCTTAAGCAAAAAACTTGGCAAATCTGTATCACCAGAGACAGAAATGCAAGAGATTGAGAACTTGCAGTGAAAAGAGAAGAGGATCAGTCCAACCCAAACACATCCTGCTTTAGGTAAACACCCAGAGCCTGCTGTCCCGCTCAGGGAGAGCAGAGCAGGCCAAACATACTGGGTTATCTGATCCTCTCAGAGACACACTCCTCTCATCAGAGAGCATGGAGGACCCAGACACATCTTTTCAACCGCTAGGGTCCCATTTCCTCCAGACACATCCAAACATGCTAGTTTCTCCTTTTACCACCTTATTGCTGTCTTGCATGCGCAGGTATGTGGCCCTGCCCTGATGCAGTGGGTGCCATTAAGAAAACGACTACTATGAGGGAATAATTAAAAAAAGTTTATTTTCACTATCCTAACAGGCACATACCAAACAAGTCATTTTTTACATAATCATGTTGCTTCTCTTTATCCCATAGCACTGACCAGCCAGACTGTTTTTATTATTGTTCCTTCAAGACTGGCATATGTAAACAATCTGTTTTTGATTGTATTATGTTTTGATTTGGCGGCTTTGTATTATGCTTCACTCAGAAAGCTATAAACATTTATAACTTTCAAATTGTACTGTGAAAGAGTGAAATATATGTAAATGTGCTGGCACTGGTCACAAAAATCATGCAGTCAAAACTGGCTGTTTTTGCAGCTTAGTTTCCAAATATGGACTGCATTGAATTGGGGAGTGAATGGCAAGTTTTGGAACATTATGCATGTTTACATACAATAGCTAACTCTTATTTCAAAACTGTTCTCCATGACATGGGCTCTTTAAACCTGCAGAGAGCCCCCCTGTGGGTAACCTCTGATAAAAAATGTAATATTGATAAGAACCACGTTGGTCCATGCGCAGGAGCGGTTGTTATTTCTTCTTATTCTATCATCCTCCACCTAACCGATCTGTTCTGTTTTCTTTCTCTCCATGGAGGACAGAACCAAGCTCATACTCTCTGGCAGGAGCTCACCATGCATTTAAACATGAACATGCTGCTTTGTTGTAATTTCTCTTGGATGGCCTAGCAGCATAATAACAGATTTTTGGTCCCAGTATAAAGCTTTAGGCAGGCGCAGTGTTTGTCCTGGGCAAAGGGACTGTTTTGCTGCCTGACCCCTGCACTGCTGAGGCCTGCTCTGGTAGCTCAGGCTTGCTGTGATCTTACCCTTGTTTGACATTGTAAAGCATGCGAAGTGTTGAGCGGTCTCATCCTCGCCATTACAAGGCACTTACATACTTGTAGATAATTCCAGATGTCTGACCTGTTGTAGCTAATGACTGGTGTGGCCTGGCGTTAAAGTAAAAAGTTTCAAAACAGTTTCGGTGAGGTGTGTTAACAAGGTCCACAGCTGCCAAACTAGTATTTTTGGGAAAGTAGTCTTGGTAATGGAAATGTTTAGCTTGAGGATGCAAGGTTCACTGTTTTGTGTGTGTTTGTGTGTTTGTGTGTGTGTGTGAGTGCTCTGCCTATTTAGTGATGAGAGATGGGTGTATAGAATAACACAGAGACCAACAGTCTGGCTTCAAGCTGGTAATGAATATGTTTTTGAAGCCGACACATCCAGTGTGTCAGCCTGCCAAGACTCATCTTCATGGGGGTTTGTACCCATGGTGGGGTTAAATATGCCAGCAATACCAGAGCATGTTACCTTGGGGGATGAGTTAGTGTAAAATAAGAACTTGCGGTTGTGTCAAAGCAAGAAAACAAAAGCTGAATAATCACTTCTTTTATTCATTTATTAAACCAAAGAGCTGAACTTACAGTGTATTATTTCAAACCAAACTGCACTAAATTAAAAAGGTACATTGAGAACGGTAAATACATTCAGAGAGACCGACTCTTAACCTGTGCACTCACAATGCAGTCAGGGTAACAATGTAGTCAAGGCACAAAAGCTAAATAGCTTGACTGAATTTCCTGTATTTGTGCAACACACCCAGATATAGAGTGGACACCTCCTCTAAACACCGGCTTGTTTAACTGAGGTGCAG
Organism: Brycinus macrolepidotus; assembly: GCA_037974445.1. Lineage (NCBI taxonomy): Eukaryota > Metazoa > Chordata > Actinopteri > Characiformes > Alestidae > Brycinus > Brycinus macrolepidotus. The sequence continues at coordinate 10,469,226 of JBBPCZ010000019.1, read as the reverse complement.
TGATCCAGGCTAAAACACTCCTTGCAAAACTGATTTGCTAATCAGATCTAATATTGAGCCCAGATGGTGTGCATAGTGCTTGACTGAGCAATATAAAAATCTGAAATGCAAGCATCTAAGGTTCATTTTCCTGGTCGATGTTTAAGCATAGTCCTAAACTATATTTTTCTCCATGCACAGTACTTCATGCACAGTGCTTAAGTCCTAATCAGTCATGTTTAGCACACAATAGGGAGAGACATTAATACTTCAGCATTTTTTTGTGCCTCATTATGTGAAAATTGATGTGCAAACTGTTGTGAACCCACAGCAACAGGACCTCATTAATGCACATATCTTTGCAATCACAACTTGTGCCTATGAAGTAAAAGGGCCAAAATAATACTAAAAACACCCAGCACATTCCACAACAGTATCTAAGGCAACAAGCTCAGCAGATACTGATATAGTGGATAGCTATAATATTAACAGTAATGTTAGAGTAGCAGTAATCTACTTCAGTAACATTAGAATCATTGTTTCAGATGAAGTATTTCCTGAAGGATAACACAACATATAAAGTAAGGAATATGTTACTGAAATGTGTTATAAGCTTTAAATATACATATTTGATCTACAGCTAAACCCATAAATGCAATTTTGCAGCTGACAACCTAAAAAGACAGATTTTGCAGATTTGCTGTGGCATCATGTTAAATAAGAAAACAAGTTGACATTTGCTAATCTAGTTAGAAGCAATAATTTAGTAAGTAAGTTCAATACATAAACCTTTTAAACCCTGTTTAGCTGATTTACCAATGAGAGAAACAAGTTAATCTTCCATTACTAGCTTAATGGTTCAAGTAGTGAAACATGGACATACATTTCATTCAGGACTGATGTCTTAGCAAGTTGTTTCTATGCTTTATACTTATCTTGAATCTTGAATCTTGAATCTTGATTCAGCTTATCTGATTAGCTAGCCTGTTATCTCTTTTATCTCTGTCTTTCAGCCAAATGAATTAGTGAGCTTGAGCTTTTTCACCTGAATATTACTGAACAGTCAAAACTACAGCCAAACAAATTTATGTATATTTGGCAGTTTCTCTTTGTTTAGACTTTGCCATCTTATATAATTTATCACTTAAAATCTTAATACATTGTAATGGGACTGTGGCTGTGTTCAGTCTTTAGTTAATGTTTTCTTCATTTTTATAGTCTAATATTCAGTGGGGAGCCCTCAGAGCCTTCTGGGCCTTAAGAGAACGCCGAATGTGTTCTGGGAACTACAAAAAAACTGTAATTTGCAGTTCATTTTTATTTAATAGAACCGTGTTTGTTTGAAACTTGACTTGTACTGCAATACTACTCTTAGTTCATTATAAATTTGGAAAGAATAACATTAAATTCTTGAAATGCCCAAAGAAAAATGATCCAGTCAGATTTTTTTAAAAACTGCAAAAATTGACCATTTTTGTAAAAAAAAACAAAACATCACTTTAAGCCTTTTGGAAGTCTAAGATACAGTACATCACTGACTATGAATATGACCAACTGTCTGACCAGGATTCAGTCAGTTGTTAGAAATGGAAAAGAGCAGCAACAGTAGCATGCCAGAGCTCTTTACTGAAGAAGTCACTGTAGAAATGCTCCATATGAGGTCAAATACATGGTTGTATGTTTGCTATAAGATTTAAGTAAAACATGGAATGCCATTGTAACCTAGAACAGCCGAAACATGTTCATGTGCAGTGCCGTTAGCTAAGTGCTTACATATTTCTAAAATACAAAAGGGGTGGAATCACAAATTGGCCTAAACTTAACAGTCATGGGGCAGCTGCTGGTTAGGGAGTTGCCCCACACACTGCTCCCGGGTGCTGCATTCCTGGCTGCCCACTGCTTCACTTGGTGAATGTGTTAAATGCAGAGAACTATTTCATGCTGTTCACACTGTGGGCTGTGGTGTGTTTACGTATGACAAATGTACAATTAAAACTAAAAAATATTTTGTTTGAAAGAAGTGATAAATATACCCTGATCTTTGAAAATGGTCAGAAATGTGGACAAAAAGCCCAAGTAGGTTTTGGATAGTGCATAACTGAACTCTGCAGTTGGCACTTCTTATATGATTATTAAATTTGCTTGTAGCATCCTTGGTCAGCTATCTAGCTCTCAATTATTTCACTATTAGGGATTTGGGAAAGAACAAGTATTACATAATTCTACTTAGCTAATACTGAAAAATTTAGATTCTCTATTTTGAAACAGAACAGAGCTTTACAGAAAATTCCTGTAATACTACAGTGATTGGAAATTATTACAGCCTAAATAATTCTATACAGATAGTGTTGCTTCACGTTATATGGTACAGTAGGAAAAGAGCTACATTTGCCACTTAAAATGACAGGCGCAGTTCAGCTGTATAACTGTGTCTTAAGCAACTCAGCTTTAGAGTTAATACTGTACGCACTGGTCTCAGCACTTGTAACTTTAGTCAGGCTGTATATTTTCATGAGTGTGACAGTACTATTCCCATCACAGTCTCTGTGGCCACGCGGGGTGTGTGTGAACATGAGCTGGCTGATCTAACACTTACCTTATGACAAGCGTATTTACGACTTCTAAGTAGTTCTTCATTGCATCAAATACTTACATGGCCTTGCTGTTGCTTCAGATGTCTTAACTAAATCTGTAGATGTGCAGTGCAGGTTGGCATGACATGGCGTGAAAACACTGGGCTTCAGTGGCTTGTTAGTCACTCTTGAAGCTTTCCTATACATTGACAACAGGCTGCACATCCTGTTTATGTTTTCATTCATTTCCTCTAAGGATTTCTCTTCATGGAAGGTTGTTTCCATTACCCCTGTCATGGATCTCATTCTCTGTGGCTTTGATATTGATGCTTCATGCCTGTAATGGAAATAAACCAAGCTAGCTGATAAATTGATTAAAATATGCATAGTATTTTACCTCTGTAAGTCTTTCATATTCATAGTAATACGTTTAATAATATGTAATGAATTCTAAATGCTGAGGTGGCAGCAAATGCATGTTATGGTTCTAAGTAGTCAGTTTGTCAATGGTTAAAAGAAGATGTAGAAAGATAATCAACTTGTTTGTACTCATAGAGCAACTGGGATGCTGACTAAACAGGAGCTTAGGTGTGTAATATTGTTTCATCTTTAGTAAATATGAATGTGTTATGCTGGCACCCACATTCCACATGTACCTATACCAACAAATGGCAGTGAGAAACTTTGAATAATTCTTTCAATTATATAAAACTAACTTAATTGCAGACTCCTAAATATAATTATTGTAAATAGATACTTAAATAGATTAATAGATTATTTGCTTTTCCCCAAAATACTTACAAATATTGACTAAAACGTTTTACAAAACCCGTTGCCATGAAGTTCATATTCAAATCTACATTGTATAAGTTCTTAATGTATATTAAAAATGATTGATATAAGAAGTGATTCTAAACGTTTGTGTAGTGTAAATAAGTCATTGCCATATTGTATAGTCCTTGCTTTGTTTGTACCAATGCCCTTGGACTTTCCGCTCTTATCCCCCAGAGGTGAAGGGTAGTTTTTAATGCTGACGAGTGGCAGTGGAAACCCCAGCAGTGTAAAACTGGAGAGCCCCATGGGGAAGCAGGGTCTCTGGACTTCATCTGAATTCTCTCAGATTGGGTTTCAGTGGCTGTGTTTGGGATCGCTCTTCAGGAAACTGGCTCTGATGGACAAAGGTGCAGCCACTCCCAAGAGGCCAGTGTTGCATGAAGCTTTTTGTTGCCTTTGTGGGTTCCGCTGGGCTGCAAACGTTGGTGGCGGAGTCTGTGGATGACTAATGAAAATACACATACGCACAGGATATGAGGAGAATGGTCAATGTCACAGGAACACGCTCCAGTGCGAGTGCTCCCCCGAGTTCAGGCGAAGAGGAGGAGGAGGACGAGGTCATTGTGTTACTTTTCCTCTGATTCACTGAGCTGCACCCAGGTGGAGGCGGGCAAAGCTCTATTTACCCTGCGTTACATACCATATAAGACACCATATATACATACCCTTTATTTTGTGCTTACAATTCCTTTGTCCTTGATTAGAGCAACTGCACACTGCACAATATCAGGTTCTCATAGTAGTTTCAACCGGCTTTGATTTACTTTCACTTTCACAGTTCTTAACAAATTATTTTCCAGTGCGCAAAGTGTAATCATCTGTTAATTTTCTGTCTAATAGGCTCTGCCCAGTGTATTGTTTACCTAAAAGCTACCATCAGGAAGATGTTTCTGGTCCCTGAAAACAAGACGTGGATGCTATTGTAATAGCTTCTTCCTGGCTAGGGAGCATTCAAGGAAACTACAAATATTCACTTGCCAAGAGCATTACTGGTTCTTGCACTGGATGCTTTTTCCTGTGTATTTTATTTATGTTGGGCTTGCATTGTCTAAAATAGCTGCTATTTTGTCTCTTATTCCTGTATTAAATTTATTCATGTATGAAATGTTTAAGACTAAGGGTGTCTACATGCTAGGCAAATGAAGAAAGAGTAGTAGAAGCAAATGGATGCAAATGTTTATATGGCTTGAGTGTGGAAGGGGTTTGTGTGGTTTACATTCAAGCAGGTAATCTGTCTTAACTAGGCCATGCATGTTCTCATTGTTTGATGTACTTCTACACTACAGATACACTGCAGCAAAAGTTTATATAATGTATAACAGCAAATATAATGTTAATATAAAAGCACTGCCAGTAAAACAGGATGCACTCAAGCTACACATGAACCATGCTCAATGCCAAGTGTCAGCTAGAGGGGTTTAGCTCCCCAACACTGGGAGCAGTGGAACTGCATAGTTATGGGTGGTAGAGCATCAGAGAGTATTGTTTGTAATGAAATGGTGACTGCACTAATGCTCAAGATGTTTATTATTTGTCACATATACAGTTCTACACATACAACATGCTGTTAAATGTAACCTTGAATCACTCCTGAGTGCAGTAACCAGAATATAGAATAAACTGACAAATATAAACAACTGTAAATAATGTAATCTAACAATATATAGACCTACAAAGTAAATGTATCTATGAATATTTACAGTGGAAATAAATATAAATAAATACAAGTATTTTGCAAATGTGAAAGCTGACATTGTGCAAAGGGCAACTGGTACTATTGTACTTGCATTTATTTTCCACTGTAAATGGCAAATGGTCATGTGATTTATAGTAAAAAGAGGCTGAATGCAGTCAGATCCTCACAGCAATGTTCTAACATCTAATTTAAAGCCATTCCAGAATAGTAGAGGCTGTTATTGCAGCAAAGAGGGGCAAATTCCCCACTGACACCCTTGATTTTGGAAAAAACGTTGGATGAGAAGGTACCTTCAAATGTCTGAAGATGTTTTGTAGCACATGCTACTACCAAACTCCAAGACAAATTCCTACCGCATGTTAAGGCATATGCTGAAAAAAACTGATTCTTATTCTGCTTAAGTCATTAAGACAGGCCTCAAACCAGTTAATCTCATTGATAAACATCTGGATAAAACATCTGGGATATGCACTCAAACCACGCTGTACTCCTTAAACACTCTTTGTAGTTAGCATTAGCATTCACATATGCAGTTTCTAAAATATTATCTGCAACAGGGTTTGGCAGGAAATTGTCTGAGACTGTCTTTCTTAGATGATCTATGGTCTACATTTTTAGTGTGCATCCCTGTTCAAATGGGGCTTCCACACCTGTCAAAACGAACCGAACCATACGGTGAAAGCACGGACAAAAGCACCTGGCGAAAACAGGGTGTGAAACTACTCAGCTCGAAGAGTCTGTATGTAAACCAACACTTAAATTCCTTATTCCCATATCTACAGTCAATTCCATAACTACTGGCACCTTTAGTAAAAAAAATCGAATGTTTAATTGAAATAAAGTTTTCAAAAAAACATTTATCAACTTTTTCCATTGTTTATTTGTTTGTTTGTTTGCAAAACCACATGTCACAATTATCGGTCCCTTTGTATTTAATACTTTGTGAAACTTCCCATTGCCAATAACAGCAATGAACCTTCTGCCATAATGGAGAAAACAGATCAAACAGTCTGAGACGGCCTCTGAACACAGAATCCTTCCTGATCCTCCAGGATCTTTGGTTCACACTTCAGAACTCTCCTCTCACCCAACAGGTATTCAATGGTGTTTATGTCAGTGGAATAGGATAGCCAGCTTGACTGTGTGGTCGTTGAACAATTTTGACATATGTTTTGAATTGTGGTGACCCCAAAATGCTACCACCTTCTGCAAACCTTGCAACCATGCAAATTTGCAAATGTGATTCTTAGAGAAAGTTTTTGCCTCTTTAACAATCCTACTCTATGTGCAGGCAGGAGGTAGAAGTGTAGGCAGGAGGTAAAACAAACACACATCCTCTCCCAGGCAGGTTCATTGCAGCTCTGGTTGTTTTAAACTTATTCATTATTGTTCTTAGAGTGGATTTGGACATTTTCAGGTGTGTAACATGGTTAGGGATCTAATTATAACTTGCATACTAGCTTCAGAGTAGTTACTAGATATAGTATGGGTTAAATGCAGAGGAAGAATTTCGTGCTGTTCACACTGTGTGTTGTGGTGTGTTCACGTATGACCGAATGATCACTTTAATACCTAAATAAAATACCTAAATAAAAGCCTACAGAGTTCGAAGGGTCACTGTATCAACACTTTGCGCACTGTGGTGTAGGCACAATCTACTTCATGTCACAAATCTACTGTTTATTGGACCACTTTTCTGTCATGCCTTATGCAATGAACGTGCAATACTGCAAATTTTTAAACAGTATTTTTTGTTTTTGTAGGGATTTCTTGTAAATGCTTGCAATATCTAGTGTGAAATGTCTAAGCATGCCATTTAATTTAGATAACAATTTGCACTGTCTGTGAAATGACCACTTCAACTGGTTCCGTTTGCTGCTGAATGACCATCAAATGAGTGAGTTAGCTAAAGTTGGACTGGGAAATAGGTTTTGCAATCATTTGGTGTTGGCTGTCATGACAGTGTTGCTTATAGGGCTGTGGTTTCAAAAGCTGTGAACAAAAGTTGCACTAACTGGTGCAGCAGGTTTAAAATCCACTAACTGGCCTTACGTTTATTCTATTGGTTTTTATTAGTGCTGGGAACGTTAACGCGTTATTATCGCGTTAACGCATTATTTACTTAACGCCGACAATTAATTTATCGC
>JBBPCZ010000019.1:10424912-10456156 GCA_037974445.1 Brycinus macrolepidotus | reverse complement strand
TCTTCCCTAAACTGTGTCCACAAAGTTGGAAGCATGGCGTTGTCCAAAATGTCTTGGTATGCTGAAGCATTAAGATTTAGCCCTTCACTGAAGTAAGTGGTCTAGCCCAAACCCTGAAAAACAGGTGTGTCCCAATACTTTTGTCAATATAGTGTGGATTTAACAAAGGCATGCACATCTGAACCTTTTAGGACATTCAAGTGATATGTGCTGTACTAGCGTTGCAGTTATATAGTGAATCACTGAAACTGTTAGATAATTCAGTAATTCTTAGCAAATCAGCCATAGTCTTTCATATCTTGAATCATATGATGCTGCATACCTAGCAAAACACATGATTTTGTCATTGAACTGAACTCTGTGCCCTTTTCTGTGGACTGAAAACTTACGTAATACATGGTCACAGCCTTTAAAAGTACACGTCTGCCTCCTCCCTCGTCTCAGAAGTGTAAAAGCCAAAATGCTTCACAGCAGATTGGTTAAATGTGTAGGTGATATGGGTCAGTAACACACTGTGGACTCGAGATATCATCCATTAAAGAGGAAATGCCTGTCCCTACTGTTATCTGACAGCTCTGTGCTTTGATCTAAATAGCATGACCCGGGGTTAGCATTCTCATACATAGCAATGCTTTTCCACTGAAAAGAGTCTCTCTGTTTGCATGTGAAGGTTGGGAGGTACACCACAGCAACCACTGAGGTTTGTGTTAAAAAAATCACACTCACTCGATGCCGCCACACTAATCTGGAGTAATGGATACACTGTGAAAGATAAGTGGATTGAAATATGAAAATTTCAATCATCAGCATAATTTCCAATAATGTATTTTCCTTCCTTAATTAGGTGGGCTGCACGAAAGGTCATGCGCAGTCATGTGTGTAGTCAAGCATTATAATTCCAAATGAAGAACAAAAATTATGAGAGAAGGAAAGAGAGAGAGAGAGAGAGAGAGAGAGAGAGAGAGAGAGAAAGAGATGGATGATGGAATGTGATGGAAGGTTTCTTATGAGCATTTCTTATTAGACCGCAATGGTGTATCCTTTAAAACCAGCAGGCTCATTTAAAATTTATAACACAGCTCCAAAGTCAACGACGATCAGTCTTGTTAATTGCATTAAGTCAACTCGTCAATATTATTTCTAAGGGTAACATACTTTATGCTTTATGGGGCTTTAATGAAGCTGTGTTGGCCAGTCCTGCACTCTGAATGGTTTTGATTTAGATTGATTTCCTTGCAGTTTTACACATGTAAACAGATGCGATTTTGACTGTGCTGCCATTGACATCTTCTTAGGGATAAAGAAGACACTGCTATGCTTGTTCACTGAGGCTGATCACGAGTTCAGTTATCCTTAGGTATCAGTAAACCCTTGGTGTGGGTCGAATCTTTAACACAGCAGGGTAAGAAAATATGCAGTCAAGTGTATGAAAAAGTTATGTTTGTAATAAGCTTAGTCTAAGCCCAGACCACCAGTCAGCAGCTCTTTTTTTCCTCAAACAGATGGAACAGCAGCTATGGTAAAGTAAAGCTAGCCAATGCTCTTTCAAGTGCCTGAATTATAATGTTTGTCTACCTATGCAAACACTATCCATCATGCTACTTACTAGCAAGGTGCACCCAGCTCTTCTGTTTTCCTTGATTATACACATAGAGAATCCAGCATTAACGTATTCTTTGTTTTTTGAAAACTTTAATGAGATTGTTCTATTTTCTTAATAAAGTCATTACACTAATTAATTAGCTGAAAAAATGCATAAGTACCAGCTTACACTGCCTACTCTATACTCAATACAGAATTTACTACACTTCTGTACATACTCTTTATGTGCATAGTATGTTTTGTAGATACAGCAAAACTACTTGGACTACTATTATTGTATTATTTGTATAAACTTTTTTCTGACATTCTTTTAGTTCTTTTTATTATAGCTTAAAAACAGCTATTTTATTATTTTAAAACTATTATTTTTATAACCACCTTCTATCCATGTAATTTAATACTTAATAATGGGAGATACTGCCAAAGTAAATTTCTGATTCTAATAATGAAAAGAACTCCTGTTAAAGGTGGTCAAGTTGCATGTTTTTGTTGATTTTCTGAAATAAGTGCACATTCTGCACAGAGAACAGACGGTTGCATGTTTTAATGCATAAAAACTGTTTATGTGCTGAATTTAACATCATATGTGGCCTGTCATATACTTTTTTTTCCAATATAGTGAACTCAACAAATGAGAAAGCATAAAAAAGTCTTCTTTTGGAGTGTATAAAAGCTCACCACTCAGAAGGGCTTGTGAATGGAGGTCGTTTATGTCTGACTTTCATGCAAATTGCAGAACGTTTCTCAGCATTCAAGAACTAGATGAATACTCACCTGTGACAGAGTCTGGCTAATATCATGCGTCTGCTTGTTCTCTCTGTGGATGTGAGTAGAAACATCCAAAAAACATGTGTGGTCCACACACACACGCATGCACGCACACGCGCGCACACACACACACACACACACACACACACACACACACACACACACACACAAACAACCACGAATACAATGTAAGTATGTGTCTGCATGCATGTGTGTGTTCTGGCTCATCCACAAAACCCAACTGGGACATATTCACACATCTGTTCATGGCTCAGGACCACTTTACACTATGTTCTCTCCCATACATGCACACATAAACACACACACACATTCACAAGATGCTGCATAAATCCCAGATGGAAGGGTGTGAGTGACGTCAGACTGTACTCAGGTGAAGCAGGAGCACCATCAGCCCCAGAGACCTGCAGAGTGTGCCAAAATTAGAGCCGTTACCAGGAGGGTCCCTTCCTGTATATTCATGTGTGTGTGTCTTTCTGTCCATATTCCTGTCCGTCTGGCTTTGTCTCAGAGCTCGGGAATAATAGAGAAGACTACTGTCATGTTCTTCTAAAAAAACAATACAAAAAAGCTATTTTGTATTGTTTTAATTCTTTCTCTTGGTTAGGAAAGGAAGCGTTGTGTCTTCAGTCGACTCAGCACACGCCTGTCCATGTGCGAACGCCAGCTGTGAGTGCAAGCAGTTTAAATTCTATAATTTCCCCAGTGTGGTTTTATATTTATTTTTTTTACGCAGTTGTGTTAGATAATTCTTGGTTTCCCGTGTTGTGTTAGAACATTGTTTTTTCATTAACAGTGTATTACTACATATATTGAGCTCATGCCAAGTGACTAAGAGAGTTACATCAAAAATTGCCGCTAACGATTCACGTTCATACACAAACCGAGGTCTGCAAAGTCATTGTGTCTGCCGTATGTTCATACTTATAATGGAAAATGTCTAATTGACCTGGCCAGGCTCCACCCACCAATGTGTTCTTTCATAATTGTGAGGATGGACAAGCACTGTGCAAAAGTCTCAGCGTGTGATAATGTGTCTTTCTGCTAGCAAAGTTAACATTTGAATAAATGCAAATAAGAAAGCAGTAAAACGTTTCAAGATTCGTTTTGTTTGAAAAAAGAAAGTAGCTGATATTTTGTGAGCTGGTAAAGAGAACACAGGTTTGGTTCCAGATTTCTCCTTGATGCCTCAAGCAATTGCTTGGATTTGTGAAATTACATTAACAACACACCTGATTTAGTTTAATGCAGTACTAATTGAGTCAACCCAGGTTTCTGAGGGTTTCTACAGGTAATAGAGCCGAGACTCACGTAGGGACTGCTTTAAATGAGCAGATGACCAAAAAAATTGTCGGCACTAAATTTACAATAAGAGGTTGGTATGAAGGTATGACAAGTTTGATCTCAAATATATAAGTATAGAAATACTTTTTCGACTAAGCTGAGGATGACTGTAAAAACCAGGCCTCCTCAGACCTGTTTTTTGGGTGAATTCTGGCAGCAGATGAAGAAGGGAACACGTTTTGCTGCAATTGCTTAAATTACTTCAAGCTAAAATTATGATTAGTATCTAATTCTACAGCTACAACTGCTCTATAGCAACATCTGACACGTGACCAGAGACTATTAATACAGTATTGCTGCCTACTAGATGTATTTTAAATTGCAATAAATATTGAACTGTGGTTGAGAATGAGTATTTGAGCTCTTGTTCAGAAAAAAACAACAAATATTCTGTAAGTCTGTAAAAATGTTCCAGCCAGTCCAGCATATGAAATGCTGAACAAGTTTTTGCATCTCTTAAAAGTTTTGTTTTGAGTGCAGAGTAGAATGGCTTTAAGAACTTCATTAGAAGTTCTTTAAGTTGTTAAAAAATGTTTATCAGAAGTTAACAGCTCATGCATATTCACAAGCAAAATGACACTTTTCTCAGTCACTGACGGAAATTCTTTGAAAAATGGATCTATTCACATTGCACCAGATGCTGGAGATGGAGTCTCACACTGTGTGCACATCATGCATTTTTAATTAGGGATAGAAATGCAGCGGTAATTATTGAAATGAGCGGTGTCTCTGCTGACAGGCAGTAGGACTGTTCTATCTGATCGTGTTATTCCGCCGGGACTATTTAAGGGTGAACACACTCACTCACGGCTGCCTATGTCTGTTGGTGCGATGCTTGGTAAAGTCTGGCCCATTAGGCAGAAATTGATATCTCCCAGCTGTTCGGATGTTAATGTGTGTGTGTGTGTATGTGTGGGTGAGAGAGATACAGTATGGTTTCCATCTCTTCCACCATCCCCTCAGAGTATTTCTGCCTGATTAAGAACAAATGACAGGGGCTCATTCAGGCCAGTGGAAGCAGAACTGACCTTGCTTTCTGAGAGCTTAATGTTGACAAATGGCCCTTCCACAGCTCTCCATACACTCACAGTCTCCACACCGCCGCCCTGTCTGACTGCTATCAGGGGATTCCACTGCACACAGCTTCAAAGACTTCACAAAGACTTTATGAACTCAGTGTTTTAAACATAGTCGTACCAGACAGCAGTGAATCTTTCAAAAAAGCGCATCAGTTGCAGATGAGTAAAAAAGATTTTATAGAAGTATTGCCATCTTGTTCTGAGTAGGGGTTTCTTTACTCTATTGGTGACATCTTTTCTTCTGAAAACATGTAATACAACTAGTGTTTAAAAGATTACTCCACCAAATGAACATGCAGTATTTTCAGCTGCATTGACCTGTTTTGACTTCTCTATTCCTTTCTATTCTCCATGGATTCATAGATTTGAACTAGATTTCCAGTAACGGGAAAAAGACAATGAGCCACTTGCCATGTGTGTCACGGAGCAGACGAGAGATGAACTGAAACCACGGTTAGACCAGTGTAGCGTGGTGGATAAACCCAATCGCAGACAGAGGCAAAGTGAGTTGGTAGACCACGCACTTTGCTATGAGAACGCTCTCGAATAGAGTAAAGATTCCCACCGGAATCTGCGTTCTCATTCACACACACAGAAAAGGGTAGAAAAGAGATGAGGAGAAGAACCCGGGTTACTCACGGTACCGAAAACCGCACAGAGCTGGCCAGGAAGCTTGACTCAATGACTGAGCGATGTGATACTACCGCCATGCCGTTTAAATACCCTGTGATGTGCGTCATTTCTGGAATCCCGTGTGACAGTGTTTTACAGTGATTTTCACATGTTTAAAAGTGTTGTTAGGCATGACCTAAAATGAGGTGCCTAAAACACGGGGGAAATCACTGTAACTTCACCTGAAGTGGTCGGTAACTTTTATATCATTGTTATAACTGGAAATACATTGGGACATGGGGATGTTCAGGCAGTGGAATAGTCATTGATCAATGTACAGAATCAATAGTCATTGAGCAATATATGAGAAAAATTGGTACTAAAGTGGTGTGTGTGTGTGTATATATATATATATTAGTTATGATTCATTGAACAACCTGACATTTTATGATTTTAAATAGAATAATGCTGTGTGTGGAACAATGGAAGAATGTGACTGCAAGGACAAGAAGTATTTAGTTGGTCTAACGTAAAGCTAATACATAGCCTGTAGATTTTGCCTCACAGTTTTAGTATTAACTGTCTAAACCCAATTAGTGAGGAATTAGTGAGGAAATTGAAGTTTCACAAATGTACCTGGAGGCTCTCCTTTATACTTAGTAGAAGGTTTTCTTGCTGTTTTGTCCGTAATATTTCAGCACATGCGCTCATGAATAGCTCATTTTGTCTCAAAAGAGCACAGAAACTCTTACATACCAACTTCAGCTTTCCCTTGAGGTTGAAAAGGATTCCATCATTTATGCAGGCATTTGTCAGGGAAGTCTATCTGAGCTCCTGTCTAGAGACTGGCATGAGCCCACAGCTGCCCTGTTCTTGGCCAACGGCACTCCGTCACTCTATGGGATGACTAAAGTAACCAGGCTACTTCCCTGACAGCTTCCAGATTTTGTTATCTGTAAACGCCCTAGCTTTGCTCTTCGTCTTTGTTGTCTGTGGTGTATGAGTGTATAATAGTTCTTTAAAGTCATTTACATTTATATTAATTACAGTTTTCATTTACAGTGTGGAATGCTGTGACTGGAGGTATATGGCAATGTATTAGTTTGTATGCCTTCAAGCCTTCAGACCAATTCAACAATTCATTTCAAATGCAAAAAAAATCAATTTTAAATACATAAAAGCCCTTCCAAAACTCTATGGACTGATGATCTGATCTACTTTTCATTACCAAAATCACAAAGCTTTAAGAATCAACTTGCTATTTTCTCTGCTCTGTTGACACAGGCACATACACAATGCCCCTCTTCTGGATGGATAGTAAATTTGAGGAATCATTGAGCAGTCGAGTGATAACTGAGGTCGCACTGAATAGCATACAATGCTTTCATTGTGCCTTATCTGTTGCCTTAGATGGAAAACCATTAGCAGTAGATTTCCTATAAAGATCAAAGGGTGACCACATCCACTGACCATAGAATTCCACGTTGCTGCTTGTATTTTCAGAGCGTTGCTTTATGATGCAATGCTACACCTTTCATTTGCTGGAGTACTAACATGTGCCATTGAAGCCAGGAGTGATTGAGAGTTCTTTCAGCTGCTTGTAAAATTTGATCAGTTTTAGTTAGGGAGGCCCAGCACCTCATATCAGACTGGGAGGAACTTTCTACTCACAAATGTCACATACTCAACAGTCATCTGGTTCGTGTATCTTCATGAGGAATCATGTGAGTAGATCTGTATCTAATTGACAATTCTATTTTGCTTACCCATGTGCCTTCAATTGCATTATGCACTTTAGTGCACGGAATAAATCAGTTGCTGAAATCATTTGCAGCCATTTACTGTGAAAAAGTGTGGACTTGCTGAGTTTGTTAGTGACATGGATAAACAGGTAGATGGCATATGCTTTTGCATGAGCAATGAAAGATCCCTTAACTAGCCATCAATCTGGTGGAGTCTAAATCATCACTCAGTGTGACTGACAGGTTCCTATCAACACTCTCCCTTCAGGTCCACTAATGCAACTCTGGGTGCTCCCACCCGCCACCCCCCCTCCCCCTAGCGCACACCCAACCCCCTCTGGCTTAATGCAAACGCTGGGTTGTGTGAGCTGACATACAAGTGCCTTGCACAGAGAGAGAGAGAAATAGAGGGAGAGAGAGAGAGAGAGAGAGAGAGAGAGAGAGAGAGAGAGGCTTGCTGTGGCTTAACTTAACTATTTTTGCTTAACTTTTTACCTTTAACCACTTAAATTCCCAGACATATTAAAGTCTAAGGCTTAATATTCAGTAATTGTAACATATTTTTACGTATATAAATTGAAGAAAAACACATTCTGAATTTCTACTGAAAATTACCCTGAAAACATTTTTATATTTTTTAACATTTTTCCTAAGATTCAAGGCACACTTCACACTTGTAAGCTCACTCTGAAACTATCACTGTGCAATAAAATCACTGTGCAATAAAACACCATTGCACCACATAGAAAGCTCCAGTTCACAAACACTGATCCATATTACTGTGCCAAACATGAACATGCAGCTACTCTGGCAGCAGACTGTGATGAGTTAAGAAACCACTTGAGTCTCTGAATGTATCGTAGGCAAGACATTAGACAAGACAGAATGAAACCCAGCACTGTGTAGCATGCATGGTTTGCCAAAGCCAGATTAGAAACCAGAGGAACCAGAGAAAGAGCACATGAGAGATGTTCTGAAACTGAAAAATGTATTCTAACCACTAAAGATAAATGTATCACTTTATTTTATAAGAACAATTGTGTAGTGTTTAGTAAAATTCCACATAAACAAAAAATGTTCATAGCTAAGACTGGCTGAATAATACATGGAGCTAAAATTCCCCCGGCCCCGCTGGTTTATTAATATTATTTATGGGTGTTGTACGCATGGAGTCACTTAAGCTATTTCAGGTAATTGTTTCCACTTTTCCTAAATGGCACATGGTAGTTGGGCACATGGGTAATTGAATCTTGACAGGAAAAGCGCTGTGGATTGTAGGAGAAAATGTGCTACCAGTTTCCCCTCCTGCAAGCCTCTGTTGTCTGAGCCTGAACAAGGGGCTAATGACTGCAGTGGGTTCTGTCAGGAAAGAAAATTGCTTTGAAATGTTTGCCGACAGCCAGATATTTCACTCATTTGTTTATGTTAATGGTCGGGCCGAGGCAGCTTAAGTGATCTTTGCCATGCCGTCATGCCTTATTTATGATCGCAAATGTAGATTCAGCGCAACTAATGCCCCCCAACATTTGACAAATTGATTAAGATGTTTTATAACTAACGCCTTAGTGTTTACACTTTTATACTCCTAAAAATGGCCTAGAAAATGGGCTTGTCTAGATTGGAAATCTCATAGAAGAACGTGTAAGAGATGTGTGGTTAAATTCTGGTCAAATTAAAAGAGTTTGGTCAGATTATCTCCAGATACTTTACCTGTTAATAAACTATTTGGTGATTAACTATTTGGGATTATTAAGATTAGGTTTAGGATTAGGGTGTTGTGGTTAAGGGAAGGGTTAGGATTAGATTTAGGGGTTGGATTTAATATAATCTTTTATATTCAACTTAAAGTTCCAGTTACATTTAATAGATATTTTGTTGGATGTTAGTTAAAGACAAGCTGAGCACCTACAGCAGACCATCCAAATAGAGTGTTACCGAAAGTTTTAAGCACAAATGATGTTGTTCTTGTTGCAGTTTCTTTAAAACCATCCCATTTGCTCCTGAAGGTGTAGGAAGGTTGCCCAGAGCTCTTGAAACATCTACACTGAACTGTCTTCAGCAATGAATGCGGGTCTCAGTGTAAAAAAAGTTGACATGGATAAAATGGCTAAAAACCACAGAGCAGTTTTAATTCTCTGCCACTGAGAGATTCACTTAACTTACTTTCAAGATCAATACTGCTCCATAACTTTGTTTTTTTTATTTTTTTCGTATGCTGTAATTCAATCTCTGAAAACCTGTTTCTGTAACCTGTCACCCTGTGTCAGAGACTTCCTTTCCTCATTTGCTTGGATATATGGAATTTTAAGCACATTGTTTCTATGAAGGAGCCCTTAAGTCTAATTTTATCTGCAAGGTCATCTTGAGAGAACCCTGTCTTGGGTTTCCACTCTCCTTCTTTGCCAATCTGCCCGAACAAATGACTTCCGTTTAAAACGCTGCAAACCTTCCTGCTGCTTCGGCCTACTGCTCCTAATCAGTGCGCCGTCCTCACCACTGGAATACTCAGGAACCTGATAGGCAGAGATCCCGTCTGCATGTAATCCTCTCAATCAGAACAAAGAGGTGTAACTGACTCAATGGCTTTAGAATCTCTCAGGGGAGCGAGATTGAACATTTTAACATGCAAATGGCCCTGCTTCTTAAAATTGCTCCTCTGAAAAGGTTTCCAAATCACCGAGATGACCCAGAAAGATTCACGTGGCATGAAAGATGCTGGAGAGCAATGCAAGAGCTACAGAGCGGTCCCCCAATTTCATTTCCACAGGATCAGTTTAATAATGACACTACATGAGCATACCGAATGTTATGTCTGTTCTTGCTTTGATTTCAAGATGTTTTACCTCAAGTTACTAGTAGATTTCTGTAACATTTACCTAGATTTCAAAGTTATCACCCACCATAACAAAAGCACGGTGAAATTTGCTATGACTTATTTCTTACCCACAGAATCAGAAAACTTTATTGATCCCAAAGGAAATGGTTTAAATTCATTAAGCAGAGGAAATGTCATGTAATATAATGTAACTTATTATGTAATTAAAGATTGAATAAATTACATAATTGAATTTGAACTATACAGAACCTTAGTAATATCTCTCGGCTCCTAAAGGTTAACATGTATGACTAGAAACTTAATAAGCTCATAATTTTATTATAAACAGTCTATGTGCAGTATTTTATATAATCTGATTCTGATATGAAGTACATTTCTCAGATAATATTTTAGTTGCAACAGCTGACTAGCTCTAGCTTACCTTCCCTCCATTCCACCTTTTATTCAGATGAATGTTTTAGCACATGTATGTCTGCTCTGTTGGTGCCATAGCTGTTTTGTTTGCAAACTGTGTCTGAGTATCAGATTGCCCTTTGACTGGGTGCAGTCAGTGTGGAGAGGAACTCTGGTTCCGGGACTCAGGAGCCCACCTCCATGGCCCTTGTGTCTGAGCTGGACAGGGTCACCCTGGGTTGAGTGCTTCCTAAAGCCTGATTCATTGGCTGAAGCCTGAGGGTTTGTGTCTGGTCTCACCCTGAATGACCCCCCCCCCATCACCACCACCACCCCCCACCATCTCCCCCTTGTTCATCTCAGCGTCTTTTAGAGCTACTAATTCACTGCCTCGTGGGTTATTGTTCTTTCACTGCTCTTTAGGTACCCGTTTTAACCACTGGAGCCTGTATGTGGGCACACACTTCACTTCCTCACTCTCATAATTACACAACTATCATTTCACTTTCAAATGTCATTTTTGCAGCTCAGTTTAAATATATGGACCAAAGAGTGAATTGTACATTTTAAATGACAGTGTATGCATACTACAATGAACTCCTTTACTAGAAAAAGGTAAGGAATATTTGGTTCTGTTACACAGGCTCTTTAAGATTAAGGTAGTAATTTAGATTCAGAGTGACTCTATGTTGGAAATTGTTTTAACCAATACAAAGCAGTACGTATGTTAAAACATTAAGTAGGTTCACAGTCAAATATCTTGGCTAATTAAATCTAACATAAAAGTTTTGTGGTCTCAGGACCACCCCCTCACTCCCACCAGGATCACAAGCGGTTCTACAATATTCTTATAGAACGCGGGCCTTTGTGGAACGTAAGACTGACCTTCAGAATAATTCTTATAAATGCAAATTAATCATGAGGAAAGCAGACTTTTATCTGACCTCTTCTTGCCCAGTGATATAATCAGTCATTACCTCCTCAAATTCAGGAACACAGGCAAAATGTTTTAATTTAAGCTTCTCATTAATGTGCGAGGCTACCAAGGAAAGCTCACTTTCTGACAGCTTGTATAATCTCCGGAAAAAACACGTACAGCTCCGAAAATCTGCTGCGAGTTTTTCGAAACAATGGACGGATGTCTTAATTAGGCAAACTCAGAGTTCATTAAGAACACTTCATTACTTAATGTGCTGAATGTTGGAAAGCCTAATTAAGATAACAGTAATGAATGTAAGGTTTAATTTAGATAAGAGCTATCCACTTGTCAAATCCCCTCGTTAGAGCCTCATTGTCATCTAGAACAATTCTGTCACTCTTTCCTCTGTCTTCTTCAGACCCACCACACACTGAAACCTGAGCAGCAGGAACACGATTTATCTTTTGCTCTTTGAGAAAAAGATAAATTCTATTCTTCTTTACTTGAAAGGAACTGCCCCTTAATGTACATGGATGAAGAAAAATCACTTGACCAAGTAATTTATTTGTATGAACTACACGTGTAATCTTGCACTTTTGCGTGTGAAAATATTCAGTCATGTTTTCTAGGAATTGTCTTAATTGCTTTAACTTTCACTTTTTAAAAATCTTGTGTTTTTACACTGTTGTATTATTTTGTCATTCTTGTTTTTTAACCACATATGATTTGGGCTGTATAGCTAAAACAAGCATTATATCAAGGTCAGGTTGATTGATTGGTCTGGCATTGTGTTATTGAGTTTATATTATCAGTGCCTGTCAGTTTAATTATATGAAATTCCTTCACCATAGATAATTGATTACAAACAGGGTCTTTCAAAAAGAAACAATTCTGAGGCTGGACCATCTAAAATGAAGTTGTTATACTGAGAAAACTGAGCAAACCAATAAACTGAACAAAGCAAAGTGCCTTATGCTAGGCTCCATGTGCGCAAGAACTAAAAAAACAACTGCTGCTCAGAAGTCTTGTCAAATGAGAGTAAACATTGTAAAAATGCATCAGAACCTATCAAGATAAGCCAGTCCTGGTTGGCAACATTGCTGACTTCCGCCTGACGTCCAACAACACCAGCCGTCTCATTAGCTCAGCCATCATTAGCTCAGCCATCTCATTAGAGAAGTGAGAAAAAAACTACGGGGTCAGTTGAATCTTCTTGTGGGCCATGGAAGCTTTTGTGGTCAGTTGTGTGGGCCATGAGTTACAAAAGGTTCGGAATTACTGGGTTGATTACAGCATTTGATAATGTGATCAAATGGCTGATCTTTACATTGTGTGAACATTTTGTGATCTATGGACCAATAGAAACAGATAATATCTTATAGAATTAATGTACTTTACAATTAAGAATGCCTTTCCAACGATGTTACCGTAGCCCTTCATTATGTGTAGCTTTAATATATATAATGAACACCGTATGGGACTAACGTAATACTCATTTAGTAATACACATGTACACATACATAGTAATACACATTTGTTATTAAAAAGCAACAACAATGAAAATGATGCTCATGTTTGTTCATGACTGTGGAAAGTTGAATGACTTCCAGTCATCTGAGGTGTGTTTTTTTTTCTTCTACAAGTCACGAAAGGTCTCAGTGCGTGAGTAAAGTCCTCTCCACCGTTCATGTTTGTGCTCCCTCACGCCAGAGACCTCAAGACAATAGACCATGCTCCATGACCCATTTCTCTCCAGGCAAAGACACGCTGCTCTCAGCGAAATTCATTAGACTGAAGCAAACGAGAGCACTAACACACAACACGCAGGACAACAGCAACACGGTCGTGCCAATGCATTATGCAGCACCACAGCACAGTATACCATGCCTTTAGTAATCAGGGATTGGGGCCTGCTGGCCTTGAGCTAGTCAGGAACACTTCACTTGTCTTGCACACTTGCTAAAGATGAAGTCTAAACATTGTTAAACAGCAGAAAGAGCTGTGTTTGATAATGATAAAGATTGCTGAATAGCTCTATTCACGTTATGCAAATAAATCTGGCCTGAGAAGATATAGTCAGCCTTCTTTGCACTGGCACATTCGAGATCTCAGGGGCAAACCCTCTTTAGTTGCAACTGAACACATCAAGCAAAGTAGCGAACAATCACTTCCCTATCTGTCTCATGAGTGTGTGCCCCTGTCTCTTTACTGGAGGGCAAGGTTGGAACTCTTGGGTGTTGAGGATGCTTTGTCCCCAAGCCAGTCCAGAGAGCTTCACTCATGGAACCTCACAGAGCCTTTCTTCGGTCCACACACACACACACACCCACACACACACCCACACACACACACATTCACACACACATTCACACACACATTCAAATTCTGTTTGCCTAGAGTCAGCGATCAGATGATGATCCAAAAAAGCTTCCCTTAAAAAGGAGTGATGCATCGAATTTAATTCTGTTTAGAATTTCCACATAAATAAAAAAAACTACATTAGCAATTACTGCCAACTGCCAGATAGTAAACTGAAAAACAAAACTGGATTTTAGTTCACTTGGATAGTCCCTTATAGATCCAAACAGATCTACAGACGTCCAAATCATTGACAAAATATTTGTGGAAGGTCCATTCTCAAGAGTGTGAAGGTTTAAGATTCAATTTAAAGTTACGTTACATAAATGCACTTGGCAGAACCCCGGCTTACATTTTTAAAAAAAATTACATTACAGAGAGAGGTGAATGTAGTGTTAGGGGTCTGTTTAAGGTTTCTCACTGGTGTAGTGTGGTGCTGCATGGAAGTCAGTGGTGTTACCTAACATGCAACAACAGGTTCAGGTTCACACTGCCAGGGAGGGCTAAATTGTATTCAATTTGAGTAGCGGAAGTATGGTTCTTTAAATGACCATTTTGTGAAATATGTGAACGTGAAGACAGTTGGAAAGTTTAAAGAACCTCGACATATTTCAAAGGTTTTTACACTCTTTGGAAAAAAAAGTGCTAAGAAGTTCATATTATCCAAAAATGTATTTAGCAGGGTTTCTTACAATAAGCAAAATAAGCATACATTTGAAAAAGCCAAAATATCTATATCATAGATTTTTTTGACAGAGCACTTATTTTAATTATTTCAAGAAATTTTACTAATTAAATTACGCTTAACTGACTGCCAGAATTTTTTGCCTAAGCATCTTGTTGTCAATATAATTTCTGTAGTTTTGCAAATTGCTAAGCTTTTTTTTAAGGTAGAAATCTTGGTAGGAATTAAGGTAAGAATCTTGATTTTTAAGTGGGTTTTGGGTTGAAGTCAAGGTCTTAGGTTTAGAGTTTACCTAGAGTTTACCTTAGGCTTACTTCAAATTGAAGGTGATAATAGATATTTACTTGAATATATGCTATGGTGAAGGCAGTAATCTGGAAAGCACCCACAATGAGCTCTCTGAATAAAAAAGATTGGATGTAGCATGTTTCACTGATATGAAATGATGTACATATTTGACTCAGTAAACTCAGTGCTGTACTTTTGTAGTACTGGTAAGAAGTGAAGAGTGGTGTTTGAGGAAAGTAGGTTAGAATACTGAGGTACTGCTTAGAATGATAAATCAATTTAGCGATGCTACACAATCAACACCGCACCAAATCGTTGGACTGAGAGGATTGACATTTTTGTTGGGAAAGTTTCCACTCCTCATGAATGAGTCCTTTCTCAGACTGGCATGTCGGGCACAGGGGCACAGAGCTGGCGGCACAAGCTTCGCTCGACGTAATGTGGCATGAGTTTTTTGGTCCCCCATCAAAGGGACAGCAGCTCAGTGTGTGTGAAGCGAGGCAGGATGAGCTCAGCCTTGGTGAGAGACGGAGAGAGAAACACTATCGGAAGCTGCAGTTTCTCACTGCATTCCACTCTTACAATGTGCCTCCTTCACCATGGAGAAAGTATTTCTACTTATCAACACTGTAATCAGAGAAGTGTGTGTCTGTGTGTTTGGGTCTATTTTCATGCATTTTCAAGACAACCTGTCTTGACTTTATGAGGACAAGATCATCATCACAAGTATCTCCAAACTGGTAACTGTACAAGAGGAGACAGAGCATTCTTTACCTCTAATGTAAGTTCATGCAAAGTAAGCAGCAGTATTTTTGAATAATTTCTATTGGTTCATTCGTCAAAAAAATGCCCACAATGTAAGGGTGGCTGCTGTGTTTAAATGATGTAAAAAGAGAAAAATGGGGTAAAAAATGCATATGATGTCCTTACGTTGCATAAAAACAAGTGTGTGTGTGTGTGTGTGTGCGTGAGAGTGGGTGTGTGTCGGTGTTTATACTCTCTCCCCTCAGGGTAAGCGGGCACTTGGCAGTCAGGCATAAACCAGGATGGATAGGAGTGTCACATGGTCATCCCTCCTCCATTCTCTAAATGTTATTGTTTTCTTTCAGGCTAAATTCCTGAACTTACACTTCTGAGTAGCCAGTAAGTCTTCCATAATATTTGGTTGGTATTGCACAGGGCAGGTTTTTCAGGTAAAAATAATACAAAGCAAGTGGGATCATGGCTCCTAACTCACTGGGGTTAAGTGGTGATTTGGATTTCACGTCCAGGTTGACATTCAACTTGGAACTCCTGAGTTCCTTGTGAATTTTCTTTAAATTATACTTCACCTTAGACCTCTAGAGGTATTACCATTGCACATTCCGTTTACAGTAAATGTGCAAAGATACAGTATAGTTCTGTATTATAGTGTATACTGTAATTACATAATTAACATAATTACTTTTGGGTTAAAGATTTTAGACATTTTCCAGTTTGTTTCGAAAATGACAAACATGACAGACATGTATGAGGAGTGAAAAAAATTGAGAAAAAATAAATGAGAAAAAAACAGATGGAGGTGAATGCAGTGTGGTCTGCTTGCCCAGGCAACAAACTGAACCCCAGTCTGCTGCATGGAGGTCAGTGATGTTACCCACCATGCAACTCCAACTGATATAGTTAGGCTTAGATTTAAGCTCACATTCTTAAACATGAAGGTGTCAAAAAGGGCTCCTTTTGAGTCTCTGAAGTACCTATCAATGCATGTTTCTTTAAATGACCATTTTATAAATTAGATCTCTATGCACTGTACCATTCAAATTAATCATTAATCATACTGACTGAACTAATTTGATATTTTATTGTTTTTTACTGAATCTGCACTTTCAAGAGAGTTAGTGAGCTCCTGAAGTGAAGTAACTCATACACATAAACTGTAAAGGATTATTGTAACTCGTAAAAGAAACAAAACATGTCTCTTTAAAGCATCTTAAATGCAAAGGCACAAAATTACATACAGCTGATGCTAACTGTGGTTATTTTCAGCACTTTTCATTTTGCTTGCAGTTTGGGGAATGCATGCATGCAGGCACATCTTCTGATAATGATGAATTGCACACAGCTGTTTGAGGAAAGAAGAAGCTGTTTTTCGTGTCTAGACTTCCAGACACAGAAGCAAAGAGAAGTTAAGAGTTTTTCCGGTCCTTTCTTCTTTCCTTACCTCTCTCTCTCTCTCTCTCTCTCTCTCTCTCCATCTTTCTGTCTGTGGTCCAACACCTGGACAGACCAGGAACGAAGGCATGTTGAGTCAAATATCTGCTGCTGTCAAGCTGTAAATTAAAACGAGGTGCAATTTCCTCCAGTCTAATTAGCAGTAAATTGGTAGTGTATGTTAGTCCAGTCTGCCCCGGGGCAGAGCTAGGTGGCATTGAAGTGTTGAAATGAACATGTCAAAGGATGTCTGTATTAAAAAGAGCAAGGTAGGGCGCAGCATGGGGAGACCTTTTTTGGGGGGGATTTAAAAAAAAAAGCTCATTTTTGACTTTCACAAATAATTCAGATTATATATACAAGAGACAAAACATGTCTCTTTAAAGTGTCTTAAACGCAAAAGTTATATTAATTAGATAGATAGATAGAGAGACAGATGGATAGAAATAGATAGAGATAGAGACAGATAGATAGATAGAAATAGATAGAGATAGATTTAAGATGTAAATTATACTATATAATCTGTATTGATACTGGATACAACATTGTATTACATTGAAATGCCCATCCCTAACAGATACACTGAGCAGGTGAGTGTGTAGTATTGTGTAAGAACTAGACTGGTCTGAGAATGAAAATCAGCTGTAACGCATTCCTTTACTATTTTTATTCTATAAAAGGAGCAGTGAAAACAGCAGAGGCTGAAGGTGGACCTCCACCCTAATCCCCCTCCCCCTGAGCTAGACTGGAGCATGTGTAGTGAGTAAATGATTATAACGGTAAAGAAACAGTGATGGGATCTGCTGTTGAAAGCCTGCCCAGCCACCTAGCCATTACTCAGAACTTCTTTCACAAACATGTTCGACTAGCCTTTACTGCTCCTCTCCCATGACTCTCACTTTCTAACTGTTATCTTTTCCTTCCCTACATCTGAGCTAGTCCTTTATCCCCCGTATGGCCAAGGCAAAGAGAAGCTTTGGGGCGATTATTGGATTCTAAGGTTGTCCAGACTCTCTTGGAAGGGGAGATGTAAAGCCCATAATCCATTCAAGTTGACCTTTCTCTTTCACCCTTCACTGCCAATGTTAAACACACAGGGCTGATGGATAGGTGTGGATTTATTGATGGGACAGAGTCCGTGTAGGGATGTCTGATCAGGTCCATCAGGCGTCTTCTGCCCTGAAGAAAATGAGGGGGACACATTTTGCTGTCTTAAGCAATTTCAGTGTAATACAAAAGATTACAATGATTTCTATGTAATAAAATTTTGTAATGGGGAGGGATACTTTTTCAACCATTTACTGCCTGTAGTGGATGGTCAATGTCCATAGACAGTAAAACTAATTTCAGTGTGAATCCTTCTGCCTTCTCTTGTTTTCTGGTATTCCCATGGTATATTTTATAGTATCCAACTCTGCCCATACCTCTACGCTGGTAACTTACTTGCATAAATGATTATCTCTGAAAAACTTGGTCCAACTCTGAAGAATATAATTACACAGGCTTATAATGCAATTGACTGTTGACTTGAGGATTCATGAATGTGTTTACTGACACAATTCAGCAGCTGCCCAGTGGCTTGTATTACGGGTATTTAGACAAAAGAGAATTATTGTAGGGGCACTCCCGAGTGGCACAACTGTGTAAGCATTGACCCCCTCATCCCTGCTGAAGCCACAGCCATCCAAGGGCAAGAGAGCACAACTGGCTTTAGATGGCCCTTTCACTTCCTCCTTCACTCAGTGTGATGCTAGCCAGCATGGATGTCTCTTAGCTAATGTAACACAATTGCTGGTTTGTGTTCTCCTCCAAGCATGTTGAGCTGTTCAATGGCATTGCATTACCAGCAGGTCAAAAAGATGCAGTGCTTTATGTGACTTGGAGGAAGCACATGTGGGCCTTCACCCTCATAGTGTTGGTGGTATTGCGTGATTGGGGAGCCCTAGCTAGTGGGTGGAATTGGATGTGACTGAAACTGAGGAGAGAATTGGGAAGACTGACTGTTGCTTTATTTAATACTGTATTGTAATTTTTGCTCTTTAAAATAAAACACCATATACATTTTATTTGATATATTTTTTTTTACATTTACTTCCAACTCTATGCATATGTGCACTGCTTATATATGTAATAAAATTACAGGGTCATCAGTCACCACACCTGAAATACTTTCATTTTATGGGGTAATTGGCTGGGGTGACATTCTCTCTGCCATTATCACTTGGCTCCTGCTCAGCCTCTGATAAGGCCCCTTTGTCTACGGTTTGACCTGCTATACATCTTCAGGATATAACACCTATTAGAGCATCCTCCAAAACTATTGTCCTTTATTGATTCTGAGTCCAAACAATGCATGTGAACCGGCCTCCATTCAGTCTCTGTCTCTGCTTGTTCCAATACAACACTGCAGCACTGCACATGTGTTTATGAGCATGGAGAAACCTATATCCAAATTCTGCTATAAAAAGACCAACACATAGCTAGTCACTGCTTAGCAACTGTCTCTAAGCTAGTTTCCTCTGTTGCTAACTGCTCAAATTCAGACAGACATGTATTAGCCTGATTTAGCATCAGGGATGATTGAAATGTGTGGACATGTGATGGGGTGTTTTTTTTTTTTGGCTGATTTTCATTAATCTTTTAACCTGAAACTCACTGTGCGGGTTGACAGTATATTTTACTAGCTGATACAATAAATAACACTACTTGCTATTTTCTTAATTCTTAAATGAAAAAGCAGTTGCCTATTCAGAAAACATTAATTAAACAGAACAATACACTGAGACAACACACAAGTCATGTATAATTACCTTTACTCTATTATTACAATGACTGGAGAGTAACTGCTAACAATTCTGAACACTTTCTAATATCCAGTGATTTATACCAGAGGCAGAAGTCTCTCTGAGGAGAAATCAATCTTCTTTTTCACTCTTTACAGGAATGTATTGTTTGGCGTGTTCTCCTTTTATACATTAATGAATTAAACTCAGCTACTCATCAAAGCCTTCATGAGTTGAACGGGGACTTTTGAGGCAGGGGAAACAGTAAACAGTTCAGTGCTGTATCCCTTCAGGACAGGGAGTGGTGACCTCAACCCTAGATGGATTTCACCTCTGAGCCACCGTGTCATAAAGCTTCTCTTGCTGCTGTAAATCTCCAGACCCTGTGTTCTGTTGATCTGTGGTTAAGTTTAGAGGCTGCTTCTTTACCAGAACATATTACCTTTTAAAACAGCACTCATATCTTTCTCTGTGGAGGGATTATAGAGCCCTCATTCACACCTAATGTTGTGTGGCATATGTCCACCTCCATCCAAGCCCAATCTAGTGATCAAAGCCTACCAGGCAGCCTTTCTTCAAGCTGCTTAATAAGATTTTAATGAGAGGGCCAGCCCACCCTCTGTTTCTGCCTAATAGTTATCTCCTCTCATTTGCCTTTAGCCAGCCTGTTTTTCTTACTTTTAAATTTCCTATTTTGAGTGTCACCTTCATTTCATATTAGTCATGTGCGCAAAGATAAACTTGTGTATTTTTGGGGGAGTGGGATGGGGTTGTTTTTTTTTGTTTGTTTGTTTGTTTTTTTTTTTATTTATTTTTTTTACAAATTTCTACAAATTATCAATTTCAGCAAACATTTACACTTTTAAAAATAAGGGTTCCTTACTGATTTTTTGTTTGGAGGTTTGGCGCTAGAAAAAAATCAGACTGGTATAAAACCTTCACATTATGCGGAGGTTCTTGAACCTTCTTTAATGAACCATTTATTCAAAGCTTTTTCAGGGATCCAAAAGCAAATGTGCAACATTGCTCCAGTGAACCCTTTCTGGCACCTTTCCGTTTGAGGGTGTAGTCTAGTTTTGGGTGGGATAAAGTGTGTGTGCACTGGTGCAGCATCAAGCAATGTCAGTTTGTGAAAGTTGTTCACCTGTAAATGAGACAGAAGGGCACTTATAACACCCAGCTTGTAACCCTGTGGGCACTTTCACTTAAAAGGGGAAGAAGGAGGCCAGAGGAAAGGGCTTTCTGACTTTGGTGAAGTTTATTGTTATGTCTACTTTTGGAGGTGTAACCTTACATGCTGGGCCGTGGGCAACATTCAGTCACTTCTTTCTTTCTCCCCATGCTCACGTGGGCTCTCGTTTTCTCACTCTCTTGAGTTGTTTGGTTAACTGATCCAAGGCCTAATCTAGAGAAGCCTAGTAGTTCAAGAGGATAGAAAGTGGCACACATTGAAAAACAGCAACATCTGCGATGTTCTCACCTTCTTCACATTCCAGTCTTGATTTGTCTCTGCTGGCTAAACAGTGTGCGGTGCAGCTACATAACTGTACCTTTTAGACCTGCTAATCAAAGTCAAGAACTATTATTCTTTGCTGCACTATTGAAATGATGGCATTATATTGAATTATGGTGACAAATAATGAATTACAATTACATTTACACTGATCTACATTGATTTACATTGCGTATCTACAGGCTTGAGTTTGACTCTGACTTTTGTTCAGTGTGAAGAAATTATAGGACAGTTTGTTTCACCCACAAAACAAAGCTTGTTTCATTAAATTCATATCATTCATAATAAAATGTCTTACAAGCATAAATCCTGTATTAATTAAGGCTTTAGAACTTCTTGTTTTGAAAATTTCTCTGCTCGATTCATTTAGGTACAAGTGAAACAATTCATATTCAAGACTTTTATGATCACACGTGATAACTGAGACTTTTGTGGGTTAAGCTGTCAACAGCATCAGTGCAGAGCATCTGGTGAAGTTCTTCAGTTCTTCTGCGGCCTGAGGAAAAGCTCTTTTCGAGGGGCGACGCGTGTTATGTCATTGTTTGTGTTTGACGTAAGGTGGCCCTGCATAAATAAAGCGAATGATTGATGGATTTCAGGAGGTTGTGGTCTGCACACAGACAGGACACAGAAAGTGCTACTATTCCAAAAGGTTTTAACGTTCTAGTTTATGTAAGTACAGGCTGAAAACTGCTGACATTCCTCTCTGTGCCCACCAGCTAATTGAGTCAAAACAAGGGGAGAGAATTCAAACAAGACATAAATGTGTTATTGTACCTTCAATGTGTTATTGAACAGAGCTGTTTTAAGCAGGGAATTTATTCAGTAACGTACAGAAAGAAGTCAAAACCGTACATTAGAACAGCTCTGCAAGCTCTTTTAATGGAGGTTCTCCTGTTATGGGATTTCACTCAGAAATGTCAACGAGGAGTAGTTTTCCTGAGCGCTGGCTTAAGGATATGTTTTTGCTTTCAAGAACATGCCTACCATAAAGCATGACCGTCCATGGGGGTGTACACTGAAGGACATGAAAGTCATTTCACATAAGAATGTATTTTAGAGCTTCAATATGTATAGCTTTTGTAGGTCAGTGTACAGTTCAACAGTATGTTCTAAAGGTGCACCAACCATGAATTCCATTTCTTTACACCCATGCTGGCAAATGGTTGATTTTCTAGATGATTTGTTTCTTTAGTTATATATTTCAAAAAACTGAAGCTCACACTGTACGGCCCAGTTGAATATGTGAAGCACACTAGAGCCAATTTTTTATTATCCAGATTTGCAACATAACATTATTTGCTCTTTAATGGGCCCAATTTGCATTTAAAACACAAAAATCAATTTTAAACTGGAATTAAGGAAAGTGCTACATGGAAAGGAAGGGACAATGAGTAATGCATTACATTACTTGCTCACATTATTTACATAATGAACTTGCAAGACAGATTCTAAATGAAAAATTGACTAATTGTTGATTGCTTGTTTAAACAGACCAGTTCCAACCTTGGCCTGATTCTTATCATGCATTCCTGCAAATCCAAGGAAGGTTCATTTTATTCCAGAAAAATCACTCAGACTGATCTGTGAGAGTCTATTGTGATAAAAAATATTGCTTAACATAAAATGCTGACACTCAGTAAAATAAGGAAGAAAGATCTGTTCTGTTTGAAACAATGATTTATTGTGAAACAACCAACAGAGGCAAGGTAATGAAAGGGTTCTTTGGAGTGATGCTCTTGGTTCTCTCAAGAACGTTTCAGTGGATTGCTCTTTAAAAAATTATTTTACAAATTAAAGAACCTCCACACAATGTAACGTTATCAAAAATACTTTGGGAACCTTTATTTAGATTGTTGAGTTTATCTCAACACCTTTGAGGACATGAAGGGACACTAAGCTTTAAAAAGGCTCCTCACACACATTTATTTCATCCACTCAAGGATTTAAAGTGTTAAAATCATTACCATTATGCGCATTATTTTCTTATTATTATGCACCATAGTATACCATGTGCAATACAATGCAATTTTCGTACTGGGTTAGGGTTAGGGTTAGACTATTATTTGCAATAGTCTTACCATGTGAAATATCACTACTTACGTCAATATTACTTATCTACTACTGATCTTTATTACAGCAATAACATACTTCTAACCATCATTTGTGTTTCTAGTAATTCACTTAACTGTAAGTTACTTATTTATAGTATTTATACCCCAGAATGTGTATATAGCATAGTGTATTTCATATTGAGTATTTTCTGCAGGATTTTTATTGGATTTATTTAGACTTTATATTTTATCTCATTCTTGTCTCTGTGTCTCTGTGTCTCTGTGTGACTGTGCAGTCATAACATAAGCAATTTCCTCCGGGATCAGTTTTCTGATTCTGATTCTCTTGGGAACCAAAAGTAGGTTCTTCTCAAGCATCTCTCCAAAGAACCCTTTCATTACTTTGTCACTGTTGGTTGTTTCACATTGAATCATGGTGCTTTGAACACCTCTGTGATCTCTGCATTACCAGTTTCACTTATCTTCCAATTCTCTTTGTTTCTCTGACCATGTTTTCTCGATTTTCCTTGGTTTGGCTCAGACCACTGCTCTGTGTGTGTCGTTTTGTGTGTGTGGAAGGCGATTAGCTCTGACTGCAGTGGGTTAAAGACCTGCTTTTGTGTGGTACTGAAGATCTGATCTGGATTGTGTTAATCCCTCTCCACAGCTGTGATATACTCTTTCCTGGAGTGGCTGGCTTAAAACGCTGAACTTTTCAGCCTCACACATTTCCAGTGTGGTTGCTTCTTACATGGAATTTTAGCTCTATCTAATTAGTAATCTGGAATTAGATTTAAAAAAGACCTTAACTGAACAGAGGAACCAGCACTGAAAGTAGCAGGCATATAACATGGTAGACAGGATTTAGAGACTCACTGGAGTTCTGGCAAAGTAGTACTTGGGGGTTAACCACACCATTTTACACTCTTAAAAACAAAGGTCCATAAAAGGGTCCTTTGGAGTGATGTTAAAGAAAAACTGCATTTGGTTCCATAAAGAGGCATCCAGTGAATCATTCTGAAAAAACATGAGAGTGAGAAGAACTTTACAAATTTTCACAAACTGTAAAGATTTTATTCCAATAAAGAGATTCCCTTCGAACAATAATAATACTTTTTCTCATATAAAATGTGTTTTTAGCAGTAGAGATACTTCTTGCATTGCACAGCACCACTGTTGCATTGTGAGGCATTAAATGCATCCATAATGCTTGAAATATGTGAAAGATCTTATTATATATTAGCAAAACAAGCGATAACTGTTTGAGGAGGACGATGAGGAGGACGATGGTAGGAGGCAGTAGTACAGAAAGACTGAAATATTCATAAAGGATAATGAATTCATGTAGGTGGCAAAGCAGTGAAGCATGGCCTGGGATATACTTCTCCAGGTGGTTATAGCACAAGCATTCAATACATAATTCAGAGATAAAGCACACCAACCTCAACATCCTATTATAATCATATTAAACAATCATATTATAATTAGATTTTTCAGCCTGATAATGCACTCTTTTCTTTTCATCCATCTGACAGTCTAATCATTTTCACTGCCAAATGATTGCACACATGCAATTTGTCGCTGTCAGGACAAAACTGACTCTACTTTGAAAACACTGCCAGCCCTTTAAAAATTTCATAATGAATGGGCCAGTCTCTATATAAACATATATATATATATATATATATATATATATATATGGATTATATGGAGGCCTGTCAACAGTGGTGCAGAGCGCATTACACTACTGAAAGAGGTCACTGCTGTTAGACAATACTGTTGTCATCAAGGGGTGTACTTGGCAACAATGTTTAGGTAGGTGGTACGTGTCAAAGTAACATCTAACATCTACAGGTTTCCCACCAGAACATTGCCCAGAGCCTCTCACTGCTCTTCCCCAAGTTGGCAGAACACACACTGTAAAAGAAAATGTAATTCATCATACCAGGACACCTTTTTTCATTGTTCCATGGTCCAGTTCTGATGTTCACATGCTCATTGTAGTAGCTTTTAGCAGTGGACACGGGTCAGAATGGGATTTTGCCTGGTCTGCGGCTATGTAGCCCCATATGAAGCAAGCTGTGATGCACTGTGTGTTGTGATCTAGCCTTTCTAAACGTTCTATCATGGTCAGCATTAGCTTTTTCTTTTGTGCTGCAGCTTTTTTGTGGGATCGGGCTAGGCTTTGCTCCCCATGACCTGGTTGCCAGTTCACCAGTTTTCCTTCCATGGACCACTTTAGGTTGGAATGAGCTACATTCCAGGAACACTCCACAAGGCCTGCCATTTTGGAGATACCCTGACCCAGTTGTCTAGCCATTACAATTTGGCCCTTATCAAAGCAACTGAGATCCTTACGTTTTCCAAAAATATCAACCAGATGTGGCAATCACATTGTCCTAAGAGTGGATCCTAGAGGCCCAGTGTCGAGTACACCTCGAGTAGATCCCCTACTTAAACACATCCACTAAACCTGGCAATTAAAGTTAAAACAATTAAAGTTGAACTATACTGGACAAGAGATGTGTCCCCCTGGTCAAAACTGCTCCCACCCATTGTAAATCAAAACATAATTGGTTAATTCCTCTGTCACTTTCTATTAAGTTTGCTAATAAACTGAGTGTATCACGCTCGGGTGCAACATACCACAGAGAAAAAGCTCTGATTGGGTCATTTTCAGTTGGCTGTTTCAAGAATTGATCAATATTGTTTCCAATGAACATGATTCTATTTAATAAAAAATACCCATAATGACAAAAATGTTTACTTTCTAGAAATAATTAGACCTCCTCTGAAGGTCTAGTAGAGATATAGGTAAACAGTGTACTAAAAATGTGCTGTGCTAAGCATGAAACTGTAGAAAGAAACATGTCATATGATACAGCATATGACATCTGGCTAGTTATTAGTATGTTGTCATTTGTAGTTTACACAGCAATAGGTTTAAGTAGGTTACGATGCAGTTTACTTTGTAGGGTGTGACTGTAGGCTTCTGCTCCTGAATACAATACAACCGTGAGTCTGCTCTTTTAAGGATTTATTAGAACAGCGAGAAGAAACAAAAGGAACACAAGAGAAATCAGATATGGGGAGATGAAATATGAACTCTCCTACACAGATGATTTTACATGGTAAGTCTGCTTCATTATTGCACTGCATATAAGTATGTTACTTGTTAGGCTGTAATGAAATACAGGAGCGAACAGAGAAATTACATCAACTTGTCTCTAAGCTACATCTGACATACATTTATGTAAATAGTATGTAAAATGCCGGCATAATTGTTGTCAGATTTTGACCACGTTGACTTCTGTACTACTTATATGTCAAAGGTCAGAGCAGTATGTTTCTGAATGACTGACTCACTGGGTTAACTTGCACAGTGATTTCGTATGCCCATTTGCACTCTGGGAAGGGTGGGCCCTCCACAGTCTGACAGGCAGGCAAGCATATTGTCCTGAGTAATTTATTCATAACTTTGTGGTTTTTTGCTTTATTTTGCCATCCATTTTTTATTACAAGAGAGAAAGTGACTCACAGTGTGTGGTGTACATGTTCATTAATACTGCATACCGGGCCGGGTCTGGCTTCTGTACAGAAAAGTTTATTGGGGAAGCAATTGTTTCTTGTTGTCGTTGCCACCACCCTAAAGGCAGTGGCTGGTCCCTGGAGTGTGAGAGTTTGTTCTGAAATGGTGTTATATTCCTGATACTCTTGTTTTTTATAGATCTCTACTAGAGTTGGATGAAATGAATTTAGATATATATCACAATATAAATCTAAGGAGGTAAGGAGGGGGCTGTAGGCGGGTGTGGCAAAAGGGGTCCAGCAAAACATTTTAGAGATTGTATCTCTACTTAGTCATTTTTGATTGTGCTAGTTTATTTAATCTGATTTGCGTATCTATAAAAAAGTGGCGTCTTTTCAAAAGTGGTAGATGACACACATTATTAAAATGCAATAAACATGCCAACCACTAACTGTTCACGGTCATCCAGGGCTCACTTAATGAGTTATCTGAGTTAATGTAAATGATATTTATATAAATTAAATGTAATTTAATAAATCTAATGTGTAATTTATTGTGTTATGGTATATGTTCTGCTTGCTTTCATGCTTTAAATAAGCCACGTTCATGCTACTAGTAGATATATAGCAGTCAAGGTCTTGGAAGGGTTTTTTTATTGTTCACATGACTTTGCAATATCTTAAATTTTTTTTTTTTTTTTCATAAAACTGATTTAAATGGTCAATATCAAAAACAGAATTTTCCTCCTGGGAACCACAACCTTATTGTGGTAGAGGGCTTTGTGTGCTCTTGTGACCCTGGGAGCAGTGCTATCTGGAGCAAGTAGCTCCTGATAGTCTCACACCAAGGCAGAGAGATCTCAAGTGAGGGGTCAGACAAAAAGTGATTCATACAACCCCTATGAACATACACCTCACCCAGAATAGGGATACTGGGGCCACATGGGGTGGCCCTCTTGTGGGCCAATCACCTGTGAGGGGAAGAGTAGGGGCCGAGTGTAATGCCAAATGAGTGAAGGGTTGGAGCGGAGGTCTCTGTAGTTTGGACTTAGAGCGCAGAAACTGGTTTCTGGTACATGGAATGTCACCTTACTGAGGAGAAAGGAGTTGGAGCTTATGCGGAAGGTTAAGTGTTACCCACTAGATATAGTCAGGCTCTATTTGCAGGGGGGAATTCTCTGACTATTATGACAGTGTATGTGCTCAACCACCCGTGGGGCACTGGGGAGTGTCCAGGAAAGGGTACCATCTTGAAGAGACTTCAGAGCTAATGTTAGCCATGACAGGGAAACTTGGAGGGGGGTGATTGTGAGGAATGGCCTACCTGCTCTACACATAGCTGTGTTTTGTTGTTGGACTTCTGTCGTTGTTTGTTCATAATGGACATTGTGTTTGAGTACTTGGTACTAGAGCCAGTGGTCAATGATCAACTTTATAGTTGTCTCATCAGACCTACAGCTGTATGTTCTGGACACATGTGAGAAGCAAAACTCTCAAATGATCATCACCTTGTGGTGAATTGGTAGGGGAGGCTGCCATACAGGTGGGGGAGGCTGCCATACAGGTGAGGGAGGCTCCCACACAAACCTGATAAACTCATGCGGGTACTGAGGGCAGAGGACCCTCTCGAGGAGGTCTTCAACTCACACCTCTGGAGAAGCTTCTATCTGATCCTGAGGGAGCCTGGGGACATAGAGTCCGAATGGACCCTACTGAGAGCCTCCACTATTAAAGCGACAATCGTGAGCTGTGGCCAGATAATTGCTGGCCTCTATCATGGTGGCACCCACCTGTGGTGGACAGCATTGGTGAGGGAGGCCAACAGACTGAAGAAGGGGTTTTCACAGGCTTGGTTAGTTCAGGGGACTCCAGAATTAGCTGGAAGGAACTAGCAGGCCAAAAGAGTTGCAGCGATGATGATCATGGAAGCAAAAACTCCAGTATGGGAGAAGCTCAGAGAGGCCATGGACTTTTGAGTGCTCTCAAAGAGGTTCTGTGAAATCATCAAACAACTCAGGATGAGCAAGCAGGGCCTGTTCCAGGGTGTGAGGGAGTTTGGAAACTTCACAGTGGCAAGGTGCCAGAATAGATGAAATCTGAAATGCTGAAGGCTCTGGATGTTATTGGGCTGTCATGGCTGCTGCCTGGAGGTTGGTGTCAATGCCTTTGGAGTGGCAGGCGAGTTTACTCCAGGTTTCTGGAAAGGCGACTCCAACCAATTGTGGAACATCGGATTCAGGATTCTATCCTAGTCATGGAACAGCAGATCGGCTCTTCACCCAAGAATATTGGAGGGATCACGGGAAGCTTGCTAATCCAGTCTACATGTATTCTTGGCATTACATCAAGCTCATTCTCAGTGGGTGTTGGACTCTGCCAGGGCTGCCTTGTTTACAATTCTGATTATGATTTTCATGGACAGGATTTCAAAATGCAGTCAGGATAGGGTGTCCAATGACCTCAAGATTGTGCCTCTGCTTTTTGCTAATGATGATGTTCCGTTGGGTTAATTGACCTGTGACCTCCTGCATGCACTGGGAGTTGTGAATGAGATACTACCTCAAGTGGAGGAAAGCGATAAAAAATTTAGTGGAGATTGACAGGTGGATCAGGACAGCAGCAGTAATCATGCAATCACTGTACCAGACTGTTGTGCTGAAGAGAAAGCTGAGCCAAAAGGCAAAGCTCTCAATTTACAATATTTGTTCCAACTCTCACCTATGGTCATGACACCCTCCTCACCCTCAGGAATAGGGTGAGGAGCTCAGACATCCAGGAAGGGCTGAAAGGAGCCAGTTGAGGTGGTTTGGACATCTAGTCAGGATGCCTCCTAGTCACTACCCTGTGATCTGGGCACAACCAACTGGGAGGAGACCCCCATAACCCAGGACACGTTATGGAGGATTATATATCTCATTTTGCCTGGGAACACTTTGGGATCCCCAGGAGGAGCTGTTGGATGTGGCTGGTTTGTCTTTGCTGCCCTCCTCAGCCTGTTACCAGTTTGGATAAGCATCAGAAAATGAGATGAGATAAGTCGCATATTTTGCTGATTGGTCATTTTGAAAAATAGAATTTTGAATAAGTCACATTTTGTGAATTAATTTTATTTGTTAACTAGCTTTTTGGGGTGGCCCAATGGCAAAAGTGGGCAGTCCTCATCTTACTGCCAATGCTCTCCAAAATGTGTAAAAAATGCATAAATCCAACATCATTGATTCCAATGTTAGCATCATTTAATTAAAGATTTTATGCTGCATGAAAATGCAATGGAAAAAACATTACTACTCAGTAGATGGTTCCTTTTTTCTTGGAATACTCAAAGGATGTGGTCAAGATTAAGGTCTAGCAGAGGAAAGCTACAGACCTTATCTCTGCTAAATCCACACCGGTTTCCCTTTGAAGATGGCTTCTGCCTCCACAGCTGGGTTCCATCAGAGTGGGAAATAATGCTATTCGTGTCTGCAGGAAGCTAGCGCATCTGTCCCAGTTGCAGAGAGCAACTCAATATCTGTGGCCACAAGGAGTCTGACACAGTGCATCTCACATTACTGCAATGAGAGCAGGTGGAGTCATCACTTCTCAGTCCATCTCACATCTACATGACTCATGGTACATTGACTGCACACCCCTGATTTAGTGATTTAAAGGATCCTTATATTTTGTGCTAGATATTGTTCCACAAAGAAAGAAGTCCAGCTCTAAGACCGCAGTATGATGCTTTTCCCTCTTCTCCAACTCTAGGGGATACTTTAATTTTGTGAGTGACATTTGTTTACAGAGAAAGTCCTGAAGTTTGGTAAGTGTGATGATTCTCTTTCCACATAGTTCTTTGTCTAAACCTCACCCTGGAGTTCAGGTAGATGTCAGCGTGGACATCAGGCTACTGGCTGACCTTTTATGAGCTTATTTTCCCAGCGTGTTCAATTGGTCCAGAACTTAAGCACACCACCCAAACACCCAAAAGCAGGGTCGAGGTCAAGAGGAGGAGAGAATTGCAGACAGGGACCAGACTGTGTAAAAAGTTGGGGGGAATCAGGGCTGTGGAGTAGGGCAAGTGAGTAGGAATTGTGCAGATGGGTGGGTATGAGTTTTTTTTGTGTTCATAGGAGTATGTATAGCAGGAGGTGTTATGTGTGGGTTGGAACATTGTACAAACTGGCTGAGTAAGTGCTGAGTGAGTTCCTCTCGCTCTTAATTTAAACAGGACCAGTCCAGTCACTCTCAGATATTTTAAAATGAAGGTCTTGGGACCATATTCCACCAAATTTAGAAAAATGTTTAGTGTAGACCATGCAGTGCTAGTATCATGTCAACTTTCTTGCAGAGGTCAAGATAAAAGAAATGTCAGTGAAGCACTGTCATTGCACTTTACATTTCTTTGCAATATTCAGACAAGCTGGTACCCTCCACTCAATTATCTTTCACATACAAAGTGTTACATACCCAAAAAGAGAGAATGAGAGAGAGAGAGAGAGAGAGAGAGAGAGAGAGAGAGAGAGAGAGAGAGAGAGAGAGAGAGAGAGAGA